>PVIA01001603.1:0-265828 GCA_004024845.1 Tonatia bakeri
AAAACAACAGTGTGTTAAAATTGGTAGCTTATTATGCCATTGTTAATATATAACTTTATTTTTGTCAAAATAATGGCTATAAAGTAGTACCTTACCATTGTTTAAATTTGGTATTTTCTAATTTCGGGCCAGGTTGAGCATCTTTTCATGGGCATTTTTGATTTTCACCTTGTATAAATGCCTAGTAAAATGTTTTTATTTACTACTTTTAAACTGTACTGTTTTTGTTGATTTTTGAGTCACTTCTAATCCCAACTTGAATTAATACACTAAATATTTATTCTTATAATTGCTAAATAGTTTTCACAAAAGCATATATGGAAAATAGTCTATTGAGATATCTTTATTTTATAATTAATTTCCTTATACATTAGAGGCTATTTCTACAGTTTCTAAGTGAACACGTTGATCTATTTCATCATGTGTCTTTCATATACTATTTTGATTAGCAAGGTTTTGTGACCTATTCTAATATTTAATACAGTTAGTATCTTGTCTTGCTCTGTATTTCAGAGTTTTTTCCTAAGCTATTTTTCTTTTTAAAATATATAATTCTGATTTTAAGAATCATTTTTTCTAGGATTAAAAAAAAATCAGTAGATATATTTATTTTGGAATTAAATTTATTTTATAAATATCTTGATGGCAAATTAACATATTTTATTTTGGGTCTTCCCTTCTGAGAATATGATATATTGTCCATTAGTCCAGGTAAACATCAAGGATTATTTCAAAATGTTTCTTATATAGATTTTGCATATTTTTTGTTAAATATGTTTGAAGATCATTTTATAATTACTATTGTTAGTGGAGTCTTTACTTCCATTATAACTTCTAATGTGGTTGGCTTATATATATGGAGGATCTGTATTTATATATTAATTTTATATCTTACTAGCTTACTTTCTTGTAGTAGTTTTCAGTTCATCTCTTGAGTTTTCTAAATATGCATACTAATATTAAATAATCATTTTATATGATCTTCTCCAATACCTATACTGCTCATTTCTTTTACTAAGTGCAAAAGTTAGTACATGTTATTTAAAACTGTATTGCTTCATTTCAAAAATTTGAAGATTTTTCAGTTATATTTCCCTTATTGGTTTCTTATTTAATTTCATAAGGAAGTCAGAGAACACACTTCAGATGATCTCAAATTTTTCATGAATTGTTATATGGCCTAGAATAGGATCTGTCTTGGTGAAATTTCCATGTATACTTATAAAACATGTGTTCTTTAATCAATAGATGGAATAATTATGCATAGTTTTATAATGATAAAATGTTAAGTTGTAGCCCTTTTTCTGTATGTATTGAAATAATCATGTTTTATTTTTCACTTTCCTCTGTTATTATGGTGAATTATTATTTGTAACTCTAGTTGCTACACGTAAACCAACATTGAAAATTTTTCTTTGATATTAATTGAAAACAAGGAAAGTATTTATTTACCTACATTATAAATTCTAATTTAAAATGTGAATCTAATAGTGTAAACATTTGATATATTTTTACTTATATTTAATTATAAATTTTTATTTAGTCTTAATCACACATTTAAAAGCTTGGCAACTGATGAATAAACAAATTTGCAAATAATTTTTGTACACTTCAGGTTCAGAAAAAAAATTTTTTCAGTTCATTTTCTGGTTGTTCTGAAAAATGCTATCACTTTTTTTCTAACTTTTAAATCTATTTGAGATTTATTTTGGATTGTGTTTCAGACGTATAACATTTTCTAAATTTTTGTGTGTATGTGTTTTTTTATGTGCTAAGCATGGGGTCATCTAGAGAAACATAATTTGTATGGTGCTCTGGTTTTATAGAAGCAGAGTAATTAAGGGAATGTATCTGCTGCCATCCGTGCTGCTACTACAGCTGTGTTACTGTGTCAGGCACACAGAGAAGCACATCCGAATGGCTGCTTCCAGGCAGCCAGGTTGCCCTTGCCACTCTTCATTAAGTTTGCTGCAGTTGCGGAGGTGCTCAGTTCAAATCCAGTAATTCAACTGAATGTCAGAGGTTTTTACATCAAGGAGTTAGAAATGGAACCTGAGCCGAAATGACAAGTGTAGCTGTCAAATTATACTTTAACTTATCGTGACGCTATTTTGCATGTTGTAAAAGTATGTAGTGTAGGATGGAGTAAAGAGTATATAGTTGAGACACGCATTTTCAAATCTTACTCTACTACTGAGTAGCACTGTGACTGCATAAATTTCTGATTACTATAGTCCCGTGGGGCATGAGAAAGCAAGCCTTGTTAACTCTCAGAGTTAGGTGACCAGGGTTCATCCCTCAGGTCACATCCATAATATTAAGGGTACTAGATGTGTTAGTAAACTCCTTCCAGAAAAATGCTGGTGGCATGGTTTTATTGTTGGAGATGGAGGGAGACAGGGGAGAAGTGTGTACTGTCTTTTGGGGGTTCCAGTGAGGAGCACAGTCAGCACCAAGGAGCTAGGTATTTGGGGGGCCCATCACTCAGGTGGACATCTTAAAAGCAGGTACTAGATGTATATTCTAAACCCTTAGCTCTTCAGGGAGAGGGTAAGACTTGAAGGTTCCCTCCTGTTTGGGTGGCACTGTTAAGTTTATGGTGAGAATGTGCCTCAGCCTTTATTTGCCAGACATTTAGATATGAGTATTTCGCATTGGCTAGTTTCTGGATTTCTCAGAGCAAATTGCCATGCATGTAGCTGTACATTTGATGCCTCCATGGAAGGAAGGAACTTGAAGAGCCTTTTACATGGCTGTGCTGGTCCCTCTCTCCACATGTCAAAACAGGCTTTGGTTCCAAGAAATGTTCTTGAGAAAAGACACTAATGTTTCCCACAGACACAATCTGCAAAGCAAAGGGTTATAATTCGATGGAGGAAAATGTTAAACACAGCATTTACTTGAGAACTGGGAATTTCTTTTAGACACTTAACAAAAGATACAGTAGATTAATTAGGTCTTCTGGGTACATCATGACCTTTGTGTGAGTTCTTGGTCTTCTTGATCCCTGGTCTTTATGGTGCCCTTTTGCCTGTTTTAAGTCATCGCCCCACTGCAGAACCCCGAGACAAAATGTCATCCCTGTCCTTCTCAAAAACTCGTCCATACTTTCATAAGTGCACTCTTCTCACCTGGCCCTTTGATACATGACTAGATTGGGGGGTAGATAATGGTTAAATATGGTTTTATTTAAATAAAATATTTGCAGGTGGGAAGTCTAATTCTTTAACCCTCAAATGTGACTGATGAAACACAGCCATGACTCTAGACATTGAAAGAAATAGATGATAGGGATATTATGAAGATAAATCTTCATTCCTCCTGAAATCAAATTCTGTGAGTATGGATGATGCGTGAATTCTGAGTGTGTCTCTTTTACGAATGTGAACGAAGTTTCAGAACAGTACCTGATTACTTCAGATCAAATTAGTTATCTTAACTCATTAAGGTCATCATTTAGTTCACTAGATCCATATTGCCCTTAAAAATAATTATGTGATTTTTTAACACATAAAACATTATTTTTTACCATATAGTTTAAACATGCCCCTTAATCATACCCATTTATGGTTTTAGGTTCAAATGCAGCTCATGTTTTTGGAACTATTTTCTGTGACCCTACTTGTATTTGGGTGTGTTAGAAATAGGGTTTTTATATTAAGTACTTTTATGAACTTTATGAACTTTAACTTCAGAGAATCTTTTAAAACTTTCTGTCAAGCTCAAATAGTATTTTTGATATGTTTTAAAAAGTTAAAGCACCTCATCATTAAGCACTATACACAAAAGATAGTATCAATTTTAATCCAGGCTACTGAGATTGTCTAATGCTGTAAATTAGTTTGAATAAATTAATTTCAAGATGCTAAATACGTACACAAATGCCTTTTCATTTTTCCCTAATAAATTTAGATTGCAGTCACTGTTTTTGCCCTTCAATCTTCTATGTTCCATTTTTATTATTTACTGTTCAACCATTTAATCCACGTGTCTGACTTAAGTACTGTTAGCACAATTATGATTCAGTCTTGCTGTTTGACAGCTTTTATAGGCTTTGCATCCCAATTATCCACAGTCATCCATTAGTTTCTGAATTTTACTAGTCTTGTTACTATTCTGATACACACTTTCTTCCTTGGCATACTTTTGGAAGCATGTATTTCTATGAGCAACATATTTTGCAATGACCTCCATTATCTTAAATGTAAGTACACAAATTCAGAAAATATATTGTGAATTATTATTTACTGATAATTTATCGTCATTTTTATCAGAGTAGACTGGGTATAAAGTGCAACAACATAAAATCAGTTCATTTCTCCATAGTTTACTATTAAAAAAGCATGCATCCTAGGGAAACATTAAAAATGTGATTTTAAAAATATAAACAGTGTCCTAGAAAATTCAGGCAACAGTGGCATGTGTACTCAGCATTGTGGGTATCCTGACAACAGTTTCTACGCTTTGGTTGATCTTGTATGTCTGAAGTTGTTTAAGTATTTGAAACGATGAAGTCAAGCTATAAAAATAAGCAATGTGTGACATTGTAAATTTCCACTGGCTTACTTCCCCCCTCCCCCAACAGAGTTAAACTTCACTTTGCTTCAAAATCTTGCAGTGCAGCCACCGCAGTCATTCACCTTCTGCACAAATGCAATTGACTCATAAAATGATAGCACACTTTGTTTCACAGTGAGCAGATGTGGGTGTACATTTCACGATATCCCATCTGTGATCATCATATATCCCCCTGTCTCATAAAAGTTATTGGTTCTTCTAAAGATGTTCACCAATCGAAGATTCTGTACCAACATCCAGGTCTGAGCTGTGTGAGGTCACTCTCTCTCAGCACGATATTAGGGCTGGCTTTAAGGCACTTGGCTGCAGTGTGGGGAAGAGGGCTAACTGATTCTTATTGGATGTTCTGAGTCTTACTGGTGCACCATGGACCTCTTACAAGTATGATATATATTTATATATAATTAAAGTAAAATCTGTCAGATAGAAATTTGAAAGAAATGTTTGTAAACCAAAACATAATGTGGAGTAAAAATATAAATAAAGTAAAAGGTTAAAAGGAGGAAAATGGAATGTTAAACCAAGATCAAAAAATACACATGCATGAGGTTCTTTGGAACCTGAAGAAACTATTTTATGACATACTAGTCACTGGCTCAGAAAAAAATAAGCTACGATATTGAAAGAGAACAGTGCTGAAGGGCATTCAAGTAAAAAGTATAAAAACAATGGGAACATTTTAAAAATATGATCCTTGTTTCATTTAAATGAGTTTCCATAGTTACTAACAATATGTTAAAAAATGTGACTTTTGCTATTGTGGCCGATAGCCTCTTTGAGTGCTTCATGTGAGCCCAACCTCCTGGTGTCCCCTACCTTATGTAATTCTTTCCCACTGAGTAACATGTTTCTGATCAATAGAATATGGTAGCATTGAGGGGGAAAATGATGAAAAACACAGTTCAAAGTCAACTTGTCTCTAGTAGACTAGCTGTAAATTATCTGACCTCTTTATTAAAAATAAATTGTTATTTATACATATAATATATGTATTGTTTTTTATTGCTTCATTGCAAATTATCTCAAAACTTAGTGTCATAAACCAAGACACATCTGTTACTTCCATTTCTGTGGGTCAAATCTCCACTCTCTCCGGCAGCAACAGAACACACACTCTCCTGTAGCTTACATGGAACACTCTTTGGCAGAGATTATATGTCAGGCAACACAAGTCTTAATAAGTTGAAAAGATTAAAATCATATTAGTCATCCTTTGGAAAACAATGTTATACAATTTGATATCAATCATAAGAAAAAGAAGTAGAAAATTCACAAATGTGGGGAGATAGAACAACATGTTCTTGAACAACCAATGGGTCAAAGAAATCAAAAGGAAAATCAGAAAATATCTTCAGACAAATGAAAACAGAAAGGCAACATGTCAAAACTTTTTGCATACAGCAGAAGTGGTTTTAAGAAGAAAGCTCATAGTGATAAATGCCTACATTAAGATTAAAGGAAGATGTTAAAAAAAACAACCTAATTTTATACTTCAAGGACTTAGAACAGGAAGATCAAGCTAAGTTAAAGTCAGTAAAAAAGATAAATAACAAAGATCAGAGCAGCAATAAATAAAATAGAGACTAAAAGACAATTGAAAGGATCAATAAAACTAAGGGTTAGTTTTGAAAAAGATGAACACAGTGGAAAAACCTTTAGACTAACTAAAATGAGAGTAGCCACAAATAAAATCAGAAATGAAAGAAGAGACATTACAACTAACAGCAGAGAAGTACTAAAACCATAAGAAGCCACTATGAACATTTACGTATAAACAAGTTAGGTAATCTGGGAGACGTGTATAAATCCCTGGAAACATACCTGATTTTAGAGACACGCTTCTAGTGTTTTGCTGTTGAGAATGATGTTAGCTAAAGGCCTGGTGTTCATGGCTTTTATTATGTAATACTACATGCAAATGGTCTTAAAAGCTTACTTGGTCTCTGAACACACATAGTCTTTGTAAAGTTTTCTAAACATTCATGTGAAAAAACACAATTATTTAGCACATTTTCAAAGTGCTCTAAACTGGAAACTGGGTATCATTGCTTGGACCAGCTTTGAAGGAAAAAAAAAAGTATTCTTTAATTTATTTTTAAAATTTTGGGCAACAAATATATTTTATGTGCACTGTTACTTACAAAAGTACCTGTGCAGATAACCTCATGTATGTGTAAATGTATGACTGCACACATAAAGAATACACCATGAAAGTGAATCAACAGCTAATAAAAGCACATGTTTCAGTGTAAGACATGCAGCATCTATGAGGGCACATTTCCATGGAGTTATACCAAACTATTGCCATTCTTCTTGAAAAAATATTCAATAAAATTAGGGGAAAAATATATATATGCACTTTATTTTAAAATCTAGCAATCCTATTTGCTCAGGAGTTGATGATTTATAGTAGTAATTGTTTTCACCATTAATTTATTTTTCTAAATTATTGTACTGATAATCCAAGTCAGTTTCATTACTTGTTTATACTTGCTTTTAAATAATAGTAACTGGCTTTCTTCTATTTTGCAGTTGAATTCATTTCCCAAGTTTGTATACCATGCGCTAAATAGCACCTTGTAAAAAAGAATAATAGATATTTAATAGGCATGTATGCAATTAAAAACAGTTATTTTATCCAAAGTAGAAAAGAGAAAAACTGATGCCCTTAGGTTTTAAAGAGTTCACACAGCCTCTCAATATATATCATTTGTTCTGAGAAAAGATTGTACAAGTAGTATCAACATTCTACTCACTATGCCATTGTCATTAATATCAATAAATTATAGACTGTGTGACAAATTTATTTGTGTGACTAAAACACAAAATTTTATTTCATCCCAGTCAGAAGTATTTAAGAAATTTGCTCTATCAATCATGGCAGTCAACACGTTAACATGTTTCTGGAGAATTAAGATTTTTGACTCAAGTGAGTCCATCTTCTTTCCTACATACATAAAAGCATTACTTTAAGAACTTTTTAATTTAAATGTTACAAATTGTTATAAATTGGTATCACATTACAGGATTTTTATAAAAACATGCTAGTGATTTTTTTCTAACTGCCTCCATATTCCTTATCTTTGATACATATGGAAATTTTTACAATACCACTATTTCCCATAAAGTGGGACAGAGCTTTTCATTTAACTGAGCATAATCATTATCTGCATGTGGAAATATATTCGAAAGTGGCAAAGTGACATAAATAAGATTGAATAAGTTTGCACTGGAAAATATACTTTTATCAAATACTTTTTGTAGTTTTATCTATTGGGAAGTATGGAGGCTGAAAATGGTGCACGCAGGGCAGCTGAAGTTAAAAATATATCTTCACTACCCTGTAGAGAGCATTATATCAAATACATATTTAAATCCAACTACATTTTGTTTAAAATAATAATTATAAAATCTCTATTAAGTGAGGTCAACAAAGAGGTCATCATTAAAATTAGTCAATTTTTACTTTATTATAAATCTGAATTTGCTTCTCTTTAAGAGCTTCATGCTCTTTGGAAGCCCATCAAAGCATGAATGCTGACTTTTAATCTTTTTTTTTAAATAACTTCTTAAATGGGCTCTGAACTCAAAGCAGGTTCCCCGTTGAGTAGACACTCAAGTATAATGACATGTCCTGTTGGAGGCAAGAGTGGCTCAGGATAGCATGTCCCACTGGGACTGAAACATGACCACCGTCATTACTCGTGAAAAGGGCTCTATAGTCAACCAGATCAAGCACAATTACACACTCCTGTAGTGAAGGAATTATCAGAGACAATTGATTATATGGAACTCGAGTATCTCAAATATAATCCTTACATGCTGTGGCTCCCCAACTCCTTTAATGAGAGAACCCCTTTTCACAGAAAATTCGTTGACAACAAAAGAAACACTCTGGTTTTCTCGGGCTAAGCTTGGAGAAATGCTGGCCCAGGGTATCAATCCAGCAAATGTTTATTGTGCACCCAAATTTTGCCAGGGATGAGTAATAGATGCATGGGATTGAGTAATGAACAAAACAGACCAAAAAAATCACAAATCTAAAGGGATTTTTATTTTTGTAGGAATAATATTGTTTAAATTTTGAAGGCTTTTAAATGCTCCCAATCTAATACTGTATATTCAATCCAGTTTTCTGCAGTTGGGCATGTGTATAATTGAAGCACAAAATAATGAATCTTACTTTCAGAATTTAAAAAATATTCTCATAATATTTCCTGTTAAAAATAGAGTAACACTGGTAACAGCATCAGGTCTGGCACTTAAAATGGTAATCATTTATTCTCTAAAACCTCATTTATTAAACGAAGTGGTTTCTCATCCTTCAATGTATTTATTCAGTGTGTGAACAGTACCAATCTATAAGGCCAATTAGTCCACACCTAGATCTTCCTCCTCTCACATTAATTTTTAACATAATTTTAAAGTAAAACTGTAAGTCATGATATGAGTAACATAAAGTAACAAAAAAAACGACTTAATTCCTGTGCTCTCCTGTGTCTCTTCCCCATGTCCTCCTCATTTCACTTCTTTTTAAGCTCAAATATTTTTATTAACAGGTGTCCTACTACTCTCGTCCACAATATTTGATACCATTGAGAATCACTGTAAGAATTTTTAACATTTTTTCCTGTTGATTTTCTGATGTTTACTGCCAAACAAGGCTATTCTCCCTTTTTAGAGAAAAGTATTTTAGGTAGCGGAGGAAAACTCTTAAATGGAGCCATGGCCTTAAAAATCACAGAGAAGTAACTCTCAAAATGTACAACTCGCTAATAAGCACAAAAGTGAAGGATCTGTTAAAAGGTCAGCTTCACTCTAAGCTTTTATCTGTCCAAAGACCAGCCCTGTGGGAATGTGGGTTATCTAAAAGGACAGTCATATCTTGATGATTCCAGGAGATAGGATGAGAAGGCAAAAACACTGAGAAACTCTACAATAATATTAAATTCACATGAAATCTGAGTATGGGGACAGTCTATATACTTCAGACCCAATGCAATATCTTTACAGTATGAAGATACATGCTTATTAATGACACCAAAAGCTGATATTTCCCAGTGTGGAAAGTCTATTTAGAGGAGATGAAAGTTGAACAATGTGATGAAAAAAACCCCTACCAATTACATTTCAGATCTATTTCATCAAAAAGGATTTGCACAAGACTCCCCAAATGTGTGTGTGTGTGCGCGCGCGCGCATGCACGCACATTTAAGCTGGTAAATTAATTTATTTTTTAATGCTGAAATTTCTTCAACTGCCTATTTAAGCCAGGGAATGAAACAGGCATAAAAAAAGTGAACCTTCCCCCAAACAGTGATTGTTTTTTGGAACCTCATTCTCTTTCCAGCAGAGAAATGAGAATGTATTAACTAAGTGTTTTCTAATCTGGATCGAGAAAATTCAGATAAGATTATATTGGGTTGCTGTCCCCTAAGTTGTGTGTTGAAACCATTTGTGTTCAGATACTGCCCTGTATTCATAATCTTTACTGGAACCATATTTATCATCAACTTATGGTGAAGTATGATGAATTATGATGAATTACAGAGATTGCATGTGGGATGGAGGACACTTTCTCCTGGTGCAAAACGCATGCACTCTGCAGAAAGCAATCCCACCATGGATCATCCATGATTTTCCATATAATATTTCTTTTTACTCTTTTTATAAATATACGTATTCCTAGACAAGTCACTTGTGTAGCCCATAAAATCTTGGAGTGGATGAATTTATGGAATCTAAGTGAGACAACCCAGAAACACAGAATCAAAGGACAGAGGAACAAATGACAGAAACAGAAGAAACACATCAGAAACAGACAGAAAATAATAGAAAAGTGGTGGACTAGGATTCTGTGATTCCTAACTCCCAGGCTCATTACTATCATTAGCTCACTGTGTTACTCTAAGAAAGTCCACATTTTCTTGATCTCTAAAATGAAAGGATGGGACCCTACAACCCCAAAGATTATTCTCTACTTATAATGTTTTGAAATCAGCTTACTTCCTTATATTTCCTGGATCTAATTCTGCTCTCCTTCACTCACTGAAGGTGAATTTGGGATGGATAGTCAAGCCCTGTTGGAGAGAGAGGTACAGAAATGGCCCAAGTAAGGCTGCCCTTCCCTCTGAACCTGGATGATTTAAATTCTGTTACTTTACAAAGAGGAGAAGAACATAACATTTACAGCCTTCTAATAGGGAGTGTGATATACGTTCAGTGCACTTAAGAATTCCCTCGTGGACTGAAAAAGTTACTGCAGGGTGTGAATGTACTTTCCTGCAAGGATATAACTTGTGCCCAAGAAGGGCTGGCTCGATGCTTTGCAGAAGGCTAATCACTGTATTTACAGAGAGTGCAAAAGTGTAAAGTAGTTAATTTGGCTTTTCTGTCAGTTTTATTGTACCTATTTTCTCCAATGGCAAAAGTTTTTCTAATAGAGAAAGAAAGGGATTTTTTAAAAAACAAATATTCATTCCCTAAAAAAAAGTACTTTTGTATGAACATGCCAAGTTAAGTTTGAGCGGGGGAACAATTACTTTTGTTGTTCAGTGGAAGTCTGTGCCAAGGCAAAACTTGTACTGGACAAAGTTAAACAGGTACTGAAGACTTTCCTCAAGGCTATTGCAACAGGGAAAAGAAGCTAAGACTCAGTCTGAGATCAATTCCACTACAACAAAGGGCTGGAGAGTGTTGAAGAGATGGGGCAGGGAAAGGAGGGTGGGGAGAATTTTACACCATCTACATTTGCTAACTGGCCTTACCCCACCCCCCACAAATACCTTACTTATAGTTTATAGATAGTTTTATAATTTAAAGCCAGATGCCCTGTGGAAGTTCTGTTCTTCCTGCCACAAAAGCTGCGAGTTAAGGCACTGCCTTCCTGGACCATTGTGTTTCAAAGAGGTGGTTTTCAGTTTCTGGAGAAAGATAGTCCTACGGTGTGAAACTGGCAAGAGACTTTTTTTTTTTTGATATTTTTTATTTTAATTGTTGTTTCAGTACAATTTTCTATCTTTTACTCCCATCCCAACCCACCCACCCAGTCCTCCCCTCCTCCCTCCCATTTCCACCCACCCCTGTTTTTTATCCATGTGTCCTTTATATTTCTTCCTGGAAATCCTTCCCCTTTTCCCCTGAAATTCACTCTCCTCTCCCTCTGAACACTATCAGACCGTTCTCTATTTCAGTGTCTTTGGCTATATTTTGCTTGTTTCTCTGCCTTGTTCTTTAGGTTCCTGTTAAAGGTGTGATCATATGGTATTTGTCTTTCACCACCTGGCTTATTTCGCTTAGCATAATGCTTTCCAGTTGCATCCATGATGTTGCATAGGGTAGGAGGTCCTTCTTTTTTTCTGCTGCACAGAATTCCATTGTGTAAATGTACCATAGTTTTTTGATCCACTCATTTACTGATGGACACCTAGGTTGCTTCCAACACTTGGCTATTGTAAATTGTGCTGCTATGAACATTGGGGTGCATAGGTTCTTTTGGATTGGTGTTTCAGGGCTCTTAGGATATAATCCTAGCAGTGGAATTGCTGGGTGAAAAGGCAGATCTGTTTTTAGTTTTCTGAGAAAATTCCATACTGTTTTCCACAGTAGTTGTATCAGTCTGCAATCCCACCAACAGTGCACTAGAGTTCCCTTTTCTCCACAACCTCTCCAACACTTGTTGTTTGTTGCTTTGTTTATGATGGCCATTCTGACTGGTGTGAAGTGGTATCTCATTGTGGTTTTAATTTGCACCTCTCTGGTAGCTAGTGATATTGAACATCGTTTCATGTGATTTTGGATCTTCTGTATGTCCTCCTTGGAGAAGTGTCTGTTCAAGTCCTTTGCCCATTTTTAATTGGGTTGCTTGTCTTCTTAGAGGCTTTTAAAAATGTTTTCCATCTCCAATGAGTAGAAAAAAAATTCACCATTATGTTTTCTAAAGCAAATGCTCTAAGAAAAGGGAGATCCAGGCCCAGAGTCAAAAGGAAGTCTGTTAAAGGCCAGTCCAGCAGAGGGGCACAGAAACATACCCAGGTCAAATTCAAAACTGTTCCCCCACAATGTATTTATTTTTAATCTTGAGAGCTATAATCACCACTATCAACAAAAACATACAAATACAGAGGTTTGGGAAGATGTGGGACACTGTGTAAGTGTTGGAATACAAACAAGTATAAAATGCCATTCTTGTTGCCTCCAGTCTAGAACAGAAGAGGAAAATTCAGAGATGGTGGTCAATATAACCTAAACTGGTGTATTTAGAATATCAACTGAGAAGTGCTGGCAGAAAGGCTCTCAGAACTCACCAAGGAAGAGTGACTTAGGCACAGAAACTGGCTTTCATGTGTGAGGTTCTTTCAAATGAACCTTTCAAAATTTATTATTATTATTATTATTGAGGCCAGAGGGTCTTTTAACTATATGTATATATTCAGAAAGAAAATGGGCCAGGAAATCCTAGATGTGAATAGGACCGACTCGAATACGATTTTTTTCGAACTGAGTCCCCTGGGGTTCTATGGAGTAACCAGTGCACCGCCAAGGAGTTTAGGTGGGAGAGACGACCCAGAGCTCCAACACTCTCCCTACATGACACGGCGGCTCTGTTTTTACATCTCCCCTATTAAGATGGTAACTTTCTTTGTTTGAAAAAAAAAAAAAATGACTGTTTTAAGAAGGATCTGAAAAGCTGTAGAAAACAAAACAAAAATTTCATATGAAGAAAAACATCTAAAAATAACCTGATAGTATCATATTTATTTGTGGAGATGCTCACATTTGTAATTTTACCCCTCCTCTCTGCCTCTCTTGCACAATTACCAAAAAAGGCACTTGCCTCAGCTGGAAAGATTGTCATTCTACCTTCCTAATTCGTCACACTGCGCTGCAGTGGTGCTGTCTTCGTAATGCTCTTCTGAGAAGCAGGGGTAAGGAAAGAGGACAAAATGTAAAAGCAGAGAGCCCGAAAACATCAGATTTACCCTCTAAAGGGTCACATCTTAGGACAGCATTGCAAACCTTATTGGTTCAATAAAAGGGCACGGGACCATTGGAATTACAGACCTTGCCAAAGCACACAGTAACTGAGGCAGCTCTCACCCAGAATTGGCAATCGGCCCTGAGTGATGTATACCTATGTACACTTCAAATGTGAGTTGTGCTTGACAAATAAGCTGAATATGATAAACCTGTAGATTAGTACTAGATGGGAAGCCTTGATGATAGGACTTAGGTCCAAGTGTGATTCTCTAGAAATAAAATTTGACTTTCAAAACTTTTAGTGAGGGGTAGTTATAGGTAAGAGTAAAAAAAAATGCAGTTGGTAAAAACAAATTTATATTAATATTGCACTACTACTTAACGGAGATGCCCCAGAGCATGCAATTTCTGAGTATAGGAAGAAATCAGGAAAGAAAAAGAAAACAATTTTGATACATAAATCATCTCTGGTGAGCAACTGTGCACCAACGCTGGTGTTCAGTGAGGCCTCTCGGGGTTTAGAAAAGAAGAAATAAAGAAGCAGATGGCCGGGAAAGAGGTTAACCTACTTCGTGACTTTTCACTGGGCAGACGTGGGACCAGGATTGGTTTGAACATTAATTTGAATATCAAGAACAACAACAAAAAAAAACCCACCTGGAATAATGATCTCAGACCAGTGTAGTGTCCTAAGTTCCTTCCTTGCTGTTTTCTAATATGTTTTTTTCTTTCTCAAGGAAAAAGAAGGAGAACGATACACCAGCAATCTACCTCCTAGTCCAGAGATCGAAGTCCTTTCTGTCCATCTTCCCCCTCAAACTCCTCCTTCTACCCTCACTTCCTTACTGAGAATAAAGCCCCAGGCTGGAGCTTCTCAATTTCCTTTATCTGAATGCCAAGGACTGTGAAGGAGCAGGTGCCCAGGGCCAGGGTGGGGACTGTTTTGCATCTCTGGCTATGGAAGAAACCCAAAGCGATTTGGAGCAATGACTGATTTCTAAACCCTCAGCAGTGTGGGTCCTTTTCTCATTCAGGTGGCATCTGTCCTTCGGCAGCATCACGAACCCTGACCTGCTGCTAACAGAACTCAGATCCCTTAATTAGAGAGATTTGAAACTTCAGGGCAGAAAGAGTATTTGCCAACTTGATTTGGCAAAGCCCGAATCTGCTTACCGTCAGAGAATGTTTTCAGGTGTGCCTTTTTAAGACAACCTATTGTATAAGCAATTTCAATATCATTTGACACTGCTGATTTTATTTCATGTATTTTTAATGGGTCATCTTTTTTATTTTGGTGTCCAGAGTTAATTACCTAATAATGAAGGGCGCCACGTAAGAAAAATCCAATAAATAATTAACCGACTGAAATGCAGTTGAAGCCTCATTATCTCTGTGTTTTACTAGTGCTGGAGCGTAGCTTCCGTGAAATCCTCACTCTCACACTGCCTCTAAAGGACCCAGAATGCTTTTCATTTTAGAGCAGTAATAATTAAAAGGCCTATCTCCCTGCCTCTGGATTTCTGAAGCATGGAATACACAGCACCGTGTGGGAGGAAGTGAGATGTGTCAGTGTAAGAAACGTCCGAACCAGTAGAGAATTTTTTAGTTTATTTCATAAGTACATCAAAGTAGTAGGCGTAAGGAGGTTTATGTGAAATTCACTGATGGTAGATTAGGGAAGCAGGAGAAAGCCAAGGTGGGAAATCTCAGAGACTGCATAAAGAATAAAATACAGAGACAGATACTTCTTTTACATTGCCGGGCACGGAATGGTTAACAAGTAACATGTACAGCAGGTAGAGATGGTGTTTGGGCAACAAGATAACACTGAAGGGTCCTGCGGCTCTGAGGAGTCTGGGAAAAAAAGAGGATTACCTTGTCTTTTCCAAGGTGTGTTGTCATAGATGCAAAAACACGACAGACAGGCTCAGTTAAGGTAAAGATCGACCTTTGTCAAGGAAGACACTGGCCTAGGTGTGACATGACTACCTGCCATGACTCGCTTTTAGTTAGGAAGTTTCCATTTCAGACCATCCTAGGTGGTTATGTTAAATCTCTGAGTTGGTGAGGCCGCCAGGCAGGCCTCCTCTGAGCTTGTCAGGCTTCGTATGTGGCCCCCTCTTCATCCACAGATGCTACCTGCCCAAAGAGCAGCTTCTTCTCCAGCATGAAGCATGAAGGACATCGCTACAGGAAAGGTCAGCTGCTATGATTTGTTCATTTTCGAGGATGGATCATTTGGTGTCAGCTCTTAGCCACTGTCACTATGAAACAATTTAAGGGGCCCCTGTTTGTACCTAGAGACATGCTGAGGATTATTGAGAGACTCTCCCCTGTTCCTCACTGCTCACTTTTTCGGCAGCGCAGTCCCTGGCACAAATCAGGGCATGTTCAGACTGAATTTGTGGCGGAACAGCTACAATAAGGAGCTATGTTTCTAACTCTTCTATTTCTGAATAGAAAGACCCAGCTGAAGCTGTTACGCTTTGTTCCTTCACCGTTTCTTTATTGCTTCCTTACTTCTTTTAAAAATATATTTTATTGATTATGCTATTACAGTTGTCCCATTTCTGTCCCTTTATTCCCCTCCGCCCTGCTCAGTCCTTCCCACCTGCATCGCCCTCTAAGTTCATGTCTGTGAGTCATACATATAAATTCTTTGGCTTCTATATTTCCTATATTATTCTTAACCTCCCCCTGTATTTTCTACATACAATGTATGCTATCTATTCTCTGTACCTTTCCCCCCATCCCTCCTCCCCCTCTCCCACTGATAAACATCCATGTGATCTCCATTTCTGTAATTCTGTTCCTATTCTGGTTGTTTCCTTAGTTTGCTTAGTTTGTTTTTGTTTTTGTTTTTTTATATTCAGTTGTTGATAGTTATGAAATTGTTGTCATTTTACTGTTCATATTTTTTATCTTCTTTTTCTTAGATGAGTCCCTTTAACATTTCATATAATAGGGCTTGGTGATAATGAACTCTAACCTGACCTTATCTGGGAGGTACTTTATCTGCCCTTCCATTCTAGATGATAGCTTTGCTGGACAGAGTAATCTTGGATGTAGGTCCTTGCCTTTCATGACCTTGAATACTTCTTTCCAGCCCTTTCTTGCCTTCAAGGTTTCTTTGGAGAAATCAGCTGATAGTCTTAAGGGAACTCCTTTGTAGATAATTGTCTCCTTTTCTCTTGCTTCTTTGAAGATTCTCTCCTTCTCTTTAATCTTGGCTAATGTAATTATAATGTGCCTTGGTGTGTCCTTCCTTGGGTCCAACTTCTTTGGGACCCTCTGGGCTTCCTGGACTTCCTGGAAGTCTATTTCCTTTGCCATATTGGGGAAGTTCTCCTTCATTATTTTTTCAAATAAGTTTTCAATTTTTTTGCTTCTCCTCTTCTCCTTCTGGCACCCCTATGATTTGGATGTTGGAACATTTAAGGTTGTCCCGGAGGTTTCTAAGGCTCTCATGTTTTTTTGAATTCTTGTTTCTTCATTCTGTTCTGGTTGACTGTTTATTTCTTCCTTCTGGTCCAAACCATTTATCTGAGTCCCGGTTTCCATCCCATCACTGTTGGTTCCTTGTACATTTTCCTTTATTTCACTTTCCATAGCCTTCCCTTCTTCCTCTATTTTGCAATCACACTCAACCAATTCTGTGAGCATCCTGATTACCAGTGTTTTGAACAGTGCATCTGATAGGTTGGTTACCTCTTCATCGCTTAGCTATATTTTTTCTGTAGCTTTGATCTGTTCTTTCATTTGGACCTTTTCTTTGTTTGTTTGTTTCAGCACACCTGTTAGGTAGTAAGGGATGGAGCCTTAGGTATTCACCAAGGCGGGGCTACTATGTCACTTCTTTGTGGTGCTGTATGTAGGGGAGTGGTCCGAGAGGAAACAGTGCTGCTTGCTTGGCTCTCAACCCGCTTTCAGTCACTTCCCCCACTACCCACATACAAATTGGGCCCTTTTGGTGCTGTTTCCCAGGTGTGTGGGCTCGTGTACATTCTAGAGCTCCATGGGTCTCTCCACCGAACTCTCCTGTGAGGCTGGGAGTTTCTCCTGCTGCCTTAACCCCCATAGGTGTTTTCAGTCAGAGGTTTTGAGGCTTTATTTCCCTGAGGTGGGACCCTGGGTTGCATGGTCTGTCTCACTCCCCAGTTGTTCCTCCTGGTTTATCTGCACACAAATGTGGGACCGCCCAGTCTGCTAATTGCCTCCCCACCTGTTCTGCCATCTAATACCTTGCTGTGAGTCCTCTCTGCCCCTCCTACAAGTCTGGAAGAGTATTTCTTCAACGTCTTGGCTGTTGGATTTCCATACAGTTTGATTTTCTGTCAGTTCTGGTTGGGTTTTGTTTTTAATTTGTTGTTGTCCTTCTTTTGCTTTTGCAAGGAGACACAGTTTATCTACCTACTC
The DNA here is from genome assembly GCA_004024845.1 of Tonatia bakeri. NCBI lineage: Eukaryota > Metazoa > Chordata > Mammalia > Chiroptera > Phyllostomidae > Tonatia > Tonatia bakeri. The sequence goes on from PVIA01001603.1 coordinate 17,974, forward strand.
CTCCAGCTTGGTCTTCCTTCTTACATAGGTTTATATTGGCTAAGTTTAGACTTATGAGAATATCCCACACAAAGGGAATTATGGAGGAAGTACATATTAATACATATTATTTTTTCTATTGTATACTTGTAACCATACCAGACCAATACCAAAAGCTTCAAATGTTGATATTGTAAGAATAAATAGCAATGAAAACTGAGAGTCTTAATTGGTCCTGTTGAAAGCAAGGAAATTCCCTTCCCTCTTGTTGGAATATTTACTTTAGGAAACTTGCAAGTATAAGTAATCTCTGATCTTTTAAATGTATAAATCCTTTTGGAAAATGAGGTAGGCTTTTTGTCAGCCTTATGACCTAGGACAACCTTCCAGAGGACCTGCCAGCCATATCTTTGAAATGTAAATAGTAAAGAAGCTAGAACTCCTTTCTCCCAGTGTCTGTGGGAGGGTGGGAGCACATCGTCGGTGTCTGCCTGCTTCCAAGCAGCAAAACTACCTCCTGTTAGGGAAATACGAAGAGTTGTTTTTCCTCTGATGAAGTCAGTTAGCCAACACAGGCAGTCACTTCAATTACCAGGTGATTTAGGATAAACGATGTGTGGCAAATGATGCTGACAAGACCATTCGCTGGATGACTAGTTATTGTTTATCTTGAAAACATGTAAAATAGATTGTATATGCTTGGCTATATTAAAAGATGAGATCTCTTTCTGTCTTTGCAATCTCTTCGCTGCCTGCTTATGATGCACATCACATCTGATTTTATGCTTATTTACTATTAGAACTGTTTTCTTTCTCTGCTACCTTTTGGAAGAGATTTTCTGGGTTGGATAAAGATTTTGTTTTTGATTATATTTCCCAACAATACCAGCCATAGTTGGCCAGTACGAAGACAATGGAAAGAGGACTCATTCATTTCCCACTGACTGGAGAAGGCAAATAGTTGGAATCTACCAGTACTCTTACCTCTCAGGGTATTTTCTCACATTTAATTCTTTCCCAACATATTTAGGTTAAAATGTGTCTTTTTATGCATATATGACATTCATCAAACTATGTCTCAATGTTTTCACAGTCAACTGAGGTAGGTTAGTAATTTTCTTCCATGACACAACAACTCATGACACATGAGCCGTAACTCTGCAACATAAACATAACACAAGAGATAAACACCATTCTTTTAATCAGTGCTAATTAACTCTACTCTGTCATATCCTGCAAAAGATGAATTACAGAAAATATGTCCTGAATTCCAATTAATTTTGTGACTAACTGTTGTGTTACTCTGGGTAAATTATGCTTCTTCAGTAAATAGTCATGACTTACAAATATTTAAATAAAAACTTTTCAAAGCAGAGAGCTAAAAACAGCAGAAATTAAAAAGTTTAAAATATTTTATGACTATCCCAGTACACAACTGCCTTATGTATGAATGGTTAGGGAGCTCATCATAATTAGCATTAATTGTTGTACCCATATATGTAGACCTGCATTGGTTTCTTCTGTGTTTTCGGTACATTTATAATATTAGTGATGCTTTTAAAAATCCACTGTATTTTATTCAACGTTATTATTTGGGGAATAGCTGTATATTTGTCCCAGAGATGCTGCAGTCACTTGGAAGACTTGAGAATTCCAGATAATCCACCACAAGCAAAACCTCTATGGGAACCAGTACTGGGGTAGAAAAATCTAGGCTGTAATGGAGGAAATGCTGGTAGATCAGTGTGTACATGTAAGGGAGATAAAAACTCCAGGGAGTCCAAACTTTTGTGATTTTTACCTCCAAAGGCTCTACCTCAATCTCAGAGTAAATGTGGGAGAAAATTTTCCTTGGGCTTCCAGAAGGGAGGAGGGGAAAATAATTACTGTTAAAAAAAATCTGTTATAGCAAAAAAGAGTCTTCCCTCAAGAGAAATATTAACTAGTGTCTAACTTTTGGGTGTTTCATCAGAACCTAACCAACCTGGGAGAAGGGAAATACCCAACTCTAGCACACTTCAGCCATCCCCACCCTTCTGGAGGGGTGGGGGCTGAGACGTATGTCCGGAGTTCACAGTCTGGAAGGAAAGCTTGCTGAAAGACTAAGGCCTCATCATAGGATGTATAGCTTCCCCTCCCCTCCCACCTCACAATCCTGTCTAGGGGCTAATGTACTGCAGTTTCTTTCACCTAGTACATCATGTTTGGTTTTCAATAAAAATTACAAAGCATACTAAAAGGCAAAGTACACAGTTTGAAGACACAGAGCAAGCATTAGGATGAGACTTCAATATGGAAGAGAAGTCAGACAAGAAACAATAGAACTCCTAAACACTAACATAAAAGAAACCTAGATGATGTTACATATAGTGATGACTGGCAAGATACAACATGAAGGGACAATCTATATAAGAAATAATGAATCAGGTGGACTTCAATAAAATTAAAACCTTTTGCTCTAGGAAAGACAATATCCCAAGAACAAGAGGACAGGCTACAGAGCAATAGAAAAATATTTGCAAAAGGAATACCTGAGAAAGGACTGTAGTCCACAATAGGCAAGAAATTCCTGAAACTGAAAAATAAGATGAACTGCCAGATTCAAAGATAATCAGAGAACTTAGATAGACACTTTAGCAGGAAGATATACAGATTGCAGATAACCATGCAAAAATATAAAAAGAGGTCCCACATCATATGTCACCCGGGAGCTGCAAATTAAGACAATGGTGAGGTGTCACTGCATACATATCACGGTGGCCAGGATCCAGAGTGCTAATGGCACCAGGTGTTGGTGAGAATGTGGAGTGACAGGAATTCTCCAGAATACAGGAGACAATGATTTTACTAAGGAGTGTATATTGCTATAGATGTAAAATATTTGCTTAGGATCACTAAGAAAATGTTTGTAAATAACAAATTAAACAGAGAAGTAAACAAGTACAAAATCGTGTGCCTTAATTGGTCTTGCAGTTTCGAGAAAATAGAATTCAAAATTTATGAGTTTCTAATGTGACTTTTCACACATGCCATTAAAATTATAACTTCCTAATCTTATTGTAGTATTCAGAAATTACTCTAAAAGTATATGCCTTCTGAAATGTTTGAACAGAAGTGGCTTAAAAATGTCATATCCAGTCATGCTGCAGGATAAAAATCTCTGACTTTTAAATTGGAATATTAGAAGTCTTTGATCCTCAGAGAATAAGATTTAATCAGATTGCAGCAAGATAGCTGTGATGGACAGTTATTTATTTAAGAGCAGTATAACTTTTCAGTTTTGATAAGCAGAGATGACCTCTTTTAATATTAAAGTTGACAACTGAAGTGAACTTCCTTTTAAGTTCAGAAGGTAAGATAATGCATTTTTACAGAACTCTGGGAAGGTTTTTATGTTTTACAGTGGGGAAAAAGTATACCTGGATACCAAGAAGACTCTACTGTAGAGCAGTTGGAGGAGAATTTTAAAACCGTTTCACTGAGCACCCTCAGGCCCACAGACCCTTCCTCTCTCTGTTTCCCAGGGCCTCACACAACACCTGGCTCACAAGATGCAGTCTGGAAATAACAGGAAAACAAACACAATGTCAAACAACAAACACCCTGGCAAACAAAAACACTTGAGTGACCGTAGGATATGCCATTCCATAGGAATGTACTATTGTCACTGGAAGTAATATTTTTCCCTCTTTCATAAAAACCTATTTTGAGGAGTCATAGCGAGATTCCCAGGTAGTTAACAAAACCACTGAGTGCTTTGTCCATGGTACATCCTGTATTAAATTACTTTTTATCTATCACTTCATGTAATCCTCACAGCCCCAGTAGGCTGTCACCATGGCTAATCCTTTTACAAATGAGTAAAATTAAAGAATAGAGAAGAAGTTAAGTATCAGCTCCCACCAAACAGCTGGGATACAAAGCTCTGAAATAAGAGATTCTGACTCCATAGACTAGCTCTTACCTACACATCAAATTGTCCCCTAATATAAGCAAGCCCTTCACTGCAGATCAAGATGGTTTCGCTGATTTTAAGACTGTAAAACAAACGCATGTGTAAGTTATTTGCCTGAAGCCATCAAGTTCAATCTGGTCTGAAAGCTAACTCAAATATTAGGTATGTCACCTTATGAGTAAAGCTGAGAGGTAAAAAAAATATGGAGCAACAATAAACTATATACTTTTTTAAAGCTTTCTTATGACTATGACTAGAAACTGCTCTTCATAAAGTTTCTATCTCGCCACTAGTAATGTTTTGCTACCAGATTTCCCTACCAAAGGCACAATGCATAATTTTTATTTTCCAGGCATAGTCATAGTAACAAAGGTAATTAAATGGAGTAATAATTTTCAACATTTTCCCTCCATCTACCCCTAAAATGGTATATGGAAAAATAGTTACAAGCTTCAGATAAGACATTGCGGTTCTAACGGAGAGAAGCCCTCCGTGGGAGCTGGAGGGAGAAGGGAGGCAGGTGTCTTGCCTTCCAGGAACTTTGCTGCCCCGTGTGGGGTGGGCTTCTAGAGATGATGAATGAAAACGCTTTTGTAGATGCTGCGGTTTTGCTTACTCCTTAATTACGAAGAAATGTTAGTAGATGCAAGATGAGACCCCAATATGAAAAGAGTATCACATCCAAATGTTTGTGTCAAAGTCTATATGTTTAAACGGGGCTGATTCCAGGCACGAGACAGGAATCTCAAGGCCGTTCAATCTTGGAAAATGCCACATCCACTTTACAAAGCACAGTTAAGACCGATTCTTCCAATTAGACTGTCCAGTTAGACTTCTTCCTCTGAATCTCATACCTCTGAAAAGCATAGAAATGAGGGCATGAAAAGTCCAGACTGAGGGAGCCAGAGGCCAGGGATCTGTTGCAGCCCAGATGAATGAGAGGTGCCCAGGGCATGGCTTTGGAAACTTCAGAGTCGTGTGTTATTATCTGAGGTGAGCCATTTAATTTCTCCAGGCATGCTTCCTCACGAGTAAAGTATAGTTGGTGGCCTGAATCAGCCCCAAGATTTACCACTATATTAAACTTCATGTGGCTCCAGATGTTCCTCACTTTATAAGCTCCTTTCTTACCTTTATATTATAACTCCTTTTCAACTGCCATCTGATTTTCTGCACAGAGTGCGTGCACATCAGATGCAATCTCAACCGGGGTCTCTGAGGGAAAAAAATATGTTCAAGTTTTATACTTTTATGCTAACTCCTGCCTTAGTGTTTACATTTATAAAACTTTCTTATATGTATGAATCAGAAGTATAATGACAGCTTTATTTACTAGTGACAGTCCCAAAAGATTTAAGTACAGTCGTCCCTCACTATATGAAACCCACGATACACTGAAGCCACAATAAGTCAACCACAATATAGCGAGGGACAACACTTCACTGGTGAGTACCCATAGGGAATTTTATATGTTGTTAAAATTACATAGATTTAAGAGCATAGAAAGTGTTTAAGAGCATATGGAGTGTTTATAAGAGTGTGGGAAAGGTTAATAAGAGAGTGGGAACTCCTAAAACTCCTAAAGGTTTATAGGAGTGCGGGAAGGGTTTATAAAGCTTTAAAATATATATAAATAATAAAAGAAATATAATGTGGCTACTTCTCAGATTTTCACCTATCGCAGGGGTCTCTGGAATGTATCTCCCATGATAGGTAAGGGATCACTGTATTGGCAAGGCAATAGAGATCTTCGTGAAGACAATTCTCTAGATAAACATGTAAATGATCTGTGAATCTGGACAACTGTGTAATGACATGCATCCATCATTATGGTATCAGACAGTGTATTTCACTGCCCTGAAAATCCTCTGTGACCCACCTATTCATGCTTCCTCTACTCACCCTATGCCTATTAACCACTGATCTTTTTACTGTCTCCAGAGTACTGCTTTTTCAAGGATATCATGTAGTTGACATCACACAGTATGCAACCTTTTCAGATTGATTTCTTTCCCCTTATGTGTTTAAGATTCCTCCATGTCTTTTCATGACTTGATGGATCATTTTTTAGTACTAAACAATATTGCATTATCTGAAGGCTCACATTGACCTGGTTCATTCACATACTGAAGGACATCTGAATTGCTTACAAGTTTTGGAAGTTATGAATAATGTTGCAATAAATATCCATGTGCAGGTTTTTGTATAGACATAAGTTTTCAACTCTTTGGGATAATCATCAAAGAGCATAATTGCTGGATCACATGGTAAGTTGGGTTTAGTTTTGTGATAGCCTGCCCAATTACATTCCAAAATTGCTATAGTATTTGCATTCCTTTCAGCGATAGAAGAAGAATACCCACTGATCCACATCCTCGCCAGTACTTGGTGTCAATGTGCTGGATTTTGGCCATTTTCATACATGTGTACTGATGTCTCATTTTCATTTGCATTTCCCCAATGACATAATATGTGAAGGACCTTATTATATGTTTATTAGTCACCTGTATGTCTTCTTTGTTAAGGTACTGTTAAGGTCTTTGACTTATTTTTTAATCAGGTTGTTTGATTTTTTTATTGTTGAATTTTAAGTGTTCTTTGCATATTTTGGACAACAGTCCTTTATCAAATGTATCTTTCGAAAATATTTTCTCCCAGTTAGTGGCTTACCTTCTGATACACTTGATGTTATGTTTTGCTGAGCAAAAGTTTTTAATTTAAATGAAATCCAGCTTATCAATCATTCTTATATAGATTGTGTTTTGGTGTTATATATAAAAATTCATCACAGTGCTCATTATTATCTATTTCTGGGCTCTCTGCTGTGTTCCACTGGTGTCTTTGCCTATTTTTTTTCACCAATACCATGCTGTCATGATGATTGTAGCTTTATAGTAAAGCAATGCTGTAAATATAGTAAAACCTCAAACATAAATACATAGAAATAAATCCAAGGAGTTTGTAAAACATATAAGACATTGATACCATTTTTAAAAACACCTGAAAAGACTTAAATGAATAACAAGAAATGTTATGCCCCCTTGTGGGAATAATCGATTATAAGTGATTCTAGCAAATGGGGGAGAAGATTCAAGAAGAAGAAGAGAGATAAAATAAATGCACCAAATATATATGTACATTACTAAGGTTGCCACTTTGGACAACAGGGACATGTTGAGGATTGGTGAACAACCTCTAACAACTCTTTCCAAAAAATCCTCACTAGTAACTTCTTCAGCCTTCTAACAGATTATTTCTATTATATGTCCCAAAGATGGATGTTGAGTATAAGGGTCTCATAATTGATTTCTCATTCTCTAAGTATGTCTTGGGTAGGTAATTTGGCAGCTATTTTAGTACTCTCATCCTTTATGCCTTCTGCCAAAACTCCAAGAAAACAAGAAAATCATTCATTATACTACCTTATTATATTTCTGGTAATTGAGATCAAAATAGTTATAGCTCATTTGGTAAGTTGAACCCCCTGTCTGCTAAATCTGTTTCTTATGGAAGGGTTCAAGTTCAAACAATTTTCTCTACTGAGTTTTAACTTGATAGCCCAGTGACTTTTTCCAAAGTTACAAATTAAACATTCAGAAAACTGGAAAGTATTGAGTGTGTCAGGCTCAAGTGATCCAGTATCATCATAAAATATAATAGGATGTCCAACTAGAGCTGTAATATCTGTCCTGTGCAATCCTGAAAGCATTTGACATTTATTGCTTTATGTTGTGAATTAAAGTTGCTTCAAGTGAACTATTCTCAATGACATGTGACATCTGCAAAATATAAAAATAATCCAGTTATCTATGTCTTTTTGTTCTGTTTATCCCACTGATGGGTTACCTTTCCATTAAGCAATCTCTTTAATGAAATTTTCCAATAGTGGCAGGTATCAGTGGAATCATTTTATCTTCATTTTAACTTAGCAATAATGTCTGTGTAATTTTGTTCTAGTTTGGAAATTATTGCTCTACCTAATGATCATAAACTAGGTGATGGAAACAAAAGCTAGAATAAACCAACCTTTGATTTGGCCTGCTTTATTGCTATGTCAATACAGGCCAGACTTCACCAGTCTGCCCAAGGAAACAGCATTATAATGCCCACACTTCAGATTAGTTTACCTGCTCTTCTAGAGGCAAATTTAGATTTCACCATTTCCATCTCCAATGATTGAGGTATTACTGACTTTTCAACTGTTCCCTAACATGAAATACATAAGCTTTTCAAATTGTTTTGAAGTGCCCTTGTCACCTCCACACTGCTGAGGAGGCTTGAGTGTAGGCATTACTTGCCATCCTTTACAGAAGTCTTTAGAAGAAATCAACTTTCCCATGCTTATCTGACATGGGTCCCTTGTTTCAAATATCATTTTCATATCTGAACTTTTTTGTTTTGGAACAGGTCCTGTGATTCAAATTCAGTAATACACAATGCCAAATTATAATTAATTTTTCATTTTGAGGTAATGGATTTCCCTGTTTAATTCTCACTTGAAATACAAGGTAAAAAGAAGACATCACATGAATGTGGGTGAAATATGTATGAAATAGTTTCTCTTTTAAGAAATATTTAGTACTGTCAGTTACTGAAATTTCAATTAAGTATGTTGCTTTAAGGTTTAATTTCAATCATGCTATCTCAGGAAATGAACGAGAAGGAAAATTAATGTTAATCGTATGAGAAAGTCTACTGAGAAAACATGAAAGAGAGTTAAAGGAAAATGTGCTCTAATCATAAACTAAGCTTTGTGACAGTTAGATGGTTATATTGCAACTAATACTTTCCAGTGGTATGAGACTCATAATTAGAAGTTTTTACAGTGTGAGATAAATAGAAGAGCCCTACATCAGACAGTAGCTGAAAAGTCATGTTGGGAAACTCATTGTGGCCACTGCCATGTACAGTGACATAAAGGCTTTTCCTAGGTGTTTGAGGATTGGGCTGGTTGGGGAATAATGTACATACCACTGTTCCCATCTCTACAAAATGCAGGTAAATGTGTAGAATAAGAGTAGCTCCTATTTAATGATCATTTACTAAAAGCCAAACATTGTCCTGAATATTCTGCAAGCATCATAATCATATTTAATCTTCACAGCAAGTCTATATGTTAGAATCTATTAAGTTTTTCATGTAACAACAAGAGCATTGAGACACAGAGGAGTAGCGCAGGCAACCTCTGTACTAGCACAGGATTTATGTTAAACCTGCAGACTGCAACAATAATTCTAGTATTGCTATAAAATCTATAAAATCAAACCAGTGTACACTTCTGAAAATTTAAAATTTTCTCTTGGATGTGCTTCAGGAGCCTGCCCAGGAGATTGAATATGGGCAGACAAACAAATGCCTTCCAGGGTCAGTATCAGGATCACCACCATCACTCTTCCATATGTTGTGTCTAGATCTTTGTAAAAATTTAATCTCTAATATTAATTTCAATCAACATTTCTGAGGGAAAATTTCCTTAAAGTCCCTTTACTGACAGAGATTTCTCTCATTATAGGTCAGTACATCAGTTTGGATCAATAGGATCACTAAGAGACTTTAATGAAGGGCATGGGAATGTTTAAAATCACTAGCAAGAAAAGCCACAGAACCCAGGGACTATTGTTACTGTCAATGTTTAGGCAGATGTTAAGGAAAGAGAACAAAGAGAACTAGACATTGTGCTTAAAAAACTGGGAAGCATAAGCCAGTTCATTTGCTTAGCCAGGAAGCTTCACCTTCATACTCAAGGGGATTATGTCATTGTTCCTTTGCCCTCTTAAGTACCAGTTTGCCAGATGGGACCAGAGGAAGGCAGGAACATGCACAATAGGAGTCAAAATGGTGCAGAGGAAGCTTCTGGACCAAAGACACCTGTCAGTCTAGCCTGGAGAAGGAAGAGATTGTTTAGAACTTGTATCCAACATATGCCCATGAAAGTTTGGGAAATTGATTGTCATTTTGAGAAAACACCTGGTCTGTCCCAAGTCCAAGCTCATGTAATCACAGAGGAACAAAAAACTCTCTCTTGACCTGGTGACTGGTACTTGGCCCCTGCCTTCATGCATCCTTTTTCCATGGCCACGTGGCCCTAGCAGCCCTGTGCCCCATGGTCATGCAACTCCACAGCCAGGGGCCAGGAGGAGAGAGCCTGAAATGGACTATAGCTGGAAACACATGCCAAGGTAGCCAGATGCCAGACTGAACAGTACTTTAATGTGGAGCATAAACTCTGGGCAGTGGTCTTCATTCTGGCCCTATTAAGGACAAGATTGTAATATTTCCATGGTGAGACGAATGGTGATGGGACACTAGGAAGTCAGGGGGTGAACTGCCTTAATTGTACATCATCTGTAAACCATACCTCAGAGCCACATTCTCCCATGTGGGTCTCAGGAAATTATTTTCCCTTAGATATCTCAAGATCCCCACTTCCTACCAACAGCAGGAAGCTAAGACCACCACTGGGCTTCAGTGGCCAAAGGAAGAGTGTTTCTGAGTATAAGCTAAAGGAAGCAGTGGGGATGCTCAACAGAACCCATCACTAGTAGAAAGAAGCAGCCACTACCAGAATTATGGCTTCTGTTGCCAGCCACAACCAGAATTGATGAAGGAGGTGGGGAGGAAATACCCTTGCCAATCTTTCCTCTTATTCTACCATCTATCATTCTGCCTTGCATTGCCTGAATCCAACCTGAAGCCTGAAGACAAGCAAGCCCAAGAAATGCAGACACATGGACAATAACAAGGAGGGGGTGGAAACGGGAAGGAGGTGGGGAGGGCTGGGGGGGTGACCTGGGATGGGGGTAAAAGGCAGAAAACTGTACTTGAACAGCAATTAAAATAAAAATTAAATTAAATTAAAAAAGAAATGTAGTCTAGAGGGGTCCACTCCTTAGAATAAGCAGACAAAATAATATAGCAGAAAATAGCTCTATGGGAAAAGGGGAAGTAACAAATGGAGATTAGTCAATACTACACACAGTTTGAAACTCAACGTCCATTCTTGCCCAATAGAGATCAAATTACAAAAACCCACCTGTCAACAAATCATCATAGGGTGATATCAACTTAATCATACCCTCCATGAATCCTAAATTACAGCATTAGTCATATGAGATTAAAAAAAGAAGGAAAATCTAATCATTTGGCAAAGGACATAGCGACTATTCCTATCCCTTTAGCCAATCACAAGATCAAAGTTAGTAACCATAGCTATCTTCTTCCACTATCTAATTTCTTATTTCCTTTACACTACCCAGTAACTCTGTTGGTTAAGGTTCTTTACTCCCAAAGGATCAATGTCTATGTTGGTCTTGACCTTATTCAGTCTTCCTAATTTCCAAATGGCATTATATTTTAACATGGGAATACAAAGAACTTCCTTAGGAAGTTCCCAGGTCATTCTCTGCTTTTTGCAATATTTTCCTTTGGTCATTTAGATAAATCACCACAGTTTACAAATTAATTGTCTATTTCACTCCTTAGTTCAGTAGAAGAGGAGTACAAAATGGCCAGGTGGCAATTTTATCTTCCAGTTAAATGGAACCAGGATGATGATATTTTGTATAAACATCTCTCTTGGGTACTAGGACTTCCAGTTCAACTGAGCCCAAGTATGTATGGATGGGAAGAAAGTCACTGTGAATGGATTACCAGTATTAGGTAAGAGGATATGGCTGTCCCCATTAACTTATGTAATGAGTATGGAGAAACAACGCTATTTATGGTCTATTATTTTAAGCCGTCCCACAATCTATAGGACAGGACCTTAAATTTTTGTTGTTTTTTTCCCTTTCCCAGATGGCACTGCAATTGAGTCACCAGTTATCCATTTCTATCAGGTCCACTGACTTTGAGTATGGGCTCAAAGTAAGATCAGTAGAGCCCTGACCAACATGGCTCAGCTGGTTGAACATCATCCCAAAAGTGAGAGGTCATCAGTTCAGTTCCCAGTCAGGGCACATGCCTGGGTTGCAGGCCCAGTCCCCAGCTGGGGCATGTATAAGAGGCAACTGATCCATGTTTTTCTCCCTCTCTTTTCCCCTCCCTTCCTCTCTCTCTAAAACATAAATAAATAAATAAAACCTTTCAAGAAATTAGTAGGATCAGTAGATTCTGTGGCATGATCTCTGGCATTCTTTGTTAGTGGTAAAAAAATAAATTCTTTAGACACAATCTTTCATTGGCTGGATGGCAAGGAAGAAGCCATTCTGTGAATGTATAAATGGTGGCACTGGCAGGGAAGTGTTGAGAAAGGAATGGTCAGTCTGCAACTGTGAGAACAAATCACTCACTCCCTTCATGAAGGGAGCTACCATGTACAATCAATCTTCAATTATGTGGCTGGTTAGTCCACTGGAAAATGAAAAATTGGTTCAGCATTAGTCTCCTTTTTTTTGGGGGGGGGGTGTCACTTGGGCACAAAGCAGGTCAGCTTTGTTGAGGAAAAAACTCCCTGTTGTTGAGCTCATGCAATCTGCATCCTTGCCAGCACAGTTTCTAAGCAAGAACCGGGAGTCTGTAAATACATGGACTGACTTTCACAAGCACATGAAGAACTAGACCACAAACAGGTTTTCTTGTCTGTCTGATTAGTGAGATCCTCCTCAGTAGCAGATGCTCGTCAGGGAACTAACATGTGTCACAAGCACCTTTACACTTTGTTCCCATGTTGATAGGTCAATCCAATTTTCCCTGCTCCAGACTTCCCTGTCACCAATCTTCAATCCTGTCCTTTCAAAGTTCTTGACCAGCCAGCCAATTCAGTAGCCATTACTCAGAAATTAATGTAGAATTGGAGCTTCCAAATATAGTAAACAGTCAAATTTACCTCTCAAATCATTGCCAACTGGAAAGATTTCCCTTCTGCCTAACAGGACTGTTCTTGTGTATCGCCAGATTCCAGCTGATGATGACTGCACACCACACAGACCCATGGGCAAACCAGGTGTCTGCAAATTTTTCATCTGTTAGTTGGTTAATTGGGTTTTCTTCTGTTATTTGAAAATTGATCATTCCATTGGTAGGGGGTCGGAGGAATGACAGTATAAGCAGTCAAATAAAAATACTGTCGGTAAGCCACATGCTATGTAATTTACTTGTTCCTTCACACTTAGCCCTTACCTTAAACACTGTTTTTAATAATGGAATGCTATTGTACACAAGTGGTTTCATGATTTCATGGATCAAAAATTACCAGATTACTTGGCAAGCTACGTCGTAGAGTGATCAGGGGCCCAGTAGCAAGCCCGGAGTTTCTTGTCAAGTAAAGAATGATTGTAGGGAGAAGAGATTGTGGTAGATTTGCTTCAAACTGTTAGGAGTCTGCACTGCCATCCCTTTCGAGGGCCTCCATACTGCTCCCCATCTGCCACAGATACTTCGAGTACCATTGGATGCTCAACCTTAAGGCCCAGGTCTCAAAGCAACTTGCACCCAAGGTGGACCTTAAGTTCTCTCTTGTCCTGGATCCTACACAAAACTGGATCCCTTCTAAGTTATCCAGAAAATGAGTTAACAGCAGCATAGCCAGATTTGACATATGTTGTCTTCAAAATACAAATAGTTGTACCAAACATATTACCTCTTCCTTCACGGTAGGTGGTGAAAGCTACTGCTGATTTTTCTAACTTTAGAGGGTGCATACCCACATATGTCAGACCACTGGATAAGTAAAACCTTCATAGTAGAACTCTTGTATTTCACAGGGTTGAACTTCTACCTTCTAGCATCCCAATGTCTTATTGAAACACCCAAGGTACTTGTTTCTTCTTCATCATCAGATCCAATGAACAAAATATCATTAATGCAATGGACTTGTAGTGATGTTCTGTGGGATGTATGCTGTTTAAAGACACTCAGGATAAGAGTGTTAGAGGGGAAGTTATAACATAGGTGAATACATATCCTCAGTGTGGATGTGTGTGAGCATAAATACATTTGTTATTTCTGTGTATTAGGTACCAGGTGACATGACTTATTTTCCTCAGTAAAAATACTGCATGGTCAGCAAAACCATTTAAAATTTATCATGATTCATAATAATCTCCAGGAGTCATCTGATTTTTTCATTAAACAGGCATATGATATCAAGCAATCCTCTGTGCACCTCAGGTCTGGGATGGTGGCTTCAGTTTCTGCACAGGGTTAGATTCTGCTCTTGGATTGTTATTTGGCTGGGAGTGACATTTCAACCCACTCTCACTTGGACTTTCTTATCTAAATTGTCTTTACTTTGTGGTCAGGCAACCCATCTGTGGATTCCACCAGTTAGTAAGTACGTCTGTCTCAAGTACACATCGAGGAACTGGGGAATAACCACAATATTTAATCCAAACAGTGAAACAGAATAGGTCATATATCTATTCAGTGCCAGGCTTCCGTAGGCTCCGTCATTCAAATCCGACCTTGGGTAAGCACCATTATCGCAATTTGCAACTATTCCCATTGGATCATAAACCTAATTGCATGGTAGCATCTTCCCTAGCTTTTCTAGGATGTTAATGATCCCTTCTCCAATGTGTCTCTTTATTCCTTAGTCATATGAAAGTCCACAAAGAGGGCTCACTGGAATGCTAAGATTAGCATATGGCTAATAGATTATACACAATAGATGAACTTGAATATTTCCATATTTTAGAGACTCTGTACTCCTTCCTCTATAGCAAGGGTGTCAAACTCATTTTCATTGGGTGCCACATCAGCCTTGTGGTTGCCTTCCAAGGGCCAAAATAATTTTAGGACTGTATAAATGTAACTACTACTTAATTGTTAAGGAGTTGAGATTACATTCGGCCCTTTGAAGGCAACTGCGAGGCTGATGTAGCCCCCGGTGAAAATGAGTTTGACACCCCTGCTCTGTAGTATTCCAGGTAAGTCCCAATATCCCAGTCTCAAAGAACCATGGGTCCAGGGTTCAAACAGTCAGCCTTTCAGAGTGTTAATATTACTCCCCAATGACTTGAACCAATATAATTAAAACAAATTCTAATTGAGTACATCTAAATGTCTAAATCCAGTCAGATCAGGCTTTATATTGAGCTCCCTTTGTCCTAAAATGCTTAGAATCCATTTCAGCCCATATTTTTCAGCCACTCATTGATCAATTTTGGCAAGATCTTGCAACCTCACTGTCTGCATTCTTTCTTTTTTTAAGAAGAGGCAATGTAATATTTTTCTTTGATGCTTGGAGGATAACTAGAAAAACTATGTTAAATAAATAAATGGTGGACTCACTGGATTCAGTACGATAATCACATTGATTCTCTTGACCTTGGAAAATTCGGCAATCAATCAGTTAATCTAGAAGTAGACTGTAACTGCTCTCCTGTTATCTTTCTCTGAGAAGGCATCCTCTGCTCATCCAATGGACTATAACACTCCATTCCTTCTGCTCCTGCAAATCAGATGACATAGACTTCACATTATGATGTCAATTGAGAATAACTCATAATTTTTGTTATTACTGTATGCAACTTTTACTAGTATTTAATAATTTTCTTTATATTTTCTCTTACATTTTACAGATATGCATTACCCAGCCTTGTCTTAAACATTTATATACCTAAATCTTGGCTTTGTTTGCTAGCTATATTTTTCCTAATAAACAAAAATGAACATAAATGCCTATTATTTTTAAATTAGCCCCTTCTCTGAAAATTCTGTTATGCATACAGCGGTGGGAATAAACTACATTTAGATGAGGCATATAGAAAAGTTTCACAAGTGCTAAAGGGGCCAAAGAAACCATCCCCCCAAATTTGTGTCTTAAAAACCTAATACTCTATATTATAGCACTAGAAGAGGAGGTCTTTGGCTGATTAAGTCTTTTGGATGGGGCCCTCATGAAGTGATGTGTACCCTTAGAAAAGAGGCCTGAGAAAGCTCATTTGCCCCTTCTGCCCAGTGAGGTCATGGCAAAAGGACAGCCAGCTAGGAGGCAGGCCCTCCTCATCAGACATCAAATCCTCCAGGGCCATGATCTTGGCCTTCCCGGCCTCCAGAACTGTGGGAAATAAGTGTTTGTTGTTATGAACTACCCAGTTGATGGTATTTTTGTTGTAGCATCCCAAATGGAATAACACAAGCAAGTTTTTTCTTATGTATTAGCATTTATGCAGAGAACAAAAATATATCAAATTGATCTAGGTTTTTAGAATTAGTTAGGTACTATCTTTGGCTGGAAGCAATTTGTATTAGTATGGAAAATAACTGTTAACCTTTCTTAATCTAGGTATTGGTTCCACAATTACGTTTGGTTTATGAAAAATCCTCAAATTGTGCATTTGTGATAAATGTACTCTACACATCCCCACTGTCTTTTCCTTTGTAAGGTTATTGATTTTTTTTTCCTGATTTTTCCACGTTTCAAATGTAGGATGATCCATCTAATACTGTCCTGGGCATTGTCTCTTCTATTGGATTATCCAATAATAGGCTAAGTACCCAGCATCTTAAGTGTCATAGCCAATCATAAAGGCAATAAAGTAGGGCGTTTTCAATATAAGATTTTTAATACTTTATAAAAATTTTAGGAATAAAGTTTTAATTTAGACCTTTTAGCTTCCATGCCTTTCCAAAGTTCTCTCACAAGGCTGTAGTTAAGACACAACACTGGACTCAATTCTTTCTTTCTGCTCCCAGTCTAGCTTGCTGGACCTACATAGATGTGTCTAGACATTCTCTCCATTTTCTGTCTCAATTTTTTCTCAGAACCTTAATGACCTTGCTTCATTGATTTCTATACCTGCCTAGATACTAAGGCAAAAAGAGTTTTATTATCAAATAAAAGCTTCCACTACTCATGTAATTTGGATGAGTTCAATGGCTACTTTAGCTATATCCCAGCTTTAATGTCTATGAAGCACCATTACTATATTTAATAGATTATTATCTGAGCATTACTTACTTGGTCAAAACTTCACTGATCTTTAGCTCTTTTGTCAAAAGCAGAGTAAGCTCCCTACAATTATTTGGTAAATAATTATTCAAGTGATGTCACTTGAGTAATTAAGTTTAAAGAATTCTTCAAAGAGCTGCAGTGGTGGCAATTTTATACTTATTGCTGACTGTTTATTTCTAATTACCATTTAAGTTGTGCAAATCAAATTGTATGTGTGTATTAACACAGTTCAGAAATTCAGAAATTAATCATCATTAATTCAATAATGACAAGGCCAAAATGATTATTAGATTAAAATCTAGATGCTCATTTGTACGGAGTCCCAGTAACTTCTGCAGTTTGTTTTATTATGAAGAAAATTGTAAAGAAAAGAAATATATTTTGAAAATGGACTTCACATCTATCTTAGAAAGCTTAGAAAATCTTAGTACACATTACAGTAACAAACTGAGTTGGGTCATGATTTACTCTGATGTTTACAGAGAACTTTGAAAATTGAATGAAAGAAAAAGTTGATTCAATTAGTTAAGTGTTCATGAGCCTAGGCCACCAATGGATATAAAGTTAATGTTGAAAAGAGTATACTTAATATTTGTACTAGAGATCTTCTAGATACTTCTCTAGTTGAAATAAATTTAAAGGTGATTTTTTATTTTTAGCAATTTGATTAGTGTTTATCTTCAAAGTACAGATACAGGCTGTGTTTGGGTGCTTTTTGTCTTGTCTTGCTCTTTGCACAGGTATGGCTTTGTCCATTTGATAAGCCTTTTGATAGAATAAATCTATTCATTCTGTGGCATTTTAACAATTTCATTGTTATATTTCAAAGAACATGTTGGGACACTGGTACGTGAACCCCATGAGAGAGTGCCAGTTGTCTGTAGGCGCACAGTGGCTGTGCAGTGGCTGGCCTCAGTGTAGTCTCTGCGGGAATCTACAAAATGGACAACTGAGGTCTGTCGAGGCTTCAGTATGCACCCAAGAGTTTTGTGGCTTTTTCTAGGACAGGTTACTTGTTTAAAGTTTTCAAGATTTCTGCATGACAAGGTTCCAAGTGTTTAGGTTTTTGGCAAAGCAATATAAATCAAAACTTTTAAATTGAAAAAAGCTCAACCTATTTATTTTAAATGAAGGAGCTGACAATTTTGTGATTTATACGCATTTAAGCTGTCACTGACCACCCAGTGTCTTGCTAATGATTTTTCCCCTTTAAATGACAAATCCAGCTGATTAACTGTCCTAATTGCTACTGTGCACATCCGTCCTTAGCAGGAGTCTGAGTAATTTGGAAGATGTTTTTTAACTGGAAATGTGTTCGGATCGTTAAAATGAAACCAGAAAATTTCTTTATACTTGCGATATTTGAATTTACTTTGTGCCTGACTTAAAAGGATAAGTAAGCTTAGATGTGTTTGATGATTTATTTGAATAGTAGAAATATGTTAATCTTTAGGAAAACTGTCTATAATATGATATAATAGATTAAAAACAAATGTTTTAAAGAATGATTATAAACATAAACCAAAGGTTTATTACTCAAAAGATGATTAACTTAGACTCATTTAAATATTATCCTTACAGGCTTTAAATTTTTATGGACCATATCCCTAACATATGTCCATTGATATAAAATATGCAGAAATTATATTGATTACTTAAAGGGGCTACAGGTAACAAAACAGAAAGATAAATACTGCATGATCTCAATTTCATGTGGAATCTCAAAAAGTCAAACTCCTAAAGTAGAGAGTAGAGTGCTGGTTGTTAGGGGGCTGGGAGAGGGGAAAATGGGGCAAGGTCGGCCAAAGTTTCAGTGTCACAGGATAAATCAGTTCTAGAGGTCTAAGATACAGAATAGGGACTACAGTTCATAACAGTATGTTGTGTACTTGAATTTTGCTGAGAGTAAATCTCAATTCTCACCACACACACACACACAGAGTGGTGACTATGTGAGGTGATGGATTTGTTCATTAGCTTGATGGCACTAATAATTTCACAATCTATATGTAAATCAAAATGCCACATTGCATACCTTAAATATATATAATTTTATTTGTAAATTATACCTCAATAAAAATGGAACAAGAAAGAAAAGGCAGTTTCCTCCCGTGTTGTCAATGACAAAGCCATTTGACTCTCTCCACTTTTTGTTTTTATCGGTCACAGAGTCATGTCCTGGGGGCTTTCTCCTGTCACTTTTATAAATGGTTAAAGCGAGAAATTAACTCTTATGGAGAACAACAGTTACAGGTTTTATAGGCTACAATGTATGAGTTGCTAAAAGGCTTATTTAAATTACTCTATGTTATTTTCTAATAAATGTTATCTCCATTGATTTTCCTAAGACCTCACCCAAACTCTGACATGCATAGCAAAAAAGCTCATTTTACGTATTCATAAATTACTCCCAATTTAACCCACAGGGCTCCTTTTGTTGAAGTGTTTGCTCTGACTTTCCCCTCTGAGGGTTCTGAAGGCAACTTTGGGACCCTTGACAATTACAGACTTGTTTCCTGACTCCAGTGGTCACGCAGCAATGGCCCTGTCTACCTTTATGATCAATCCCACACGCCACGTGTAGAAGCTGTAGCGTCACCCTTCCCATGAGAGGAATGCCAATGTTTACATGTACATAAAAGCACAACTCTAAAACTGAGAACATTCTTTGTCCACAAGGGTATAAGGTCAAGCATTTTGTCATCTTAAATTGACCACATCAGTCTTAAACTACTCAGTCCAGTCAAAACAGTGAACTAAAAAATTGTTTCATATTTAAGTTAGTTGACTATATATCAATTAGCTCTTAAATCTGTTTATGTATATGTACATAATTAACAAATATAAGCAAGAAAAAAACCAAAATTGAAAAAGGGGGACAGTCAAAAAAGTTTTTCTTTTCAGATTTTAAGTGGTCATTCAAAGAAAAAGGTATTTGTGAGACATAACTCCTGGAAAAGAAGGTCATTCTGTAGACCAGTGATTTTCAACCAGTGTGCTGCAAAAAGTTTTAAAACATGCAACACCTGACTATTTCATCACAGACACTGACCTCTCTTTCCCCTAGATGGTCAAATAAAAAAAAAAAAAAGACAATAGCTGTCCAGTGTGAATAAATCAAAATCATATCTATTGTTTTGGTAGATTAGCAAAAACTATAATACAATTTTTGGTGTGCCACAGAATTTTAGTAATTATTAGTTTATGTGTGCATGAGATGAAAATGGTTGGAAATCAAGGCTGCAGACCATATATGGTTTTTGATGATCTTTTCCTGAGGAAGTAGGGGAATGCACAATACATGCTTTGTCTGACTCAGACGGCACTGTTTTCTGTGAAAGGATAATAAAGTACCATTAACCTAACCTGACCGCCCATATCTGACAACTGCTGTAATTGTCAGAGACCCAAATTGCATTCTAGCACTGTGTAGAAGGAGCCACTCAGGGAAGAGTAGAGGAAAGGGGACATCGGTGACTCTGTCCTTTCCACCAAATTAATTCTGGAAAACCTTGCATAACAAACTCCGTGTATCCCCATCTTCTTCTTTAGTTAACAGTCTGCTCATTAATGGCTTTGGAAAACTTGTGGTTGAACAGAAACTGTCTATTTAAAAAGTAATGAGAAAAAATAGTTCAAGCATTCTGACAGATTGTTTTTAGAAACTCTAAGTGAAGAGAACTTGAAAACCGTCACTCCCAATGGGGGCAAAATATTCCACAGTCTAATTTACATGTTAGCTCCTTTAAAGTACCATTATCTCAAACATCAGTAGCTGCGGTATTTTAAAAGTTTCCTGTAAGCTTTTTGAGTTTTGTTTTATTTTTGTCTCTGTGTTTGCACTCCAAAGAGTTTCAACTGGGAATGTAACAGTGCTTTTTAATACATATTTCTGAAAACACTCACACTCTTCAGAGATACCTCCGTCTTAGCTATGGGAAGAAAGTGGGTCTGAAGTTGTGGGGAATTCAGACAAAGGCAACACATTTCTCATCTCCACCTTCATTCCGTGTGTTCCCTACAGATCAGGATTCAAGACACCAGATACAAAACTGGATATTTAAAGTTTCTTTTTAATTCTAATATTCATCTTGCTAGGCACACAGAATATGTACATAGTATGATAGCTCAGAATTAAAGTTTGGTAAATATGGCCGCAGATAAAGATTGAAGAAGCTTATGTTTGTCATTGAATTATCTCTGTTGTCAAATGAATGACTGCCAGTAAATGAAGGGGGCACTTTAATGTCAAGTCTAGACATTAACATTTTATAATTATTTCATAATTATTAATATTTTAATAATTACTGATAGTGTAATTAATACATAATTCTGCTACTATTATAATCTTGATGATGGTGATGATGATGTTTAACAACTCAAGTTTAGTAATGAAGAAGATAGAATCCAAATCTGAATACCTGATTTTTGAACCTGAACTTCAATTTAGTAACTTGAGGCAAATTAACTGATCTCTTTATGTAATACATAGGGAGTTGTCAATAAGAAAGGTATCTCTGTAAACTACTTGTACTCCTGATTTAAAAAAATGTTAAGTGAGACCAAAGAAATGGAAAATATAATTTTAATGAGTATCAAAAATTAATTTAGTAGCATATTAATTATTGTGTCAAAAACCACCGTCAACATAATTTTTATTTTTATGGACAGGTTATAATTCAACAAACGCAGCAGAATTAATTGTTACATGAATAAGAAGTAAATTTTATATTGGGAATGTGTTTTAAGTTATCTTTTATTATTTAATGCTGACTGATATTATAGAAAATTAAAATGTGAGAAATCTCAATAACACTTTCTATCTTACCCAAATGAAAACAATTATAAATTAGTTTAAATAATTTTTCAAATATATATATTATCTTTTATAATAATATGTTATGCATTTTTTGTATATGCATGTTATATATAAAACATATGTATGTTTGTATCAAGCATTTTCCACATTTTTGTTTAAACTGTCAGGTAATTCTGAGTAAGTGGGGTAGCAAAACACAGTCAAAGTCCATTTTAAAATTGTAACTAAAATGCATTTCTATATCTAAATCAAACCAAGACAATTTTCTATGAAAACTTTGAAAGTGCAAACAATTTGGTTGGAATTGCATCCACACATAGAAGGTACTGCAGGAATCTCAGCCTGTGTAACTGACTAAAAATGCGGATTGAATAAAGATGTGTATTAAAATGGATAAATGCTAATGTTAGTTAGAAATTTCTCCATTGCAAACAATAAACCAAATAATAAAGTAGTGTACATATGTAAGCTTCAAAATTATGGCCCTTTGTTGTACATATACCTAAAATTGAAACGTCTCCAGAAATTGGGAAGGCTTTAGTCAGGTGTTAATGTCTTCAAAGGCTACAATTTGCTGCATTTCTCTTCCCTGTCCTTTATTGTGTCTGCCCCATGCTAGGCAGCAAAGCTCATGGTCTCGGAACAACTGCCCATAGCTTCCGTAGTTATGGGCTTCCTCTCTTAATTCCTGCAAATGAAATTATTCTCTCCAAATAACTTTTGTTGTAAATTAAGAATGTGTTCTTCCAAGAAGCCTGTATTGAGAATATATACTCTATCCATATCTAATTGACTTTAATGAAATCAGAACCCATCCCCCCCACCACCAATAAAAAAGCATGAACAGCTTGAAGAAATATGTTTACTACCTTGGAAGAAAGATTCGAGCATAAGTTTGGGTTCTGCAGCATTAGATTGACATATGGGAAGGGCAAATGTCCCAAAAGGAACTTAGAAAATGTTAGCAAAGGGAAAGAAGAATGGGTAATTATCTACCCAAACCAGTAAGTGATATTGATATTTTTTCTATATTTTAAAAATATTTTCATCTCCTATACTTCTTAAGGGATAAAATGGGGATAGTATTAGACAGTCTATATAGAAATAATAGTGAATACAATAAATGTACTCACTTTATATAGGAAAAACAATATCAAAGCAGAAGAAATGGGTCTTGCCCAATAGATGACTATTCCTTCAGTTTTAGGTTCTAGAACATTGGTGGAAAAATTACACCAGTAGACAAAAAATGCACTGGAAAACTGTTGGTATAAGTTTGAAGGAGTAAGTCCACCATATAAGATTTTAATGTAACTAACGATTTTCCTAAACTAATCTGAATTGAACAAGGGATCCTCTTGAAGCCTGGAATTTATGGCATTTAGCAGAACTGTTTACAACCAAAAATTAAGCTGGTTTTTGTGTAAGAAGCTTTGCATAAAGCTGATTTTGGGGACTGCTAAAATTCCAAATGTAAATAACTTTAATGGTATCCCTGCTTTGTAATATATGCAGTCTAGACTGGTGTTTTCATTTTGAATTAATCATTGATGTTTTCATCTCAATGTGAACACCAAAGTAGCCAATGTATTGGACGGCACACATATCTCAAAGATTTGGCTCACAAGGGTTTAATTACTTTATGAAAAGGAAATCTGTGTGGATGTGGTGATAGCTCTAAAATTAAAAAGAAAAGGAAAGGAAAGGAAAGGAAAGGAAAGGAAAGGAAAGGAAAGGAAAGGAAAGAAAAGAAAAGAAAAGAAAAGAAAAGAAAAGAAAAGAAAAGAAAAGAAAAGAAAAGAAAAGAAAAGAAAAGAAAAGAAAAGAAAAGAAAAGAAAAAAGAAAAGGAAAGAAAGGTAAAGAACAGCATTTCAGTACAAGTATATGACTGGTGATTATCCACTTCCAATCAGCTCAGGTACATAAATAAATCTATTTCATGAGGATTCTAAGAGCTATTAAAGATGATTTGAGAATTAATTTTAAATTTCTTCAAGTATCTTCATTCATCTTTTAGATACCTAAATCAATATTTTCTCTTATTTCTATGTCTGTACTATTAATGATTCTGTCCAATTACTCATTGTTTAACATGTTCTAGAAACAGGGCCAGGAGCATTATTTACTTTATCTACAACCACAATTTCTGTTCAGGTTAGGTATTCTAGCCAACATGTTAATTATGGAGAAACTGAGATTCAGAAAATAAAACTTTTTTTTAAATTAGCCAGTCAATAAACTCAGAAGAGGCAAAGCCTGGATTAAAGCACAGGTCTATGAAAATATTTTTGAACAGAAAATGCCACCATAATCCATCTGGTTGCATTTTTTTTCTTTTTTCTTCCTTGTGTATTTGGGCCCAAAATAAAAGTCTTTAAGTTAAGGGAGAGAGGATCCAGAGACACATGAAAAGATGCTCAGTATTGCTAGCTATCAGAGAGATGCAAATTAAAACCACAATGAGATACCACTTCACATCAGTGAGAATGGCCATCAAAAACAAATCAACAAACAAGTGTTGGAGAGGATGTGGAGAAAAGGGAGCCCTAGTGTAATGTTTGTGGGAATGCAGACTGGGGCAGCCACTGTGGAAAACAGTATGAAATCTCCTCAAAAAACTAAAAATGGAACTGCCTTTTGATCCAGCAATTCCACTTCTGGGATTATATCCTAACAGCCCTGAAACACCAATCCAAAAGAACCTATGCACCCCAATGTTCATAGCGGCACAATTTACAATAGCCAAGTGTTGGAAGCAACCTTGGGGCCCATCAGTAAACGAATGGATCAGAAAACTATGGTACATTTATACAATGGAATTCTATGCAGCAGAAAGAAAGAAGGAGCTCCTACACTTTGTGATTGGCATGGATGGAACTGGAAAGCATTATGCTAAGCAAAATAGGCGAGGTGGTGAAAGACCATATAATCTCACCTTTTACAGGAACCTAATCAACAAAACAAACAAGCAAAATATAGCCAAAGACACTGAAATAGAGAATAGGCTGACAGTGTTCAGAGAGGAGAGGGGAGGGAATTTCAGGGGAAAAGAGGAAGAATTGCAGAAACAAGTATAAAGGACACATGGACAAAAACAAAGGGGGGTGGGAACAAGAGGGAGGTGGGGGGTCTGGGGGGTGGACTGGGATGGAAGTAAGAGGCATAAAACTGAACAACAATTAAAATAAAAAATAAAAATAATTTAAAATAAATTAAAAAGTTAAGGGAGGAATGCCTCTCCCAGATTGCTAGTGTTTTAGAAGTGTCAATCTCTACGTATCTTACAAAGAAAAACAAGGCAGAAGGAAAATGTTCATTCCTGAAATTGATAAAATATCGACCCTCTGATTTGAAAGACTAAAATATTTGAGTATGGAAGAAATTACTTTATTAGAAAGAGAATAGAGTCAGAAACTGATGTTTAATACCATTGTGTCTACAAGAACAAGAAGGAACACCATCAGGGCCATAGAAGAAAAAGATCAAGATGTTAGAACTAGCTCTGATTTTTTCCTCTTGGGCTGGTATTTTGCATTTGCCCCGCCAAGTTCACCCTCTAGAGTGTCCCTCTTCTGACACTGGAAGCTAACCTGTAAGACCACAGCTCCCTGATCCCTCATGGTCGGGCTTCTGTGTTCTGACCATAGGAAATTCTAGTAGAAAATGAGAGGCTAGAAATAATTGAGCCTATTTTTATTTCATAGACTCCCTTCCTTCAGGGTTATAGCTGCATTCCTCTGAGAGAGAGAGCAGTTCTTATTAGAGGGTCCTCTCAGCACACCTACCCACCCTGGGTTTAGATTACTGTTTCCCTGCTTGCTATTGGAGATCAAGGTATTAGAAGGCTACCTATCCACTTTTGCTAGCTTCAGGGAACTGTAATATCTCCTGATGGTTTCTTTATACCACCCCTACACTTTACTACGACATCCATTTACTAAATTTTCCTCAGTTACTGTGAATGTTCCATCTTTTTCCAGCTGCGACATTGACTAACAAAGTAATTGGCTTTTGAAGTAGCTTTAGAAAACAGGACTTTCTACCTTTTAGAATTATAGAAGCATATCAAAATACAATTCTATGATTGAGCTGCTCGTATATTTGGGAAGAGAAGAAATAGCCTCCTTGCTGGGGCTAATAGGCCAGTGGTAATGCCCGTGGCATGTGGTGGTGTCGTAAGTCAAATTATCCTCCCTGGAAGCATGGGATGAGGGATGCAGCACAGGCACAGGTCAAGTGGCTAGAGCACTTGGTAACTATAGTAACAATCATGGTTATAAACATCGTGGAGTCAGTTGGCTTATTCTCACCAACCTAGAAAGCATAAATAGTGAAAAAGATGAACTGAAGTCCTGGAATGCCCAACAAAGAAAAAACTGAGGAAAAAAATCAGAAAATATGGCCATTTTGAAGATGCCCTTGTCTCCTATAGTTGCAGCAAATATACACTAAAAGCTGTTAAGTCATAAGACCATTTAAGTATCAAATCTTGAGAGAATTTTATACTAAACTAAGGTCATTAAGAAGAAAGAACAAGCCCCAAGAACAATTATGTGGGGACACTGGAGCAGAGGCAGTCAGTACAAAAATTTTAAACAGCCAAATCTGTCTGAATCCACCTTACCAACAGAAATGTCCTCCTCCGTGCCCATACCTTCAATACTCACACACATCCCTCGGCATAAAGGGAGTCATGCTTGAGGCTTATTTTAACCATGTGTTTTGTGTCCTGCATTCTGAAGCTTTGGCATTTGGGCCCCCGCTGCCCCTGGAGGGTCTGCCCTCCCACTGTTGGCTGGTTCCCAGAGACAGTTAACAACTCCAGTGTGAGTGTGCCTCTCAAATATTGTAGAAGCCAACTGGTCTGGAGCCTATGCCATGGCCACCTCCTTCATTGGCACTCACACTCTGGGGCACCATTTACCTGCCCTAATCACCCCAAGAGCCTGGTACCAGCAACCAGGGACAGTCCCTATGCCCCAGCCCACTGAAATTATTCAAACTGGCCGGTCCTAAGCTGGACCCCCCTGCTTCACCCTTTACTCCACATGAAAACCACAATAACGTTTCTTGCTCACAGTTCTCCATCTCCCTCAGCCCCTGCCTGACCCTGGTGCTTCCTTATGTGCACCCCACCCAGAGCACAGCACGGCCCCTCCTCTCGGGAACATCAAGTAATAACTATCTTTTTAATGTCAATTTCCTGATCTTTTTACCTTACCACAAAACTTCTATTAGTACACAGTATTTTAGAAGAGACTTTGTGCCATTTCCTCAGAAGAGGTTGCTGGCTTCTCAGGACATACCTCCATCTTACCTCTTGGCTTCAAGTCCATAAAAAGTTAGAAATTCATAAACTAGACAGCAAATTCCATAGCATGCCTCAAGAGAAGATACTTTCTACTCCAAATATGTTATAAGATGTCACTAATTTCTATTATCAGGAGTTTAGGGGGCACTTTTTGAGTATACCCTAGAGATATTAAACCAGTGAGAATAAAATATAAGTATTGATAAATATATAGGTATATTTCCCTAGGATTGAGGATTTACTATATTGAATTGAGTATCTTGGAATGGTATTAGTAGGAGATCTTTAAGCCTCCCAATTCCCCTGAATATACCTTGCCAACCCCCCTTGCTATCTTGGATAATTGAAAGTTAAACTCAATAAAAAGCCTATAGTCATCAAAGATCAAATACCAGAACTTTTATGGCTAAGAGTCTGAAGACTCAGGTTGCCATGAATATTAGGCCAATTCTATTATTATAAAATCCTTGTCTACCTATAAAAATCCCCTTCTCTGCAATAGCCCCAAGGAGACTCCAGTTACTGGGGTGTAAGGAACCTATTGGTGAAAAAGGAACCAGCATGTAAAGCTGTATAGTGGTTCTTTAATAAGCCAGACCTAATAATGAGGGATTCTGCAGTGAAATTGGGCTGCATGATCTCAACACAAATAATGAAAACCTCGAGGTGCACAGATTAATTGTCAATGTTTATTTGACATAGATCGTGTTAGTTCCTTAATAATAATAATAATAATAATAACAACAATCCACTGAGATCAGTGATAATCTTAGTTTTGAAAGACGGGGGTCTGCGGCAAAGTTTAGTTAATCATGAAGTTGCCACAAATAAAGTAGTTCAACAACCTAGAAATAGTTCATGTATCAAAGTGAAAAACATAAGGGTTACTGGGAAAAACCTTAACTTAACTTTTAGTAGGAGATTTATGGCAAACACATTTTGTGATTATTTCCCAATGTCCAGCCATATATTGGGACTACTATACTTACTAGCAGAAGCCCTGCATAGGGTCTATGATCTGTATAGAGAAGGCTGTTATGATAGAAAATGTCAAATGGAAACCCTTGGGTCTGTCCACTCCTGCCAAGACAGTAATAAAAAGCCAAGGCAATATAGAAAAAATTTGTAGAGATTAGTACCAACTGCAAGTATTTTAAAGATATAGGGATAGCAGTTCCTACCACATCCTCATTTAACTGCCTGGTAGCCAATGCAAAAAAAAAACCCAAGTCACAAAGAAAAACTATAGATTATCACAAAATTAATCAGGTGATGGTGACAATCACTGTTAAGTTGCTTAAGTTAGTGTCTTTACTAGAGTTAATCAACAAGGTGTTGTGTGCAAGCACTTTCTTTTTTTCATTCCTATTAATAAAATTAACCATCATCAGCAACAATGTCAGTATACCCTTACTCTCCTTACTTGGGGCTACAGTCATAATAAAGCAGAGTGATCTCTTGCTTGTGCCAATAGTGTATTACTGTTATTTTATATTGATGATAATATTTTAATTAATCTGATTATGATCAATTAATAAGCCTTCAAAATGCTATAGTAAGATATATCTATACAATGGAATAGGTTATAAACCTTGCAAATTTCTAGGAACTCACCACCTCAAGGAAGATTACATGGGTTCCGTAGTACAGAAAATAGCTCAGAATATTCTCTTTGAAGTGAAAGCAAGTTGCTGGGCCTTGCACTGCCCATCATAAGTACTTACTTGAACCCTTGGATTTTGAGACACCATGCATCATATTTATGTGTACTTCTCTGATCCATTACTGGACAACTCATTAATCTGCCAGGTTTGAATGGTGTCTAGAATAAGAAAAGACTCTGCGGCAGAGAAAGATGCCTTTCAATTTGGATTCAATCAGCAGACCTGATAGTATTGGAAATGTTTATGGCAGACAGAGATGCTCTGTGGAGCTCTAGGAAGCCCCAACAGGAGAAATAGCAGAGACCCCTAAGTTTTTAGAGGAAGTCATGGATCTTTCAGTCACCAACTATTCTCCGTTTGAAAAGCACCTTGTGACCTAATACTGGCCCCCAACAGAAACAAAATATTTGACCACAGGATAACAAATAATCATGTGTCCCTGCCTGCACATAATCAACAGGATATTAACTGATCTACTGAGTCATAAAATTCAATGAGTACAGTAGGGTACCACTGTGTAATGGAAAAAGAATTTACGAGGCTGGCACCGAGCAGGTCTGGAACCACCTCTCTCCCAATCTATACTGGTGACTAATGTGACCATGGAGTTAACATCTAAACTAGGACAGTTTTGAGAGTAAAGAGTGGCACTATGAATAATTAAGAATGGACAGTGGGTGTAAGTCAGAAGTGTTCCAGGCAAACCAGGATCTATCACCACTCCACATATGACATTTAAGAGGGAAAGAAATGAAAGAAAGAAAATGTATGGGTTTAGTTTCTAGAATAATGTGAACCATATGCCAGAAACTGTCAAAACTGGATAGTTCCCACATTATAGTCCCATTTAGGAATTTCCCTGAAAAGCCACAGGGTAGGGACATCCCCGTGGTCAGCAGACTTTGGGGAAGTGGAGGCACCTCACTGCGTGTAAAAGACATGATAGCCTGAGATGGACATTGTGGTGATATGTGAGTAGGGACTCATAGGCTGGCTGGCTAGTCAAGGACTTGAAACAAAATGGGAAAATCAGTGATGAGGAATTTAGGGGTGAGGTACGGACCTGTCAAAATAAGCTAAACGTGTAAAAATATTTTGATGCCTATAAATGCCTACCAGTGGACTGTCACCATAAATGAAGTTCTCAACAATGAGACAGAGTATATGAACTGTGCTCCATTGAGAAGCCATCCAGGTGCTTTCCCAATGGGTCTATTTATTAATACAAGGAAGAGATTGACATTGGGAATGGCAGATATGTATCAATCGAACAAGAGGTATTTAGGTATTTCCTTTTCCAGGCTGCTTTGGCTACTGCTATTGTTCTCAACCTGCCAAAATTAGAGGCCAGTGTTTCACCCCCAATTCTGTTTTGTTTCTTGGGGGTCTAACTGAGCACCTGGTGACATGTTGGATTAGCATGGAAACCTGATATGATAGAGATGTTGATTAGATTGATTTTGTTATAGTAAAATCCAATCTTAAACGATGAATGGCTTAAAACAATAATATCAGCAGCAAAAACTATTTCTTGTTCATGCTACATGTGTTCACTGTGGGTCTGTCCCACTTGGCTTATGTTCTAATACACTAATCTGGAGCCCACTGTGAAGGAGCAGCTCCAGTTTAGGGTATCCTGCTATTGTGACAAAGGGGAAAATCAAAAGAGACTGGAACAAATTAATTACATAATTAAAATTCTCTATTCTATGTGTGCAAATAATATAATCATAACCACTCATTTTCTTTTTTAAATATTTTATTTATTTATTTTTAGAGAGAGAAAAAGGCAAGGAGAAAGGGAGAGATATATCAATGTGTATTAGCCTCTTGTACATACCCTGGCCAGGGACGTGGCCCACAACCCAGGCATGTGCCTTGATAGGGAATCAAACCAGTGATGCTTTGGTTCACAGGCCAGCACTCAAGCCACTGAACCACACCAGCCAAGGTTCATTTGCTTTTGACCAAAACAATTCACATGATGAATCCCAGTAGCAGCAGTGAGAAAGTATACTCTAAAACTGTTTACCATGAGGATGATCAAATCACGTAAGCAAGAGGCACTGGAATACAATACTTTTACAAAGAAAGGAGCTGATATTTGTGACAATAATTCAGTCTTCCACAAAATAAGAGGACACCACTTCACCCCACCTTTCAAATACACATAGGAATAGATACATATTCCAGAAACACATTTACCTTCTCTACCCATTATTATTCTGCTAGAACTACCATATATGCAATTACAGAATGCCTTATCAATTGCTATGATATTCCATACAAAATATCCCTTGATCAAGAGATATATAGCAATGCAAATGTGATACACAGAATTTGCAGGTATTACCACATCTTCCATCACCACAACATGTTAGATACAATAGTCTATAATATTAGGATATCGATCAAAAGGATGTATTATATGCCTTAAACCAGTGGCCAATATACACTGTAATCTCTTTCATAGATAGCATGTGTTTAAGAATCAAAGAATAGAATCAGTAGTGATTTCTCTCACTGTTCAAGTCATAGCCTATTGGAGATATTAGCTCTTCATCTCCATTGTTCAGGCTCTCTGCTTATTTAGATTTCTATACTCACAAAAGGAATACTTTCACCAGGAAACACCATTATGATTTTATTAAATTGGAAGCTGAGACTGTGTTCTGATCAGTTTGTGTTCACTCCTATTTCTTTTGATCCTACAGACAGAAGAGTGATTATTGTATTACCTAAGGTGACTGATCCTGATTTCAGAGGAGAACATATCTTTCTGTAACATGGGAAAAAGGAGGACAATTCCAGGACCTCAAGTGATTCATGATCCAAAAGGCTCCCCTTAGCAGTGCCTTACCCAATAGTTCAGGTCAGTGACAAAGTGCCAGAGGATAACCAAAGACTTAAAGCCTATAGAAATAAGAATTTAGAGGTTCCTCCACCAGATAAACAATGCCATTCAAATAGGGAGTGGTTAAAGGTTAAAAAGCACATGTGGTATGGTAGCAGAAGGTACCTGTGATTACCAGTCTAGGTGTCATAACTAACTAATTATATGAAAACTATCATATCTATGTTTATGATAATTGTTCCTTTTCTTTCCTATTTCTGGTGGTATCTATTAATAGGATTTTATGTAGTTTCCAGAACTTACTGTGTCCTTTGTATTAGGAACATGCATTTTTTCAGATGAAAAAATGATGAATGGTTTCCAAGAGGGAGGGATGAATTGTGTTCTATAATTTTTATCTCCCTTTCCAATAAACTCCCCATTTCTTTTAAACCTACTCTGTCACATGTTAGAACAGTAAAAAGTGTACCCTCTAACATGTAAGTGGATTTATGAAAGTTGGCACAATGGATTTAGATCTTGTTATTGCATTTTAGCACTCAGAGAGCATCCGCCACAAAAGAGACCTTTAATAATCCGGTAGAAAAAGCTATCTGACCGGGTGATGTCAGGCAGCCTTCGGCATTAGCCATGGACGGCATTGGCACATTTCTCTTAAATGGAGTAGAGATGGTGTAGTGATGTGGGTGGAGGCAAGGCATGGGCTCAGCGAGATCACCCTCCTATCAAGGCTCTACCAGCTACTACCAGTGCCAAGTGTCTAAGCTTTTTGCAAGTGGAGCCAATTCTAGAACCTCAGTAAGGCGCCATCTCTAGGGACCAGTTGGAGTAGTAAGTTTTATAGTTAGTTTTATCTTCCTACTAGTCATAACCCTGGAAGAGCTGCCCCAGATGAGGTGAAGTTGCTGTACAAGGGACAAACAGTTATAATGTAGTGGTAGCTATGATGCACCACTCAAATACTCCATCTCTAGCATTGGACCAATCATTTTCTAGGCTCCTGGGCATATTGGCTGCTAATGGCTAACAGCTAATTCTCTCTTTAATATTATATGCCTTATGTAGGTCTTTATTTATTGTGGTAGAGGTTCAGCTAATAATTTCAATCTAAAGATGAATATTTTCCATTCTGGGGAAGTTTCTCCTATCATTGCATTGGTTATTTCCTCTTATGATTTTCCCTTTTTCTTCCTGAAATTAATAATATTTGGATGGTTTTTATTTGATCTCTTCTGCTTTCCATTTCGTTGTCTTTTTCCTCATTTTTGCAATGGAAGCTTGGTAGTAGTAAAGTAGAAGTTTCATTATTAGAGATAAATTTAACAAAAATAACATACCCTTTGCCTATCTTTCACATCAATCACTGATGTTCCAGTCAGTGGGAACTGTATTGTTTTGCCCATATTGAGGTCAACGTGAAGCAGAACTTCCCTGTCAGTTTGTAATGAAAAATAAACCTCTGTTCTTTGATGTGCTTGAAATTTGACCTGGTTATGTCAGTGCCATTTGGTCAAAGATGGTCAGAAACAACCATCACTGGGGTTTTGGGGTACTTGTTGCAACAAAGGAGACCATACAAAATGTAGAACTGTTAGAAATGTGAGTTACTTTTGGGGTTTAGAATAAACTTGTTCATAAGATTTGGACTCATGTTAGGTAATTTGGTGCAAATTTCAAGTAAGCAAATGGGGCTTGCTCTGGGTTGGGTGTTTTCAGTAAGCAGAGGCAAGTAGTCAAACAAGAGGGATGTTTGAGTATGATCATGGTTTGCACAGAGTTCTTACTTTATTCTGTGCTCAGACATGATTACAGAGTGGTCCTGTTTTTGCCTTGCTTTCTCATGGTTAAATAACCCTATCTAATGATGGTGTTCTGTAGAATTGTTTATGTCCAGTGGGATAATACTACATCTTTAGCCATTAGGGCTAGAACAGCTTTTTGCTGAGAGCATTATGGGCTACTTTTAACCTTTTCCTTTTCCAGTTCCTGCTTTTGTCTAAGGTTAAAGTCAGGAGGGAGGATTTTAATCCAAGACATCCACATCTTTTCCATTGCCAAAATTTTGCTCTGGAAGTTGCCCAGATAATGTACCTGCTCTTGGCCTGGACTTAGTATCTTTTGCTCCTTATATTGTAGAATTAATTGTCTAATCATATAACTTGCATTGCTGTGCAGTTGCATTTAAGACTCTAGGTAGGATATGTAAGCTAACTGAAACACAGGAAACTATCAGAAATAAAATGGTTGTATTAGTTCTTGTAAAAAATTTCAAAGCAATGGAACTAGATTATAAAAAATGCAACAGAAACACGTGTGAAAACCTAGGTTTCTTCTAGAGGTATATTTTTCCTTGAGCTGAGACATGGATTATTCTATTTGATATATATTATTTAAGTGGGTTCAGCAAGAAGCGTTTGCTATAGCACAACCTCCCTTTCCTTGACTAAGCTGAGAGGCAATTATATGATTATAAGGACTCTTGTGATTACATTTGATCTACTCGGGTAAGTCTCCCATTCCAAAATCCTCAATCATATTTTCAAAGCTCCTTTTCCACATAAGCCAACATCATATTCATAGGTTCCTAGGATCAGGACTTTAAAATCTCATGAGGGAGGCATTATTCAACCAGCTACAGTCTGCCCCCTGGCCCCCAAGCAAACATGTTTATTTCACATACAGGGTGCATTCACCCTATCCTGATGTCCCAAATAACTTGAACACATTACAACGTCAAGTAAAATTCAAAATCTTCTGTATTATTAGCTCAAGAGCCACAAATCTCATTATCTAAATCATCTGAGTATATTTCATCCTAGGGAAACATTTTTCTCCATTTCTAGGTGTGTTAAGTAAAAAAAATAAGTAATATACTTCCCAAATAAATGTGTGGAACAGGCATAGAATAAAAGTTATAAATATTCCCATCCAAAGTGGAAGAAAATGAATAAAACAATGGAATCATTATTCTTATGCAATTTCAGAATCTAACAGAACTAACTCTATCAGGTTTCAATGTTTGGGAATGACCCTCTGTGGCCATGGCTCCACACTCCTGGCCCAGAGCTCTGCTCTCAGAGTCATCTTCCCATGTGCGTGACTAGTAACACGTGTTTGCAGCTGAGTAGCTTTATTTTTAAAACTATATAGGTAAGACATAAATATATATACATTATAAAAATGCCAACAGTACAGAAGTATATAATTAAAGGTCAAATATCCTTATATATACCACCCCACTATCACCTGCTTCCACTAAAGAAACATTGGAGTTGTGAGTTTGATTCTTATTTCTCTAGATATTTTTACATCATTTTGCATATATATGTAAAATATGGAGATGATGAAGGAAGGAAGGAAGGAAAAAAGGAAGGAAGGAAGGAAGGAAGGAAGGAAGGAAGGAAGGAAGGAAGGAAGGAAAGAAGGAGAAAAAGAAAGAAAGAAAGAAAGAAAGAAAGAAAGAAAGAAAGAAAGAAAGAAAGAAAGAAAGAAGGAAGGAAAGAATTGGTCCTAATATTTTAAATATTATGGGAAGGTAGTATCTGACCAATGTACTTGCTAATATCTTCTCTGTGATCTATAGGAATATAAATTTCCATAGAATGTGCCAAGATGATTAGTCAAGAATAGTCAATTTTTAGGAGGTACAAATGGAAATGTCAACATTTTCTTTATTGACATATAAATAAAGGAGGAGGGAGACTGGATTGAAGGAGAAGGGATTAGCCAAAGAATACGTATGCATAACTCATAGATACAGACAACAGTGTGGTGACTGACTGCCAGAAGGAATGAGGCACAGGGATGGGGGTTGTAGGCAAAGAGAGGGACATGGGGACATCTGCATTAGTGTCAATACTAAAGATAAAGGGGAAGAGAAAAATAAAGAAAATCTGAATATGTGCATATTTATAAAATGTTTCAAAATAGTTCAAAATATTCTAATTTCCAAATCAGTCTTCTGTTTGCAATGATCATACTTTATCTTCACTTTTGCCAACATCTCACTGCTTACTCATCTCTATCCCAAAGACAGGACGTCTCTCACATTATGTCACATGGGGGTAGTATATATCATGGCTATACCTCCTCCCAAGAACATGTAATCCTGCACTATTCATGAAATGTTCCATCTATTTCTTTAACAGCAGAGGCCCAATTATTTAAAGTAGAATTGGCAGCTAACACAGGAGTATGAAATCAATGTTAGCATCCATAGAAGAATTCTTCATATTGCTTTTTAGTCACACTCTCAGTTTTTCCTTTCACTACTCTGCTGTAAAATATTCTCCTTTTCCCCTTTAACAAGTGTTACTAAGAGTCAATTTCCATGCTATGTTCTTTGTTGAATTTTTGAAAGAAGTTTAACCTTAACAGAGATTATGAAGAAGTGCTTCTCTGTGGGAATGAAATGTTGCTTTACATCCATCACATCAGAATTTGTATGGTCATTTTCCATTTTGTGTAGAGTTCTTGAGCACCAAAAAAGGGAAGGACCACATATTCTAACAGTGCTGGCTGCTTAAATTGCCATTTCCACTGCATTTACATCCCCCTACAGCGTTGAACGTAACAGCACAAATCTCATAAAACAGAGTGTGCTGTGTTGAAAGAAGAGTTCAATCACACAAAACAAAGCATCTTTGCATCCTTAGTGCCTTTATTCTGTTGTGCGACAAATACTGTCCTTGAGGTATTGGAAGATTTATTGATAGATTCTATGTATTATATTCGATGAATAGAAGTACGAGCAATGTTTTGCAAATTTAAAAAGCCACATAGTTCTACCACAAATTTATAGAGAGGAAGGAAAATCTCAAGAAAGGAAAAACAATCAGAACTGTGGATGGTTCTCTTAACCTCTAAAGGAAGACACATCAACAATATTAAAAATTCAGCCAGGTGAAACTAGATATCTTGATGTCTTCGCTAATACATATAAGTTAATTAAATAACTACTTAGACTGAGACCAAATCCGCCATACTCCAGGAAGCTCCACAACCCAGAATATGGAAAATTTAGGAGAACATTATTAAATTTGGAAACTTCTTGAGTAATGGAAATAGTTTCTATATTAATTGGAATAACAAATTCATGGGTATTACATTTGTAGAAAGTCTAAACTGCATACTTAAAATACGTTCATTCTATGCCATGGAAGTTATTAATTAATAGAGAATCAGACGCAATGGAAAAAGAAGAGTGTAAACACTTCCATGTGGCCTTGCACGCAAGATGAAGTAGGAGTGTGTCCAAAAGAAACTATTTTAAATGAAAAAGAACACCATATCCATTTTTGATAAAGAGATAAATCAGCCACATTCCTCAAACACTGTTGGTACCAATGTAATTTGTTAAAACCACTTTGAAAAACTGGCAGTTGAAGGCATGCATATCACATAACTGAGTATTTCTACTCCTGGGTATATTCCCAACAGAAACATGTACACACGTTCATCAAAAGTTGTTAGCTAAAATATTTACCACTCTTTTAGTAAAAAATAAAAGTTAGAAAACAACCAAATTCCACCAACAGTAACATATACAAGTAAATGATGATGTAGTCATAAAGCATTATAAAAGAGTAAATGATTTATAGCTATATATGATATAATGGATAAAGTTCTAAAACATAATTTTGGGCAAAATAAGTCATACAGACATAAAAATAGATATCATATTTAACATACAAAATATCATATATATTTACATACATAATGTACAAAAGCAGAATAAGTTAACCTATAGTATAAAGAGGCAAATAGTGACTTGTGTGTACAGCAGGAGAAATGTTGACTCCAAGCATGTAATGGGGACTCTGGAGTTTTGAACCACAAAGGGTCTTTCTTTGATGAAGTTGTTGTAAGTCAAGGAGTGGTCAGCATCTGAAAATGTATCAGGTTACACATATATAATATATGCACCTATAATTCAATCCAGTTTTTAAAAAAATCCTTTTTGTGAAATTACATATTAAATAATGCAAAGAGATATTCAATATCCTAATCTAAAAAAGCAAACAGCTAATTGATGACTTAACCAATATTGATTGCTTCAACTACCTGCCACAAAGTTTTGGAGCCAATGTGATTTTACAAAAGGAATTCTGAAGCTGGGCTCAGAAGCCACTAGAGTCTTGGCCCCAAATGTAGTTAAAAATATAACATATCTAACTATTTAACATTTGTAGGCCTTTATATTTTCACCTACACAGGGTGGGGCAAAAATAGGTTTACAGTTGTGAGTACATGAAACAGTTTATTCTATTATTTATTTATTAATTATTGTATCATTTTCCATATGGACAACTGTAAACCTACTTTTGCCCCACTCTCTAAGATGGGAGAATTGTATTAGCATCTACATAATTATTTCCACCTCTAAAATTCTTTGAATCAGTTGCACAAAATAGATTTAATAGTTTAAAACATTTTAATTTTAATGAAATTAAAACATAGAATGGTGATAAGATGTTTAATTTTTTATTTAGTTGTAAATAATCTCCTAAGTATTTACCAAAAGGGAGAAATAACTTGTTAAACTCTTCATCTCTTTGGCTTTGGCAAGAGCTACCAGGTTGATTAAATTGTAAATGAAATCTATTGCAAAGCCAAGGAAACCTCAAGAGTGGCATAATGCCAGCAGCATTTTGTGAGCCTCCATTTCTCTAAATTTTAATGTGATTTCATTATATGAGGTTTGAAATATTTATGTAAGGCTTCTGTTTCGGAGAACAATTATCCCGTCTTCATTTTTATGATTTCTCAATGCGATGTTAACTGCATTGGTATTGATTCAGATAATAAAATGGCAATCAGTATTCAATGAATTGGATAATATTCTTGTAAATATGGGCGCCTAGTGTCTATCTGCTTTTATATCCAGGCTTTTATTTCAGCTCCCAGGATGCCTTTCTTTCACAAACCATTAGGTTTTGCAGTGTGTAGAAGCTTTTAGATTATTTAGATTATCATAATAAAACAGTCCATCCAGTATAATCTCTAGAAAAGGTGGACCACATTTGAAGTAATTTTTATTTGTTCCTTTTTTTTATAATAATAAATGATATATATTGGTTTTGCAAATGCATAAATAAATATTTTAGGAAAAACTTTTAGGCATCATGACTTTTAATTTTTGTTCTCACTCCTGAGCCAACAGATTTATATACTGGGAGTCTTCTCACTGCCAAAAGAAAACAAAACAAAATGAAAATTAAAGATCTCCCTATTGAAAACTATAAAAGTTAGGAAAATACTAAACTTAATGGAACAAGAACTGTTAACATTTATAGCAACCATCTATCACTTTTGAACACAACCTATGCATCCTTCTTAAGGAGTTCATGTTCCCTCAAGAAAGGACCAAGCTAGTGCTAACCTTCTGCCTTTCTCTCTCTGCTTCTTATGTAATTGGTGCATTTGCAAGAGGAAACCAAGTATGCTTATGTCAGATACTTCAGGGTTTGTTTGTTTTTTTATCCAGTCTATAGAGAGGATGCTGCCAGATCCTCTTTCCCACAATGCCTCTCTGAGGGAGGTGTCCCCAAAACAACTCTCCTCATGACTGCATGGATCAATCTGTTTAATTCAGAAGTAAAGATTAGAAGTTAATTGTGCCCACATAGGAAATTGACATACTTCAGTTCTGCTCTATCTATTATATAATTATTATTTTGAACTCCACTCACTCATATACCTACCTTTCAACTTGGGGTAATAATGAGGGGGTTATGCAAATAGCAAGTTCACCAAACCTGTGTGTGTGTGTGTGTGTGTGTGTGTGTGTGTGTGTGTGTGTGTGTATTTCTATTTTATAGAGCTATAATTTAAATACAGTTATATTTACCCTTTTAACTTGTACAATTCAGTGAGTTTGGGCGTATTTACAAAATTGTGCAACCATCACCACTATAGAATTCTAGCACATTTTTATCATTCCAAAAATATGCCATACTATTATGGCAAAATAAAAATTGATCATTGTTCCTGAATGATCTTATCTTCTACTCCCTGACTCCCTGGCAACTACTAAATGATTGTCTAACTCTATGAATTTGCCTATTCTGGGCATTTCACAAAAATGTGATTATACACTATGTGGCCTTTGGGACTGGCTTTTCTCACTTAGCCTAATGCTTTCAAGGTTTATCCATCTGGCTTTTCTCACTTAGCCTAATGCTTTCAAGGTTTATCCATGTCATAGTATGTATCAGTACTTCATTCCTGATGGCTGAACAACATTTTATTGCATTGATAGCCTCATTTTGTTTATCAGTTGATAAATGCTTGGTTTGTTTTACTGTTTTGTCTTTTATGAATGATGCTGTTGTGAATATTTGTGTACAAATTTTCTCATGGATATATATTTTCAATGATCTTGAGTATATTTCTAAAAGTAGAGCCCTGGCCTGCGTGGCTCATTTGAGTGGAGCATCATCCACCCAGGGGTCAGGGTCACATGTTCTTTCAGGTAACAGAAAGGCTACCCATTCAATTCCCTGTCAGGGCACGTACCAAGGTTGCAGGCTCACTTCCTGTCCAGGGAGTCTATGGGAAGCAACCAATTGGCATTTCTCTCTCACATCAATGTGTCCCCCACCTCTCTGCCTTCCTCTCTCTCTAAAAAGTCAGTGGACTTATTTACCAAAATAAATAAGTTAATTAATTAATTAAATAAATAAAAGTGAAATTGCTAGGTCATATAGTAACTCTTTGAGAAACTGCCAAGCTATTTCCAAAGTGGCTGAACTCTTACATTCCCGCCACCAGCAGTATTTGAGGGGTTCAGTTTTTCTATATCCTGATTAATACTTGTTGTCACCTACTGTTTTTATTAGCGCCATCTTCATAGGTATAAAGCACTATCTAATCATGGCTTTGATTTGTGTTTCTATAATGATTGGTAATGTCGAGCATTTTTTTCTTGTGATTATTGGCAATTTGTTTATCTTCTTTGGAGAAATAGCTCTTCAGATGCTTCACCCGTTTTTAAATTGGATAATTTGTTTTTTACTGTTGAGTTGTAATGATTTATACATATTTTAGATCCTACACGTCATCAAATATAGGATTTGACATTATTTTCTCCCATTCTATGTGTTCGTGTTTTTGATAATACTCTTTGATTAATGAAATATTTTATTTTTGATGAAATATAATTTATTTTTTGTTTTGTTGATTGTGCTTTTCATGCTATACTTAAATAATCATTGTTTAGTCTATGGTCATGCAAATGAACACTCAAGTTTTCTTCTATGAATCTTCTATTTTGATCTCTTACATTTAAGTCTTTGGTCCATTTGGAGTTCATTTTTGTATATGGTGTATAGAAAGAATCTATGTATATGTTTAAACATTCTCAACTTGAGAGAGAACAAAAGGGTTATTATTCACTGGTCCTCTATAAGTTCAACAAATGCAATACAAATCCTGATGACTCCAACTTTTAGGTTAGTGCATTCAGTCTTAAACTCTCCTTTGAGCTCCTGTTGTTTCCATGCAACTTCTTGCTGACATCTTTAATTGATATTCAGATGCTTTATAGTCCTCTCAGTAAATCATATGACCAAATTCTAGAAATATCTTCAAACATAATGTGAATTACACAACCTTCATAATAAGCACTGTACTCGACTGCACCACCTTCCCACACCTGGAGAACAGGTACAGCCTCTGAGCTGTCTCTGCTTCTAATCTTCCTTCTTATATTCCAGAAAGGTGGACATATGTATTCCAGAACAGTAGACTTACAGTCCAGAAAAGTGGACTTCCTTCTTATATCCTCCAGAAAAAGCAAGATGGACAATTTTTAAACACTCAAATCACTCCATTCTTAAAACACTCCAGTGGCTTCCCTGGAGAGTGATTTTGCCTCCCAGGAAAATGTGACAATTTTTTTGAGATGTATATCATTGTCACAATGAAAGGGAGGTGCTGTTGACATCTAGTATGTACAGACTTAGCATGCTATTATACATCTACAACAAATAAGAGAGCCCAACAACAAAAGCCAGTGATCTGGCCACAAATTTCATTAATAGAAAGGTGGAGACACCCAATATTTCACTTAGAATAAAATCCAAAATTCTTACCTTAGACTAGAGGTCCCCAAAGGACCCTGGCCTACCTCTCAGATCTTGTCTTCCATTCACCACCTCTCTTAGTATGTACATTGTGTTCCTTCAACATAGTAAATAACTCACTGAATCTGAGGCTGTAAACTTTCTCTTAGCTTTGCCTCGAATACTCTGCCCCCAGGTTTTTAACCTGAGTGACTCCTCCTTCACTGGCCAGACATCTGTTCAGCGTTACCTCCTAAGAGATTTAAGCTCTCACAAGCACAGGGGAAAATGGCATTTTAAAAAGGTGGGATTCTGAGGGAATCATAGGGAAAAAAAGAAAATGAAAGGATTATACACCATCTTAACGAACTGAAGGTGTGAGTAGCTGAAATATGTAGTGTATACCGTCTCTCTGAAGGTTAAGTTGCCTGGAATTCCCAATGTCAAACATAAATGTTAACTCCTGATTGGGAATTGATAGGTGGATGTGATAAGATGTCAGAAGGAGAGAAGATTGAGATTTTAATTAGGATTCGAACGGGACTGGAGCAATGGCAAAGGAGGCGAAGAAGGTGCTGCTAGAGTGTGGGAAATACGAGAAAAGGTCATCACAAGGCACACCTCAGTAAAGGGCACAGCAGGAAAATGTGCTGTGAATGCAGAGGGCCACAGGTTATGGACAAAGGTGTTTCAGAGATTCAGATCTCAAAGGCAATAATTTCCACTAATGATTAGATAAAAATTGTAGCTATTCATTTAGGAAAAAAAACAGAGTTAGATGGAAATCCATGCAGCTAAAGCGATTAAAAAAAAACTATATGTAGAAGGGACAGAAGAGTCCTCACATAAATATTTAATTTCACAATGTGACAACAGGAGATCAGGATGAGAAGCTTCAGATTTTGACCTGAAAATAATCAAGAAGGTGTTAAGCAGGACCGAAAGTTCATGCAAGCAAATTAATGTCAATTAATAGTGGCTGCCTGGAATACTCACTGAGTGTGCAGAGAATGATTCTAAAGCCAGGCCAGGTTCAGCAGGAAAGTATGATCTATGAGAACTGGGAGAAGAGAAAGTGGGGGTGCCTCTTCTGGGGACTCCACCTGATTATGATAAGAAATGGCTTAGCCATCAATCCATCACAGAAAGTATGATAAAGGGTATGGAAATCCTAGGCTGGGAGTAGCGGGAAAGTTATGTAAAAGAATGTGTAGTGCAGAACAAAAGGAATATTGACACTCTCTCCCCAAACCTGTGCAGCAGGGACAGAGGAGGAGCATCAGCAGCAGGAGACTCTGGGTGAGGGAATTGACCAAATTGGAGTGGAGGTGAGAGGAAGACTTGGATTCAATTCTTTTGGAAACAAACCCTTCTGGAGAACACAGAACTCAAGACATTTTTATGAGACTGAGTTTTGGTGTGAAAAGCTACTCCTCTTCCCTGACTCAGTGCCCCTGTGGCTGCATGTGGAAGAGACTAGGGGAGATTAGTATCTTCTCCACCTTTTCCTCAAAGGTGGAAATAAAGGGTTTTGTTTTGTTTAATTGCAATAAAATGTCTCCCACCAGATATCTTACCCTGTAAGTGAGTGCTAGATTTGCTACAGGAGTTATCATTAGGCCCCATTACTTTTCTTAAGCTGTTTTTAAGTTGTTTCGTGTTGATTTCCATTACATAAACACCATCAAAGGAAAAACATAAGATTTGATTATCAGTTAAAATGTCAGTTGAGTTGAAACTCAGTGGGTGGAAAAGCTCAAGAGCTACTTAGGATTTTCAAACCGAGCAGACAAATCCCAGTTGAGTAAATAAACGTTGCTTTTAAACATCAGGTTACTTTTGCTATCCCAGCTAAAGAAAATGGTATTATGGATGGTCCTTCCACTACTATAATTAGAGTTGTTCATAATTCTGACATGTCTTTCTAAAACACATGACCCACTGTAAAGGGAATCTGGATTGGATGCACTTACATTACCTCATGTCAACAAAAAAGGTCATAAAAGACCTATGTATTTTTATGCACAGACATGTGGCTAGTTTTGCATCATATATAAGAATAATATTCTTCCAGCACCTAGAGGACAATAATAGCAGTGTCTTTGGTGAAATTCGCCTGTGATATGAGCAGCATTATTTTTTCAGACATAAAGATATCATATAATGAGGGTCCTATTGATAGTACAGGCTTTTCTTTGGTGATATGAGCTGATTGCAAAGCTTTTTTCTAAAGCTGAAATCAGATTCACATATATTTTTATATCCTACAATTACTTCTGAGCCCCGAGGAGTGCAGTCAGTAAGAATTCCCTCCCATCCCCACACTTCGTGGATTCCTAAGGAACACTCACGCATGTTCAGCCATAGAAGAAATATACTTGGCCATAATAGATGTTACATTTCTAATTTCCCAGATGCAAAAGAGGCAGGTCTATCATTATTAGCAGCCTTCTCTTTTTTGCATACTACCCAACTACATAGATATGAGGCTGTAATTTTCCAAGAAATAAAGCATTAAAGTAACACATAACAGTAAAACACTCTAGAAAATGACATAATGATATGATAGAATGAAATGCCATCCATGTAACCAAATTGGTACATGATAATGTTTATTATTTTATTACTTAGCATCTCCTCAGAATGGATAGTGTGCTAAGAGCTATAGGCCTGAACGGAGTATTACACACACCTGCACGTATTCACACACACAATCTCTCCAGGTATTCATAGGTAAAAAAAGCTGAAAAAGAGAAGTTTAAACTCACAGTATACTGGATTTAATATGCACACAAAATAAAAATGCCACTTATATATTAAAGATTTACTTGAAATTGTATAAGACTTCATTAAAATGAAAAGTAAAGAGCATAAAAGATCAAGATCTCAAGTTGCATATATTATGCTTCAGTTAAAAATCAAACATTAGGGAAGAACTGCGGGTTTACTCTGAGTACTCATTCTAAAGGATGCAATAGACATTTGTTTGTAT
Organism: Tonatia bakeri; assembly: GCA_004024845.1. NCBI lineage: Eukaryota > Metazoa > Chordata > Mammalia > Chiroptera > Phyllostomidae > Tonatia > Tonatia bakeri. The sequence goes on from PVIA01001603.1 coordinate 62,511, forward strand.
GCAAATGTGTAAATTTATATTTTAGTTGTGTAGCTAAAGATAAGTATCAGTAAGAAAGACAATTAGATTCCTCAACTGTGTTTCAACAATTTGTTTCCAGTTAAGTCCTATTTTCTGCCTCGTTGTGGTCCTGTGCAGTGCAGCCTACTAATGATGTGACAATTGGCGCCAGCATTTCCATGGCCTCCAATGACACACATACATTTGTCACTCGCATCACACGGCCATGCGAGTCAGATTTGGCTTTGCTCCCTGCCATTGTTATTCCGAGGCTCAGGCTCAGGAGCCCTCTCTACCTGAGACCCCACAGGCCTTACAAAAGAGAAAAGAGGCTTGGTGAGGAAGCTGCTGGCAAAAACACGGCATCAGCATGGTGGTGAAATAATCCTCTCATGGACAAGGAGACTCTTAGGTAGCAAAAGTAAATCTACCAACAGTAAGTCAAGACACCCCGATACATTAATATGTATTTTCACCTGTTTTTGATACCCTAATCCGAGTGAGGAGGCAAGGAAGTAGGACGGAGAAGCTAAAATGGACAATTTTAACAGCTTTTATATCCTTATTCCTAACACAACTTCTCTGGCCCCTCTCCTATGTTTTTAAATTGTCTTATTATTTGCCGCCTGTTTTCAATGAAATCCCTCATCTCTATGTTTTATGCCTTTTCCTGATAAACTGGCTGCTTTCTGATCATGTCTTTGGGATAGCAATTTAACCACTGTTCTTGTTTTCTTTTTTTCTGGGAGGCTTGATAATTATAATTATTATAGACAAAAAAGAAATAAGATTGTGCTTACAGATCTTTTTCTGCCCTGACTGCTGTTCTTACCCTGGTAAATCTAACCAAAAGCTCTCAGAGAGAGAGACCGGAGATTCGTTTTTTGGCACCTAGGATGTGCTTATACACTAGTCAGGAATTGCATGTTGTAATAATTCTCGCGGCACTCTGGTTGAAAACAGCTGTGCTACAATTTGATTTGAATTTCTGGAAAACCACTCTGGCTGGAATGAAAAGGAGAAGCGTGTGCATGGGGGAATAGCTTACTGAAGAGAAAAACACTGAGATAATTTTGGCAGGTTTGGTTCTATTACAGAATTATCTTCATCTCCCCCATTGTTTTCAGTCTAAAAGCATTCTCCTGGAGTTTTCATTGAGAATTCCACCAAGGCTCATTTATTCAATAGTCTCATAAAAAGCTACATTCATTTGTGCTTTGTCTCATTACTTCATAGTCATGCTCCATACCCAGGCCTGTCACCACTGGTTACTTCTTTCTCCAAAAATCAGTTCATATCCCTAGTTCCTTCATTAAACATCCCCAGGCCTAGCCATATTTATGTCTTCCCATTTCTTACAATGTAATCAATACTACCAATATTCTTATAAAACTACCCAAGACATGTTATTTGTCAACATGTTTTTTCTTTACCCTTCATGGTAACAGAGTGTCTCATACTTTGCTTTATTTCTATAGAATAATGTCTCTGGAAAATCAAATAATTTTGTATCTCTGTGCAGGTCAACTCAGCACAGAACCCCCTCAGCAAAGTCACCAGTAAGAAGGTCTTCCCTGAAACCCTGAGACATAAGGAGACCCAATTGCATACAACATCTGCCCACCACAGGGCGGAGGTGGTCTGGCAACTTGGGGCTGCAGGGTGGGTATGAACAAAATGAACAAATTAATAAACTGAACATATATAGAAAATGGTGAACAATGCATTTTAACCATCTTCGTCATAAATTCTTCCCATATTATCAAAACTAAGGAGATTAAGATAAATCACTTAGACTCCTATATCTTTTAAGTAAACCAAATGCATCGGGTGTTTTATTTGCAGTTGTTTTGGAATGCTAATTTCTAACTATTGCTTCTATTTCTGATGACAGCGATAACAAATGCTGATATGATGCTTACTCTTTTCCAGGCCCTGTTCCAAATGCTTTGTATACATTATCACACATTTAATGCTTTCAGCAACCTTTCTATTTCCACTCTACAGCTGAAGAAAATGAGGCATAATAAGGTTGAATAACTTGGCCAAGGCCACATACCCAGCCGTAAGTCCTGGATAGGAACACACATACCCAGGTTCTGGCGCCTACACGCCCACATGCCCACCCACAATGTCATGCAGCCTCCTTTATATTTAGAGTCTTCCTGCTGTAGAAGTGTGCGTCACTGTGCTCAACGCCGTTTCAGAAGTCAACGGGATAAATCAATCTGAGAAGCACATATCTGCCCGTCTCTTAACAGTCACTTCACTTGGTCACGCATTTGTTGAGATGTTGGTGATAAACACTAAATAAGGGTGACGATCGTTCACACAGGTCCGCAAGTGGATCTAACCATCCATGGAGAAGAGGAAGAGCAAGAGCAAGAGCTGTGCAAGCAAATGTGATTTGCTTCCCCTAAATATATGTTCATACAGTGTAATGGAGATAAAATACAAATAGCATTGCTTAGTGGACACCAACCATATTTTGACACTTTTTAGTAATGAGGACAAATTTATCACACTTGGGCAAAAACAGCTGCCAGTATGGTTCTGAGGTATTTGCAAATAGCTTGCTTATGAGGTGCTCCAGGAAAGTGATAAGTGAAAGTATTTAAATCAATAGGAGAAAACATAAAGTTATGCTTCTGGGCCTCAGAATAATAAAAGAACTACACATAATTGAATTCTGGCCATCGTTGTTGTTTTTTTTTCAAATATGGTCATTGAAGCTAAAACTAAAGTTATAAATATACCACAAAACTCATTATAACAAGCAGGGGAAGAATGTTATTGGACCCACAAATCAATAGAATAGGTGATTCCATTCTGCCTCAGCCTCCAAGAGAATAACAATCCTTTCTTTCCTGTTTTTTTTTTCTTCAGTAAAATGTGAGGTTTTTGTCATTAACATAATGAAAAAAATTCTCCTATCTTAGGTTTTATTTTCTTGAAGTTTAGTGTGTTGTTACATTAACTTTCATCCTTTATTGGATGTCGGAATGCTTAAAATTTTCGTCTACTGGATTTGATATACCCAAAGCATTTTTTCTGTTTCTCTTTTCCTTTTGGGATACTCATCTGCTTTTTCTAGAATTTCTCCCTCTCCCTCTTTCCCTTTCCTTCTCCTCTTCCTGTCTCTTTCTTTCACTCCCCTCTGTCTCTTCTTTCCTCTCTTCTTCTTCTCCACCTCTTTACAAAACATAGGATCTCTGACAACATCGAGTGTTGATTATCCTTCTTCCGTTTCTCTTCTTCATTTAAATAGATAAGAGACTGAAGGCCACGCTCTCCCCACTCACATGCTATCCCCCAAAGGACCCATTTCCATCTTGAAGCCATCCACTCAAGTACTCGTACAGAATAAAAAAGTTTTATTCTTTTAAATTTTTTAAAACATATATTCCTATATTTTTTCTCAAAATATAAATAAACTATAAATTCTGGATATTGCTGTTTTCACTTAAGAATGTACCTTAGAGATTTGTCTGTGTCAATTCATATGACACATTTTCACTCTTAATCTTTCTTTTTCTCAGGCACTATAACTTAAAAAATTACTTAATATTGAATAATATTATACATATGTTATATAAATATGTATTTACTTATAAATAAAATAATTAGATTCCCATGCATTCTCTGTTCTACATAATAATACAAATATCATTCCACCTATGAATGGGCCCCTTTCTTGTTTTCTCTCCCATTTTTCCCCAGAAAAGAGAATTATGCTGACTTTCGTGTAACAATCATTTTGTTTTTAAATTTTAATCTCATTTATTTCTGCTCAGGAACAACATTATTTTATGTCTTAACCTATGTAAAAATGGTATTATATTGTATGTGTATGAGAATATTCAACTTAAAAAGAAAGTGCTATTTTTCCTAAGTGATGATACAACTTTATACTTTAACCAACAATACAAAAGTGCTTCCATTGATTCACATCCATTCAACCACTTGGTTTTGCCAAAATTCTTGTATTTGTGCTCATTTCAATTGTGTATGTATCTAGGCATGGATTTACCTGTCACGGGTAGTTGTATGTTTTACAGAAATCATCAAACGATTTCCAAAGCAATAATACAATTTCTTTTACCTCAGAAAAGCAATATTTTTAATCTACTTGGTCTATTTCTCTTTCTTTGATTTCTTTTGCTTTTCTTTAATGTGATTGTTCTGTTAAACGGGAAGAACTTTTCACTAAGTAAATGTTCAAGTCAGGAGACTGATGCCAATCAGAAAAAAAAAAAAAAAAAATTCCCGGTGTTTCTTTCTTCTGTCATTATTTTACCGAGAAGAATTCTGTCCTTCTCTCAACCAGGGGATATCGGCCCAAATGTCAACATTCTCTGTGGCACAAGTAGGCTAAGACATGCCTGGAACTCTGTTTACTTCACATCCTTTCTGAACGTATTTAATCCTGTTCCTCGGCAGTTTCTAATGTCTGCAAATCTAGATTCTCTCTGGTTACAATTCTCTGTGGAGCAAATCTTCCAGTTAGTGTAGGCTGGAGGAAGGGTGGTCACCTATCTGCCCAGGATGGAGAAAGAACTGAAAATACTTTTTAGATAAACAGACTTGTAATCTGCCTTCTCATTCGCCGGGTGATTGTACGCACAACGCCATTTTAAGAAGTGCCACCTTCTCTCAATTCCCAAGTCTTCTGGAGAGAATTACATTGTTAATTTGCTTGCTTCAGCTCCTATTTTGCATTTCAGGGTAGGTTTCAGATTTCTCCTGACAACTTAATTAACACTAGTCCGGCTACTTTTCACCTTTAAGGTTTGTTGCTGTCATGGTCTGTCTCTCATACCTCACCGGTGAGGGTTGATGTAAATTCAGCCTCATTTTCTGCCACTTTAATTTAGCCTCAGAAGAAAAACTAGGTAAATCGATGTATTTTATCCACCAGGTTCCTCTCCCTCATCTTTCTAAGTTGAACCCCCAGTACTGGGACGAAATATTTGTCTGGTTTTTCCTTTCTGGAGGCCAGTCTAAATCCATTGTGATCCTTTCTGAGCAACTTTCTAGCTAGTCAAAATTTCTTCCATTGCATTATATAAAGCAGTTTTTCTCATACTTTTTCAGTCCATGGACACTCTTGATAGTTTTTATGTAATAAATTCAAAAACACTGAGTATACCTCTCTTAAGAATCACTATATTATCTTTAAACCAAAAATGGCATCTTCTTTGTTTTCTGTATTTTGCATTAACAAAACAATAAAATTTTTTCAACAGAAAATAATATTACATAGAATATTTAATGTCATGTCAAACTACATTGACCCCAGGGGAGTGTGACCCTGTTTTGAATAAATTATTTGGAGATCTCCAGTTGCGCAGGCACAAGAGATTTGGGTTATGACCAACTTTGTCAATAACTCTTACAAACTGCACTTAACCCCTCTAGAATTCAACCTTCATATCAGTAATTTGACAGGATATTATCCAATGGTCAAGGAGTCCTAATACACTCTTCTTGGAACTGTATTCAAGGGCCTTCTCTCAGGGTTCATTGTGGCACTGTAATACCACATCCCTCTCTGTAATTTAGCAAGGAACAACTGAACATCCTTTCTGTACAAGACTTTTAAAATAAATAGCTTTATAAGGCTTTAAAGAAATATTGTTTTATAGGATATTTGAGGTAAAGTATCTTGAACATAGAAATATTAAGAGAAGTTTGAGGAAGAAAACAGGAAAACAGCCATAGATAAGGTGTCAGTTGAGACAGATAGCTTCTACAGAACAAACTAGAAAGGAAATATTTAATGATTCTTTTTGTGTTAGGAAATACTTTCTTAATGTAAGCCATTGATTGAAGAAAAACAAAACCTTTTTCTTCAGTTTTAAGATCTTTGAGTTACTCCCCGGGTCTCCTCTGCATTTCTGAATACACTCACACAATTGGTGAGCACTAACCTGACTGTAACAACTTACTCATATTTAATGTTTTAATCTAGTTCTCTGTCTTCTCTGAATTTCTTTTCATTTGTCCTTGTCTTTTGGGCAAATGACTTTCAGTAAACAACTGTATATAGTATTCCAGACACTGCCATACCTCAGCTGTGTATATGAGGACTTCCTACGTACGTGCACATGACCCATTGCAACACAAAATTGTGTCTGGGTTGTTACTTTCTGTGGTCATAAGGTGCCTGTGTTAAATATGTGAGCAAGGAAATTTGTTGTGATGTGTGGATAGATATTTTTCCAAAGGTATAATTCTAAGAAATATTTCTGTTTTCAAATGATTAACACTGTGAATTCTTTGTTAATACATGGAGAATTAGATTCACTAGGTGCTCATTCAATCGAACATAGTAAAAGATGAGTATGACACTCTGCGCCCACTAGTCCCAAAGCCACTAGACCCAGGAACAAAAGGCGATCCTCGGGGAAGCTCAGGCCCTGCAAGCAGCCTTCCTGTTGAACAAGGAACACATGAGAGACCTCCACTCACTGCAGAGGTTTGCTAGGAAATACACAGTTCTGTATTCTCAAATAAGTAGGATGCGTGTGTTTTGAAACTAAAATCTAGAACTAGAACAGACCTTTCAATTTCCCTGCTAGTGATTACCTTGGGAAATGTGTTCACCTCATCCCTGTAACATTAGGGTCTGTTGGAACAGACACCTGGCTTCCAGAGGAGGGCTCTGCTTCTACTAGAACCACACAGAAGGAGTTCCACTAAGCTCTCTCTTCATGATTTAAGTTAGACTTTTGTTCATTTGATCTAAAATCTTTCTGCTTGCACAGATCAAGACAGAATTCAGTAGGCTTCCTATTGATTTCACATCTAAGAAAACTGTGATCAACTAGTCAATGCCATAGAGTCGCATGCGCCAGACTATTCTGATTGCGGCTGGGACTCTGCTGTCCATCATGGTCACTACAAAGCCTGGTGTACGGCATTGTATGTAGATCAGCAGAAAAAGTATAGAATTTTCAGTTATCTCTGCTGGGACATCATTTGGGAGAAAAAATAAAGATCTATTTCTATAAAAATCAATTACAGATGGATTAAGGATTTAATTGTGAGTAGAAAAATCTTTAAAACATTAAAAACAGAGTGCAGAAAATATCTTTATTGCTTTCTCAGGAAGGTAGTGGATAATATTTCATAGACATGATATAAATCTTAAAATCAAAATGAAAACACTGATACACTCACACAGCGAGAAGGTATTTGAAACATATAATTAGCTATCAGAATACATTAACAATTCTAATGATTCAAGTTTTTTTAATCTATATTTTAATGATTTCAAGAGACATACAGTTTTATGTAATTGTTTAGCATTTATTGTATAAAGTATAATTAGTAAAATTGTAATTATGCATTAATATGCACATTTACTTTCACTTAAAAAATCATAGAAAGCCAGGAAATAGTAACCTGGACTACATGTTAAATAATAAACAAATTACAAATCCACACATGTGTGTTAATTTTTTTCATCATTGTCCATTTTATTTTTTCCATTATTTTATTCTTGTCTAATTACAGTTGTCTACTCCATTGCTGCCCCCACCCCAGCCATCCCCAACTCCCTCCCCTGCTACCACCCCCACCTTGATTTTGTCTATGTGTCCTTTATAGTCATTCCTGAAAACCCATCCCTGCTTCTCCCCTTTATCCCCTCCCACCTCCCCTCTGGTTACTATCAGGTTGTTCTTAATTTTGATGTCTCTGGTTATATTTTGCTTTCTTGTTTGTTTTGTTAACTAGGTTCCAGTGAAAGGTGAAATCATATGGTATTTATCCCTCACTGCTTTGCTTATTTCACTTAGCATAATGCTCTCCAGTTCCATCCATGCTGTCACAAAGGGTAGGAGCTCCTTCTTTCTTTCTGCTGTGTATTATTCCATCCTGTAAATGTACCATAGTTTTTTTATCCATTCATTTACTGATGGGCACTTAGGTTGTTTCCAGCACTTGGCTATTGTAAATTGTGCTGCTATGAACATTGGGGTGCATAGGTTCTTTTGAATTGGTGTTTCAGGGCTGTTAGGATATAATCCCAGAAGTGGAATTGCTGGATCAAAAGGCAGTTCCATTTTTAGTTTTTTGAGGAGATTTCATACTGTTTTCCACAGTGGCTGCCCCAGTCTGCATTCCCACAAACATTACACTAGGGCTCCCTTTTCTCCACATCCTCTCCAACACTTGTTTGTTGATTTGTTTTTGATGGCCATTCTCACTGATGTGAAGTGGTATCTCATTGTGGTTTTAATTTGCATCTCTCTGATGGCTAGTGATATTGAGCATCCTTTCATACGTCTCTGGTCCTCTGTGTGTCCTCCTTGGAGAAGTGTCTGTTCAAGTCTTTTGCCCATTTTTAATTGGGTTGTTTGTCTTCCTGGAGTGAAGTCGTGTGAGTTCTTTATATATTTTGAAGATCAAACCTTTGTCTGAGGTATTATTGGCAAATATGTTTTCCCATACAGTTGGTTCTCTTTCATTTTAATGCTGTTTTCTTTAGCCATGCAGAAGATTTTTAATTTGATGAGGTCCCATTTGTTTATTCTTTCCTTTATGCCGCTTGCTCTAGGGGATATATTGGTGAAAATATTGCTGCATGGAATGTCTGAGATTGTCCCGCCTATGTTTTCCTCTAGGACTTTTATGGTGTCACAACTTATATTTAAGTCTTTTATCCACCTTGAATTTATTTTTGTGTATGGTGCAAGTTGGTGATCGAGTTTCATTTTTTTGCATGTAGCTGTCCAGCTCTCCCAACATCATTTGTTGAAGAGGCTATTTTTACTCCATTTTATGCTTCTGCCCCCTTTGTCAAATATTAATTGATCGTAGAGACTTGTGTTTATTTTTGGGCTCTCCATTCTGTTTCATCTGTCTTTGTGTTTGTTCTTATGCTAGTACCAGGCTGTTTTGATTACAGTGGCCTTGTAATACAGTTTGATATTAAGTATTGTGATCCCTCCTATTGTTCTTTCTCAAAATTGCTGCAGCTATTCAGGGTCATTGATGATTCCATATAAATCTTTGAAATGTTTGTTCTATATATGTGAAATATGTCATTGGTACTTTAATAGGGATTGCATTGAATCTATAAATTGCTTTGGATAGTATGGACATTTTGATGATGTTAATTATTCCAATCCATGAGCCTGGTACCTGCTTCCATTTGTTTGGGTCGTCCTTGATTTCTTTCTTCAATGCTGTGTAGTCTTCTGAATACAGGTCTTTTACATCCTTGGGTAGGTTTATTCCCAGGTACTTTATTTTTCTTGTTGCTATATCAAATGGGATTTTTTTCCTGATTTCTGTTTCTGATACTTCATTGTTGGTGTACCTTTAATTTCTGAATATTGACCTTGTACCCCACTGTTTTGCCAAATTCACTTATTAGGCTGAGTAGTTTTTTGGTGAAGTCTATAGGATTTTCTATGTACACTATCATGTCATCTGCAAACAGTGACTGTTTTGTTCCCTCCTTTCCAGCGTGGATGTCTTTTATTTCTTTTTCTCGTCTGATTGCTGTAGCTAGGACTTCCAAACTACGTTGAGTAGGAATGGTGAAAGTGGGCATCCTTGTCTTATTCCTGACCTTAGTGGGAAAGCTCTAATTTTTTGCCCATTGAGTATGATGTTGGCTGTAGGTCTCTTATATATAGCCTTTATTATGTTGAGGAATGCCCCCTCTATTCCCACTTTGCTGACTGTTTTTATCATTAATGGATGCTGTACCTTATCAAAGACTTTTTCCACATCTACTGATATGATCATGTGATTTTTGTCTTTCATTTTGTTTATGTGATGTATTACATTTATTAATTTGCAAATATTGTACCATCCTTGCATCCCTGATGAATCCCACTTGATCATGGATTATGATCTTTTTCATGTCTTGCTCGATGTGGTTTGCCAACATTTTGTTGAGGATTTTAGTGTCTATACATGTGGGTTAATTTTTTTAAATAATTTAGTTTTTAATTTAATATATTTTACCTACTAGAAATGTCTAAAATATGATTACTTGCATTAAAACAAAAATATGGTTCCTTGCATTAAAAATTATGCTTAGACTTAAATATATATATTTATATATGTATACATATGTACTTAGACTTAAAACTTATTTGCTAGAGATGAAAATTATCCATATAATTCCAAGTTGTATAACTACAATATAGCAGATTCAGTCAATCCATAAGATATATAAGAAATTTTACCCCTTAAAGAATATTCCTTTTCAAAGCTAAGCAAATAACATTGATCAGAAAGTATAAATGTGGCAGCAACAAGGGACCTTCCACTTGAAAACTGATAAGCTGAAGCCCTGGGAGGGAATTCCAGTTTTCCATCTCCATACTGTTCTCCCTCCTGACATATATTCCCTTTTAAGCCCTGCCAAGCTAATACATTTTTTGTACATACAAACTAAAAATATTTATTGCAAATTATGGATATCTGATCCAAGATCCTGAAAGTACACAGGAAAACAATAATAACAACAAAAAGATATAGAGCAGCTCTCCCTGAAAGTTTCATAGGGAAAAGGGAAATAATTGTTGAATATTGATAATTACAAATTAAGTGCTATAATGGAAAAGAATGTACTGTGAGGTCTCAGTTGAGATCAGAAAGGTGAGCAAATAAAAGTCAAACAGTAAAGAGAGAGGAGAGGAGTGGAGAATCCTGGGAAGAGCCTGAAGTACAAACAAGGATAATGCATTGAAGGAACTAGAAAGAAATCAAAATAACTGAAAAATACAGACTAATGAAAAATAGTATGAGATTATGCACAGCCTTGGTCTTTACTGAAAGGCAAAAAGAAGCCAACTAAAGATGTAAAGCGTTGAAATTACATCATCAGATTTGCACTTTATCAAGTGTGGGAAACAGACTTGGAACAGGGAGGAATGGCCATAAAGAGCAGTTAAGGCATCTGGGCAATGTTCTGGGCAAAATATGTCAGCAGGTTGTAGACCTAATAGAAAATTAGAGGTGATAGAAATACAAAAAAAAAAATGTCCTGATATTAATTCTCTTTTAAGAATTCCAAATAAATAGATACTATTTGATAATTAAATAATTGTCTTAGTCTGCTCATTTCAGGCACTCTCAAAGTAATAAAAGTATCCAGATAGAGACATATGACAATCTGGTGTGTATGACAATGATGTAATATTTCATCATTGCTCCTGTTAAAAGTTTCAAGGTGATATTGTTCCAGTTCTATCTGTTAGTCCTATCAGTACATGAATGTTATTTGTAAGGTAATGGTTATTGAGAGATGGAATTTATTGCCTAAGAAAAGTGGCTGTAACCTGAGAGTTTGGCATGATACGGTAGCTATATTTCATTCTATTCCTGGATACTAAATTAATCATACTTCTGAACTAGACCTCCTAGGATTTAGTTTAGAGAACATCTTTGATCCTCTCTTGCTCCTACTCATCAATAATTTGCATTTGTGGGCCCAAAGCTGTTCCAAAGCTTTGGCTCCATGTAGCTCTACATTTAACTTCCTTAAGCAAGTGCTAGGTAAGGAAACATTCCTGCTCAGAAACGAAGGGTAAGCCAAATAAATGCTACCTTCATTCCAATGCTTTAGACATTCTGTTCAATAAAATTCAAATAGTTTTTCTCTGCACTAAATTTCATCATTGCGTACTCATGTTTCCAAGCATATTAGTTCACTTGTGACAGAATGTTACTTCTGTCACACTATTGGCACTGTACAATAAAAGTGCATGCACTTGAAAATTAGAGCATTTTCCCATATTCTATTTTCATTTCCCACCATTTTTAAAGGCTGTTAATCACTGATAACTGATAGTTATCAGCTTCATAAAGCAAAAGTGAGAGTCCATCACAAGCCATGGGAAGCCAGCAGACGTGCTTGCAACTTCGTAGTTTAGGTTTTATTACAATAGCATGAGAACTTAAGGATTTCCGAACAGTACTTTTAGATTGATGTCCCACTGAAACCTATGCCAGCAGTGTCCTTGAAAGAAACAGGTAACATAAATATCCAGAGCATATATGTCCAGAATGTGGTGGACCTTTGCAGTGCAGAATACACATGTCTTAGATCTGCCCCAGTCACAGTAACCAGAGAAAACCTGGACACCTTAGACCATCTGGAACTCTCTTCACCCACCGTGTGACTGCAATGCAGCTGTAAGTCTTTCATGCTGAATTTCTCACCAGAAGTTGAAATTGCATCCTTTCTCAGCAGAATTCTACTGCAGGTCTTCCTAATAGCTAACAGAAGGCAGAGATGCGGGGAAGGAGGGAGGGAGAGAGGGAGGGAGACAGACTTGGGAATGAGACCTGAGACAAATCTGAGTTCAAAATCCTGATGTGCCGCTTTACCAGCTGTATGACCTTGTGCATTTTGCTTCTGAAACCAGGAGTACTTTCAGGATGTTCTCCTTTGCTGTAACAGTTATACAACCCCTTCCTTTTCTTGTCTAAATTTACCTGGATATATAGTGCTTCCCTTATTATTTTCTGAGTAACACGATAGTGTCAATGAGAATAAATGCAGAGGGGAGAGAACAGAAGGACAGCTGGGCTTTTCCAGTTTCCTGGCCAGCTGTCATAGAATGACAGAGCAGAAACAACTAAGGTGAACTTTGGAGAGGAGGGACAATGTGCTAATATTTGGATAAGCACAAATTAAAATATAAGCTAATGTCATCACCCAGAGTAAGAAATACCCTATCTGCCCTAATCCACAATGAGAAAGTTTGGGAAAGATTCCAGAATTGGGAAAGACATGGAATAAAAGATAAGAAATTTTTTCCCAGCACCTAACCATTTTGTTTAATTGACAAAAGACTGTTCTATGATCCACATAGCTTTGGCCCCTGAGACGCTATTTGCTGAAAAACATCTCAATGGTTCTCAATAAGTGCCTTAGATTTAAGAGATCATTGCTTAATACTACTTTTATCTTTTTAAATTTTAAATAAACACTTGTCCAACTACAGTACTTAAAAGGCTGTTTTTTTTTTTTATCTCAGCTTTGTAGAGAGTCCAGTTCCAAGGTCTGAATATAAAATTTAAATTGTAGCAAAGTAAAGGTGGTACTGTCTTAGGGAGTGCGTGTGAACTCAAGAGCAGCCTCTCAATTTCTACCATGTTTGGGGGCGGGTGGATGGAAGTGGAGTCCATAGCCTGCCCCTAAGCCAACAGCCAATGGCTGCTCCTCCCTGCTGCTCCCAGCTGCTACTAATGCACCCTCTCCCCATGCTGGTCACTCCCCGGGTGGCCTGGGTGCAATTTTTCCACATCTGTCTGCACTCGCACATTTTACCAACAGTGGGGGTAAATAAAGAACAAACTATATTTTTCTTAACTTCCCTACTACTTCATTTTCCACGCAAACATCCTGATATGTTGCCAGATATATCAGACTCTATTAAAAAACTTCTCAAATTTAAGAGAATAAAACATAAGAGGAAAAAAACCTTAAGTGCTTGCTTTAAGTAAGTGCTGGAGTGTCCCAAAAGAGAAGTTCTTCATGTGGGTCCATTGCGGGCACACTCTAGCTCCTAGCTGAGCTTCATGACCTCAAATCATTTGATGCTGACTCTTTGAAAGGCAACATAAAAGCTATTGATGGAGCAAGTTAGTTTTATTAAACTAGAAACAATGAAGAACAGAACCTTATCAGAGTCATAGTAGGATCTCAGAGGGGTGATGGCAAGGAGCACTGTTTTAGTATTTGAGAGTCTGGGCTCAAGGAGGTAAGGCAGGTCTTTCAATGTAAGACCTTGGTTGCAATTGGGAACAGTATGCAATACAGCAGTTTAAGATGAGTGAACCCCAGTGAGGTGAGGTTTCTGAAGCAATTCATTGATTGCTAAGCAAGTGTTTTTCCGGGTGAGCAAGATGTTTGCTCCAGGCACTGGTTTGCACTATTTTCCTGCAGTGAATACTTAAGTGATTTATTGGTTTAAATATTTATCTTCCCAGAGAACTATTTCTTGGCCAAGTTGTCAGCCCATGTTGACACAGATTAGGTCAGTCCTTCGTCCCAATGGTTCTGTTCTGTTGATGCAGGTGACCTTAGTTCTCAGGTCTGCCTGCCCCTGAGAAAGTATTTTCTTAGAGCTTTTAAAATACAACTCTCCATTCACTCCACTTTAGAGCAGCACACCCCTTGTTAAACGCAGAAAGTGTTTTGACTTAAGATCTCAGTGGTCCAATTTTCCCAGTCAGAGTTGCCCTACCCAGAGATGAGGACTTTGTAGGGAGAACAAGGAGGGTTGAAGGTAAGCATCAAGGAGGGGTTCAAGAGAGGATGCTCAGATGGACCTGAAGACTCTAAGCCAGACCCTTCTGACATTTCCCCTACCAATAGCTACAGGGTGGGGTGCTTTCTTGTAACCCAGCAGGTGCATTGGTCAGTAATGTCTTCAGTCCTTGGCAAGAGTGCCTACTAACCTGCACCAGAGAGCTTTTGCGGCACCACTCTAGCCCTGCTGCCTTGAGCCTCTTCCCATGTAGTAAGCAGTTGGAGAGTCCAAGGGAGCTGGCCCCCCACAGATCAGCTTAGGGCATCAAAGACCTTAGAAATTTGTTACCAAAGTAGCTCCTGAGCCTATTCTGAGATTTGCATGGCTTCTCTGACTCTGTCCTGCTGAAATAAAAGATTATGCAAACTATTTATATAGCCTTAAGTTCCGGGTGTAGCCAAGCAGTAGCTTTCACGAGAAAAAAGGAGGAAGAAGGAGGGGGATGAACCTAACAAAGTAGCGTGGCTACTGCACCTAAATACAAGATTCCACGAGGCTTTATCCGTGCACCAGAGGTGGAAAGGGGAGAGGAGTGGGCTGTGGGCATGGGATAAGGAGTAGCTTGCCCTTTGCAGCCGGGTTGTAGTCCTGAATCCCAAGGTCTCTAAAAAATCTGAATTTGAGCTTGGCCATCCAGGTATCTAAGAAATTTTGTTTGTCAAGATATGAAAATAGGATATATTTTACTAAACAGCTTACTGACTTCATACATAAGTTAGCATAGTTAGACATAAGCATATACACGTGCATGCAGCCATTCATGCTCAGCTCCCAATCCACAAATGTTACAGGTATCTCGGTCTTAGTTCAAATACATACATGTATGCATGCACATGGGTCACATGCACACACATGCCACAGTGTAGTCTAGACCAGAGCCTCCCTCAGAATGTTAATGCACTTTAAATGGGAGGACTGGAGTGCCTACATACTGATTCTTCAGCCCCCAGAGCAACCAGGCAGGGCCCAGTCTGCAAATCACCTGCCCAGTTACCTGAAGCAGCAAGCAGTGTCTCTTTTCACCCAACATCACCACACGCCATGCCCTTTTCTAAATGTGCTAGAATGTAAACTTTGTAAAGAAAGGGACCTTGGTCTGTTGTCTTTCCAGAGTCATTGTAGGGTCTTAGAACAATGGTGCTTAGAAATTATTTACGCATTTAATAAATATGAAACAGTTGGGAAGCACTAGTCTGTATAAATATCAAGGAAAAAAAGGTTCTCAATAAAAAATTTTCCTGGAGCCTTACTCAAGAAACGGTGCTTAATATTCCCGTTAATATCATGTGTCCATGTCCAACAGTCCTTACATTAGAGCCTCTGTCTTCGGGGCTGACTTTACTTGCATTAAAATTGGTTCATTAACAGAATGATCTGCCCAACTGCCTATAGAAAAACCCTCCAAAAATTATTTAAAGAAATCTCACTTAAAAATACTTTGATTTTAAACAATGTTTTCACTGCATCTGAGGCCAGACTCTTCCTGCGAAGGCATCAGCAGCAGCTCAGTGTACGTGGGCTGGAGGAAGCACGGCAGTCCTCGACCACTTTTCTTTTCTGAGTTCTTTCTCTCTGTACCTAGACTCCCTTTTACATAGCAATGCATACAATATAATATGCCTTCGTGTGTCACTGTTTCCTGTTCTTGGCAAACTCCATGCATTTAAACATATGAATTATATTATTTAAAAACTCACAGTTATGCTTGTCTCCCATTCCCAAACCTTCTCTCTTCCTGAAATGTATAGGTTGATCATGGCCATGTCTTAACTTCTGAGTATATTATATTTTTAAAAATCACTTTTTAAATTTACCTGTATTGCCCTTTCAGTGTTCACTACAGAGTAGATGCTTAAATGAGTATAATAAGAGCCAAAGAGGAAAAAGGAAGAAAAAATGCATGGAAGTCGTCACACATCTTATTTTATCCGCTTCCCACTCCAGCAAGCTTTCCTTGTTGGAGTCCATTAAAAGTGAGAATTCTCAGCTCCTACAATCCTCTCTGTAATATATATCCTTTTGAATACTACTGCTTAGAGCCTACTTGCTGTGTGTGTGTGTGTGTGTGTGTACGTGAGAGGGAGTGAGGAAGGAAGGAAGGAAGGAAGGAAGGAAGGAAGGAAGGAAGGAAGGAAGGAAGGAAGGAAGGGGAAGGATAGTCAAAGGACAAGAGAAAGAAGAGATGAGGAAACACAAACGTGTTCATAAGTAAATCTAACCGATCAGGAAAATTCCAGCATTCCCAATAAATGAAAGAAAAGTGATAACAAAGTATTGGGCCTGGTCACTTGCAGTTAGTTGTAGCCAAACCATGATGTCATTACATACGCTGCAAGGAGAGATGCCCTGAGTGGTTGATTGATTTTATGGTGAGGTTCGCACATCCCCTGGGGGCAGAGCGGGTTAGGGTGCTGCAATACAAAACACATTACAGGGATTTGGTAGTGATGTCACATATCTTTTTTGGCTGCAAATCTCATTATCTCTTAGCAGTCAAAATTCATTGTCCTTTAGAATTGGAAGGTACTGGAACACATAAAAAATATTCTTCTTCCTTTCTTCCTTATAATATTATCTAATTAGCTCTATCTGGAAACCTGTGGGTCATATGCTGATAGAGGTCATGTGCTTACTGCAACATTTAAAAACCTCATGATTGTTCAATTATATTAAGCTACAACATTTACAAGATTATTTTTGTTTTGCCTCTATTATTCATGACAGGAACTAAAGTAAATACATTACTAAAATAAGTTCGTTTTCTAAAAATTTACGTTTCCACAGGTCTGAAAATAATTTAGGTATTTGTCATTATAGATGAAATGCAGTCCGTGCCTTCTGGAAGTCACCTTCGATTTGCTAATACATTGTGCTATGTTTCAGTAACAGCAGTATTCCAGGACTATTTATTAATCAGTAGAAGAACTTGGTGTTTCTTTTGCTAATTTTCTTCTAGTCATTCAAACAAGAACGTGGGAATGAGTCACAGTACTCTTTCTCCTGCTTTTTTCTCCAACTTTTGGAAATATCCTTCAGATGCTAACTAAACGATCAGCAAGATGCCAGCAGACAGTGTCAAACCTAGCCTTTGTGTGCCGTTTCTTTCTTCCAGCAGTCAAGTATAGTCCTTTTTGAAATTGCAGAAGTCTCTCAAGCATATAATTTGTGGCTTCCAATGAGTTTGAACTTCATGCTTGAAGTGATGCACAAGTCAGTGATTAAATTCATGCACCTGTATCTGGATTTTTTCCAGTCGTAATGAAATGGGTAACTACTCCAGGATTTACCTAATGAGCATTGCAGCAAGACATCAGACAGGCATTGATTGGCATGTCTGGGCAGGACAAGGAAAAATGAGCGTCCAGTAGAGCTGTGACAGGCGTCTGGGTTCCGCCCTTGAGACAAAAACTGAGCATTTCTCAGCTCCCAAGGCCAAGCCCTTTGACTTCAGTGATGTACAATTTTCTCATTACAAACACTATTGTACCCAAAGGAATTCCCATCAGCTTTCTAATTATTTTCTCAGTTTGAAATAAGACCTTGTATTTAATAAGAAAGGGGATTTGGCATATGATTGTTTTCAGCACCGATACACAGTGCAGAGAAAGAGAGCACTGGGAAAAAACAATGAGGCTTCTCCTCCCCGACCACACACTCAAAATGAACAAGAGAAAGGCCTTTTGGGAATAAATGCAAATCATTTCCCACTAGTGATTATCAAAATGTAAATGATTATGCTGAGGTCAAGTATGATAGTCTTTGGCTAGAGAGATTTAAACAGTAAAAAATGAAAATATTGCCTTGCCCCTCTATCTTTGACAATAACATTTTCATATTTATTACTGATGAAGTCACACAACCCTGATCGAGATGCTTTAGGGTTTTGGATCCACCAAGTATCCACATAAGCCATTTTCTACATACCCTGTAGTCTTCATATACCCTATTCCACGTGTAAACTCGATAAAGCCACGGCAGATAATTGCTGCATTTTTGCAAAGTTTATAAGTATTTGATATAAGCACATTTTTATATTCAGTATTTTTAACAATCATCCAAGACTGTTTTAAGAACTGTATTTGCTTTATTTTATATTTTGTTATACTAAAGATTACATCTACTGTATGTTTCCTGTTCTCTCAAACAAATTTCAATGGGGTAAAGTGCAGTAATCCTTAAACTGGACCTAAACTGAAAATATGCCAACAAACAGAAGAGAATAGGGCATGATAACATCATCAAAGATATTTAGTTGAACATAAGGATGAAGTGGACAGGTGAATCTAAAGGACAGAGCATTGAAAATTCTGGCAGTGGAACAAAAATCCTACCAGCATCTCCATGTTTCTCTCATCTCATCCACTCAAAAGTCACAGAACTTTAATACTGCAATTCCCTCCTCAGGAACAGAGAGGAAAAGTCATAGTTCTTTTACATAATAACATTCAACTGCAGGAACATTAGAGTTGACTAATCAGAAAAATAAGGTCCATTCCACTTATGTTTTCATTCACTGAAACAGATTTGGCATTTACTCTCATGGCCAAATATTGAACAAACTGTAAGTTGTAAGTTATAGGAAATAGACAATGTGGGAGAGCTTAGAACACAGAGATTCGTATTGACCACGATGTGAGAAACTGTCACATAAATTGAGTTCTGAAGGGTGAGTGGGATGGGTAAGAGTGAGCTGCTAATATTTCAGGTATGGTAACAGCATGTATAGAGATCCTAATAAAAAAGAGCATAGGACTTGAGAGGCACTAAGAACAAGGGAGTGAACACGTAAACTGTCCTTGAAGGCAATGTAGAGGCTTTTTGTTTCTATGTTAAGAACTATGGGAATCCGCTAAGAGATTTCAAGTAAAAGGATTAGTAGTTTCAAAATAACTTTTGAAAAATAGCTTTGGATTAAGTATAAAGAAACACTGAAAGAGATCAAAAGTAGAAGATAAAAATAATTATGGATTATTGCAATAATTTTAAGACTTGACTTGGAGATGTCTTAGGTGGGGCATGGTGACAGTGTAAATATTAGGGTTTTTTTTCATATAACAATGGATGATGATGCTACTGATTACTTAGGAAAAACTGGAGAATAAGAAGATTGTGTATATGTTTAGGGAAGTAGTTAAAAATTCATATTTAATTTTAAAAATGTTTGGACTACAAGAGCCTAGGCAAATAATAATAATAATAATAATAATGCATTTGGAACTTGGCATAAAAATGGAAATTAAATACAAAAGAATAGATTTAAAAAGTGTAATGATTGTAGAAAATGAGAAATGCCAAAGGAGACCAAAAAGCTGTTGAGAGAAAGAGAAAAAAAATATAAGTGTGGTGGTAGGAAAACTAAGAAAAGTGCATTTTGAAGAGCAATGGATGGTCAATAGTGCAGAATCCTGCTAACAGATAAAGTAGGATGGAAAACAGAAAAATGTCTATAGGGTTAGCAATGTGGAAGTCATGGTGGCTTTGGCTGGAATAGTTTCTAAGGAGCAGTACTACCCAATACAGTATTTTGAGATAATAGAAGTGATTCGTATTGGCACTGTCTCGTGTGATAGCCACGTGTAGCTACTGAGCACTTAAAATGTGGCTATGTGGGGAAATGTCAGATTTCAGCAGGTTGAAAAATGAAGTGGGTCATTATACATAACTTGTATGTGACGTTTGCCTCCAAAGTAGGAAAGTGAGAAAGAGCAGATTCTGGAAGGGAGTATGAGATTGAGAAGTGGTTGCTTTAAGTGAGACCAACGTTAGACTATGTTCAAATGGTCAGGAGCCAGAGGAGAGGCAGCCACTCAATACATGGCACAGAGGGAGGGATTGGTCTAGATAACCTTGTACCCAAAGCAAAACCAAATACATATATGTGAACAGAGGTCAGATTGTAATTTGGAGGTAAAAATTAGGATAGTTGCTCTTTGGAGTCTACAGTTACTCTGTACAGTAGGAGGAAAGGAGATTGGCCGAGAGAGTAAAGGACAGTGATGGGATGGAGGGGCTCTGTGACTCGACTCACTTCCAGGAAATTTTATCTCTTTCTGGCCCGTCCACATGCATTTCCTGCAGGCTGGCTCACACGTTTACAACACAGGTATTTCATTCCAAGGTGCCATGTGGGGAGAGTGCAAGACCTACCTTCTAAAAATATCTCACAGAAGAAGCTTAAATAAGGGAGAGTATTGGGGGACAACTATAGTCAAACAACAATAAAAAAATTTTTTTAATAAAAAAAAAGAAGCTTAAACCTCTCCTCTATTTCCTACCATTGAAATCAATTCTTGTGATACTTTGGGAGAAATATGCATTTAATCAGGGGAGAACATCAGATAAAATACAAGCATTTACCTCATATTAACACCAGTTACTTTACCTGATTCACTCTTTAATAAATATTGCAAAACAATGCTAACTGGGAAAGAGGCAAGACACATTTCTGGTTATGGAGGCTCCGGGAACTAACTAAATCCTAGGCTTCTGTGTGGTGAGGAGGCAGTCCTGACCTTGGCAGCAAGAGGCTAGGAGAGTGCCAAAAAGGACAGACAAAGCACTGAAATGAAAACTAGACTCGTAATTACTCTCAAATCTCAGCACTTCAAGTCACATTTGATAAATTCAGAATCTAATCCCCATAAAGCACCTTCCAAAGTGAACGTTTGGTTTGGACCTCAGTCCACAGGGGATATATGTGGCTGGTTGAGGAGGAAATGTGTAAATCTTCCTTCCGTGGCTTATCAGAATTCTATGGAAGAACATCAGACGGGTGCAATAAAGTTTGACTAAGGCTACCTGCAAAGGTTAGGACCAATAGCTACAATAGTAGGAACATGAAGCCTAAACAAGGCAGAGTGGGAAGAATGAGGGTAAACAATGACTTGCAGATAGAGTCTGGAAGCCGGCCAAGAAGATCAAACCCAGGGCTCCAACAGGATACTGCCCTATAGCTACTCCCAGCTTCTCATCCTCTTAAGGGAACCATGGTAGCTGTTGACACCAAAGGAAAGTGGGAACCAATACCCATGGTGTTCAAGTGCAATAAGCATCTGCCATTGTTCTTAGAGTGATGTTAGGTGGCATGTAGCCATGTCTAAGAGCTCAAAAAGTAGGCATCTTAATGACCTTTGGACCTAGAGTAACTTTAACAATTGTCAACCTGAATATGGACACATAGCCCCACAAACTCATGTAATGCAATTAAGACCTTTTATTTTCATTTTTAAATATTATGTTAAATTATTTTAGTTAATACTTTATAATTACATACAGTTAGAATTTTTCATATTAGATTGTCTAAGTTCAAAAATATAGTCTTAAGGTCTACAGATATTCCACAGAGTTAACCAAAGCTTAACATAAGCTTCTCCTTTGCTTTATAACTGTCCTGGCCTTTATTTAAGCCTTTTCTCTCTTTTTATTTAAAGTTAATTCTACATTTCATCACAGAAATCTAAGTCAACTGCATCTGAAACTTTGTTCTAAGAATATCATTGCTAGGCATTAATAACAAGTCCTAGAAGCTTGAAGGGAAGAATATAAGAGACCTTTCTCCATATTCACTGAGTACCACAGTATGAATGTCTAAAACTAATGGCCATGAAGAATGCTTTCAAGCATTCTCATAAATGAATGTCATAAAACTCTTTATTGGTCTATGTATTTTAAAATTCTTCCATGTTTTCAAACTGATTAATGATGATGAGAAAACTAATAAAATCACTAATCTGTACAAATATGGTAATAATTTTGCAAGATTAGGCATCAATATGTGTGTAATTCAATAGTCTCAACAAAGCTTCTATATGTTTTCCACCAGTATGGTCTATAAATTTATTAATTAATCACTTGTAAAAGTTCCAGACATAGCAAATAAAAATATTGCATGGGATATACTTATATTAAAGCTTTTATTCATTGTTTATCTGAAATTAAAGTTTAAATGGCCATTCTGTATTTTATCTGTTGGTCCTATATATTTCATTATTTTCATGAATAATGTGTATAAAATTTCCTTAGAGAGTTCCTAGGAGTGTCCATCCAAGGGATTGCCAAGTTATAATCCCTGCATTTTCAAGTTCCTGCAACCATACCAGGTCTATTTACCAGGCAGAAGGCCTTTCACTAAGAACACAACCAAACTGGCACTCCTAATCTCAGAATTCCAGGCTCCACAATAGTGAGAACTTAACAGTTGTTTGAGCTGCCCAATGCATAGTGTTCTGTTCCTGCGGCCAGAACTAAGGCAGTAGATTTAACAACAGAAAATTCACTTATTTCCCCAATACCTGTGATGATAGCCTTGTAGATTCCTTATAAAGCACTCAAATATCCTAAGGACATTAGAATTGTGTAATTCTAACACATACCCATTTTTGAAGACTTCTTTTGAGAGTATTTAGTCATTTTCTGTTCTCCTGGAGTATTGGGAATCTATTAATGTCGCTGCCAGAAAGAGACAAATTGTGCAGAAGAGCAATGTAAAATAGATTCTAATAACCTCAATTTTCAGAAGCACACTTGAAAATTTATCTATATAGTAGCAAGAGAAACAGTGAGGAAATAGTGTGACTGACCTAATAGTAATTTATTTAACCATGATTAAGCCATGCACTTTATTGAACAAATATCCACTGCGATGTAATGTGTCCATCTTACATCATAGCCACATGTGTATGTGTGATGTGTGTGTGTGTGTGTGTGTGTATAAATTCACTGAACATGCCTGTGGTATACAAATGCTGCCTGAAGATGATGTACAAATAAATGAATATGTACATACATTCATATATTTACAGCCTCTTTAAATGCCTACAATCATTGTTTGTGCCATGCAATTTAACAGACATGTATATGTTAATTATACTTTCAAATCGGTATATGCGAGTCAACTTAAATCCTAATGTCCTTGATAGTTTGGCTTCTCACAGTCACACAGAAGAGTGAAACCACCAGGGAAAGATAAAGTTGAGAGGAACAACATGAAACACAGAGACCATACAGGGACTGGACACCAAAAGCAACTTGGCAAGAAAACCGACTTTATAAACAGGTGTCAAGCTGGACGAGCAAGCTCCATATGCAGGAATAACATAAAAGTAGATGCCAAATGCAAACAGAGACAAGCAGGAGACTAAAAGCTCATAGAAAAATCTGAAATCAACACCAGCCAAAACTACAAAATGATAAACCAGGGCCTAATGTGGGCCTGCAAATGACAACACTTACTGGTATGAATGGTCTCTCGTATCACAAAAGAAAATTAGAAGGTCCAGTGTCCAGCTTCTGGACACATTGCCATCAGTGTTAAAGACACACCCCTTTGCACAGCAATTTACTCTTCTTTTTTGTTCACTGTTTCTTTTTCTCAGAGCCTTTATTTATTTAATTTTTAATTAAAATTTGATTCCAATGTACCCAGTGCAATTCGAGTGCATTAAAATAAAATGTTGGCTATTAATGGATTAATGTTCACCTTTGGGTCCTCCCTCTATGCTGTTTCTACACATTGCTTTTAATGACCACTGCAATTTATGTTGCAACAACAATTCACGTGAACACTTTAATGCATCATCTCTATGATTTGTCTAAAATACAACAGCTAGATGAACAAGTAGAAAGTAAAACATCATGTGAAACAAACATTTATTCATAACTAACAAATTCAAAAAACATATTTGTTTATCTACTTTGGTGTATCTCTAGATATTATGCTAATAATTATTGAGATTGCATGGAACAAAAACGACAGTCCATGATGCCATATTGAGGAGCCTGATGGAAATATCTTTTCTACCGAGGCAGAATGGAATGTGCACTGGCTATTTCAGCTATTTCCTAGGCCTGGGAAATGCGCATAAATATTCACAAATAAAATGGAAATAGGCATTGATGTGATGCTGATCAGCCTGAAGTGTAGTTAAGTCCAACAATTATTTTCTTGCTGTTTCTAACTGGATGCTGGTTTTAAATTATTGGTTGGATTTTAAACAATAAAAATCCTGAAATTAGAAGGACCCTGAGGTACTAAGAACTGGTTATACGACAGCACATGAAACCTGGCTTAATTTGGCAACAGAATGCCATCAACTGCACATCACACGGCGATGGCCCTCGCAAGCCCCATGCAGTACTCTGCACGATAAGAGGAAGCATCTGCTCACTTCAGGGGGCAGGAAAGTCCTGGAGCTTTTCCATAGACCTACCCAGATCCATTTAGATATGTTTGTAAATATATTCCCGGTGGAGCAACTTTGGATACATGGATCATTTGGGAAGTAAAAATATGAGTTTAGGATAATGGTCAAAGGTTTCTTCCAGAGAAGGGATACATCACCTTTTATGAGTATATGTTGAAGGATTTTATATTCTAACCACTAGTGATCAAATCACAGTATGCGCTGTTATTTAAAAACAGTGGTGTTCCATAGCATTTTAGCAAAAATCAAAATTGAAGGTCAGGGTGGGAAAGGTAGCCAATAATAACATTGAAAACAAATCTTTGGATGACTAATACAAATAATGCTAATGAGCATTATTTAGGGCTGACCATGTATCAGGTACTGAACTTAGCATCTATAAGAAGAGTTTATTTAACCTTGGAAACAGCCCTGTAATGTAGGTGTTGATATCTCCATTGTGTATGTGGGGAAAGTACAGTGTAAAAATATGAACTGATTTGCGTTTGTCACAGAACGGTAAGTAGTAAAGCCTAGATCAAACCGAGGCCAGAGAACCCAGAAGCCTGTGTTCTTGAGCATGAAATGGTTGTTTATTATCACATCGACTATCAATTATGTGCACGTATTATGCCTGGCTTCACTTTCTTTCTTCCCCCTGCTTGTAGTCACCCGTGTGCCCATATCCAGAAGCAACCCAATGGAAGTTTAAAGACTAAGCCGTTTTACCCTCTTCTGGATCAGAGAAGAAGAGGAGACAGGCGCATTTGTCATTCGTACAATTTTTCTCTAAAACCACTTGTGATGTTGGGTAATAATCCCAGATGGAAGTCATTAAAGTTTAATTTGTATGCATATGTGACATCCTGCTTTTCAAATCTTTTTGACTTTACTCTTTCCATTACTGAAACTAATTGATATATATGGGAAATAACTAATTAAAATGAGTGTAAAGCAGTTTTCCCAAATATAAAAACATGCCATAAAATGCTAATAAAACTATAAAAATATATGGAAAAATCTGTCAATTACAAAATTAACTTTACGTGGAAAAGCAAATATCATTTATCCTTTACAATGCCCAAATAAATGACTTGTTTGACAGCTAAATGCTCTTTTTGCTGAATATTAATAAAATCTCAAGATTAATAGTTGTCTTTGTTTCCTAATGCTCACCAGAATAAAATTTTGAAGATGATCATTGTAGTTATAAGTTAAATTTGAAACAAATTTCTAAGTAGCTATTTGCCAGGACCATTCTTGGTTATAGTTAAAGAAAAGTAATCTCTGGCTGGCAAATCATATGGGAGTGGAAGAACTTCCTTCTCCTCTTCATGAGTGACTTCTGTCTGGGTGCTGGGGAAAGGAGAGGATGCCCTGGGGGGGAGAGAACCGCTATCAGTGGAGGCGGACACGGTGAGTAAATGAGCAGAATTCAGGTTGCCAGATGGCCCTGGTTTTAAAGAGTCCCTCACAGGAGCTCCGGGAGGCCACTGCATTTAACTGAGAAGATGCTCAGGTAACATCTGTGCATAGACTCAAAATAATAAGAAACTGGCATGGTTTGTGTGCATCCAATGAAAGAAAAGTTTAGAAAAGGTAGTCCTCAAATATGTCAGTATTTCAGTGTATTAAATAGAACTAAGTCAAGCTATGTGCTGTATTTAATAACTTTGTAGAAATTTATTTTTTTAATGAGGTGCTTTTCTTGATGACCACCTTGATATATTTCTTCATTTCTTTAGTCACTCATTTATTCACTCTTCTTACAAATATCTATTCAATGTGTATTTATGTCAAACAAATAATGTTTTTATTATCCCTGAAGATAAGCCATCCTCTTTGTGGTAGCTGATCTCATAGAGCTTACTGTCTACTATAGGACACAAGTACTTTACATATAATTGCTTAGTAAGGATTGGGATATAACTTAAATGAGTGCAAAAATAGTGTTGGACAACTTTCAACTGGAAACTGTCCCTTCTGAAAAACACCTTTTAGGAAGTGCCAGGCTCAGCAGTCAGGATGGTAATTGTGCCCTGCAACCCATAGCAACCAACGGAGCTCTTGGACCGTGGAGAATGCAATTTAGGAGAACTTTGCCAAGTGACCCTAAGGGCATACATGTTACCCAAAGGACACAAGTAGGACCACAATTCTTTCTAATTTTATTATTCTCTAGATAAAATTTCTAGCTGGAAGCAAGTAAGATTTGATTATAAACAATTAATTCTACTCCTCCCACTATTAGGAAAACAATATAAAAGTAACATTGTTGTGTAGGGGACCAGTTTGCTTTAGTCTGGCAAATGTGACTCAGCTCTGTGTGGAAAACCTACAGAAGCAAAGTGGTGGGCAAGAGCCAGACCTTCAAACCGAGTTTTTCCGTGGAAATCAGGCCTAGAAAATGCATACAGACTGTGATGGCTTGCTCTTGCTAAAACTCCATCACCCTGGTCTGAAACAACAAATGTGTATTATCTATCTTCAAGGTAATTTCCAAAGCCTGTGTGAATTTTCCCAAGGACAGAGCTAATCAGCTCACCGCCTTTCCCTTCTGCATGTTATTTTCATTTTCTTGATTGTACCTAAAATGTAGACAATAATAGTCTATGTAATAGGTAATAAATCCTTCTTTTATGTAAAACCTGAGAAAAACAATAAAAGCTGGTCTAGGCAAGGGTTGGCACGCTCTCTTCTTGAGATAGTGGCCGACATACTCAGAGGCACTCTTCCCTTGAGAGAGTGGCTGTGCCATCCCCTTTTTCTCCACAGGATTACTGTCTCCTGTGGACAGTAACTCTACTCCTCCATTTATTCTTGTCTTAAGTCACAACAGGCAGACTCTGCTGGCCAGAGTCTGCCACATTATTGGGATAAGAATAACATTATCATATTATCCTTGGATTACAGGTGTCTAGACTTCCTTTCAGAAGGGGCTATGTCTTTCTCTACTGCTTATCACCACCCCTGATGAGCATATTGTAGGGCCGGCTGACAATAATATCCAGGAGACAATGAGACAGAATGGAATACAGGAGAAAAGGAAAAGTTCTGAGTAGACTGGTGAGGAACACAGTCATTTAGGTTTCCCTCCTGACTGAAAGGCCAGGAAATCTGGAGAAAGATGTGCCTAAAATAGAGGCATCTTGGACTAATCATGGCGAGGTTTCAAAATGTGGTCTCAATATATGCAAGCTACTGACTGGGTTCCCTCTGTATGGATCACATGTTTAAGCCCCAGCCCCAATCCCTATGTGGAAACTCTAATGCCCAGTGTGACACTATTTAGAGATGGGGCCTTTGGGAGATAACTAGGTTTGGATGAGGTCATAAAGGTGGGGCCCTGCGGATGGAATTAGCGTTCTCATAAGAGGAAGAAACACAAGGGTTCTCTCTTTACCACTTGAGCACACGGTAAGAAGTTAGCTGTCTGCAAGCCAGGCGGTGGGCTCTCTCCAGACACTAGACATACCAGTAACTTCATCTTGGACTTTCAAGATTCTCTAGAATTGTAAGAAATGCATGGTTGTAGTTTAAACCACCCAGTTTATAGTAATTTGTTACAGCAGCTGAGGCAGAATAAGATGCCCTCTCAGGAGAATTTGATTAGTATTAAGATCAGTAGCCAAGTTTCTTCGTAAGATACAAGTTCTTTCGTATGGCTTTGCAAAACCACCATTCATGTTTGTGTTTCAGGTCCAGATCATATGGGAATAATGCTACAATATCCTAAATGCTGAAATTGTTTTGTCAAAATGTCTGGCTTCTTAATGTATGCATAAGTAGACATTCTACATCTAAGGAGGGTCCAAATAGTATTAAATAATCTTCATCAACTTTGTTCGTTGGGAACTAATGAATCAGGACAATTGGGGGACCTGGGATATAAGAATATATAAGTAATTCAATGACAAAAATTCAGTGTATCCAGCTTTACTGCTGGTTCTTCAGTATCATGACTGCAAGAAATAGCTCATTAAGAATGGTTTTCTACAGTCATTGTCCAAAGAAAGAGAAAACATAATATAGGGTTCTTAGTATAATCCATTAAGAAGGTTATTATCAATTAAAGCTTTAGCTTTCCGTGAAGCCTTAACCTAATGAGCACCAAAGAGAAGGACTGACAACTGAAGAAAGTGATGCAGAAAAGAGAAAAATTCTTTTGCTTTACAGATGAGTAGAAGAGAAAGCTCACTTTAAATTTTTCCAAGTTTCAGACAGAGAAGAGTAGGAAGGATATTGTCAAGACTGAATTATTTATAAACCTAGTAAGTATTTTCTTCACAACACTGAATCGGCTAGGGAGTGCCTTCTGCCACATGACCCCAGTATTTGTGCCACTGTGGAAATATGGCAACAGCAGCCATGCGCCTCTGCTGTCCCCAAACCTCAACCACCCTCTGGCCCACCTGGACATAGAGTTATTCTTGTGACTTCCAAAGTTTAATAGAAGAGATTTAGAACTTCCTAGCTATAGAGAATCTAGTGTTCACTTTGCTTATATTCCACAGTGGCCATTTTCTAAAGAACACTTTTGTATATTTCCTAGTTTTAACACTCAAAACACTAAATTCAAGAGCATAAGAGAAAGATACTTTATAAAATCAGCTCCATTTCAGTGCCTTTTCTCCAAGAACAAGCTATCTGGAAGGGATATGCCCTGAACCCCAAGAAATAGTCAATGAATTCATGTTTCATTGCTATCTTTTCCTATACCTAGCATACTTAATTTTTCCTATATCAAGTACATTTCAACAAGTGAACTTAACAAATATAGATTCTTATCATAATACAGAAATAAGCAGGTGTCTGGGGTTAGTCTTTAAGCACCTCATCAAAAGTAAATGTTAATCCTTATTTTCACTTCTCTGGCTGATGAACTCTGGGTCAGGGGACATTGACTTCAATAAACGAGCCTTTTTTGTGGGTTTACAGGTTGCCATTATTGAAGTAAGAGTTGTAAGCAGTAACCTTTCCTCTAATCCTAATGTCTTCAATAAAATAAATATCCATTTTTTGTACATGAGACTTCGTAAAAGCAAAAAAAAATAATAATTATCAGAAAATTTACATTGTACTGACAGTATTTCTTAAATATATGTCATGTGCCAAGACCTGTATCAAACAATAGATTACTTATTTAATCCTCAGAACACAATGAGCTGGGTTCTTTTAGTTTCTCAATTCTGAAAAGAGAACTAGAGAAGTAAGGAGAAATATTCTATCTCAACAAACTTAAGATACTGTAAATTTTTTAAAAGATTTTATTTTCAGAGAGAGGGAGGGAGGGAGGAAGAAAAGGAAAGAAATGTCAATGTGTGGTTACCTCTCATACACACCCTACTGGGGACCTGACCCAAAACACAGGCATGTGCCCTGACTGGGAATCGAACCAGCAACCCTATGGTTCATAGGTCAGCACTCAATCCACTGAGCTACACCAGCCAGGGCAAGATACTGTAAGTTTTAAATTGCACCATTAATTTTACATATCGATGAGGGGAAAATGTCAACAAAAATACTGACTATTCTTCTACACATCCTGATTAACAATGTAGTAAAATGTGAAAAAAATGTCTTATAATCAATAACGTAAAGCATCTTGTTTAAGGTTAATTACCAAGAGAAACTAACACTGTAAAATTCTCGAGAGGAAAGTGGTACAGTACCAGACAGTGCAGAGAAATGTAGCTGGAGAAGGTGGGCTGCCTTCCAAAACAGGTGCCCGGGATAGGCATGTATCTTCCAGAATTTACCACAGCTCTGAGCCCAGTGTCTGCTATAATAATTCAAAAAAAATGTATTTCATTGATGTTCCAGAGTTAATTGGCAAGTAAATGCTGATTTATGTAACCAGAACTCACAAGAGACTTTCTAGAAGGTCAATTTAGTAGGTTAATTTATTAATTTGTCACCAGAAATATAGTATCTGTCAAGACTGAACCTGACCAATTTGTTTTCCATGAGTTAGTTACATAGGAAGGCAAGTTGTCAAGAACTTTCTTAGTAAGCGAGTGTTACAGGCTGAATTGTGTCCCCTGTCCTCATTCATATGTCGAAGTCCTAACTCCCAGCTCCTGAGAATGAGATGATATTGGAATTGAGGACCTTACAGAGGTAACTAAGTTAAAATTAGGCCATAGGGTACATCCTGACCCAATCAGACTGGTGTCTTTATAAGAGGAGAAATGGACCCACTGATAGACACTGGAAATGTGAGGGCCCAGAGAGAAAATTCTCAGGCTCAACAAGAAAGGGGCTTTTTGCCAGCAAACAAGAGGCCTCAGAAGAAACCAAACCTGCCAGCACCCTGATCTTGGATGTCAAGGCTCCAAAACTATGAGAAAATAGATGTTTGCTGTTTAAATCACCTACTCTGTGACATTTGGTCCTAGCAGCCCTAGCTAGCTAATAGGGAGCAAAAAAAATGCAATTAGATATATGTACCAAAGTTTTAGTGGACTCAAGTTCTACGACTTGGGGCATGGCTACAGAGAGGATATACCTTATCCTCATACCGAAAGTGGGGCTGATCTCATTGGAAAGTCAGAGAGCTTATCCTGTTAGCAGGTATTTAAATGAGCCTTCCAGTAGAATTCTTTCAAAAAAGAGACATTAAAAAATGTTAGTGTTTGCCAAAGGCCAAATACATATTCTGCAGCCGCATTCATTTCATCTTGTAAATCCTTTAGGAAGCTCTAGTTAAAGGAGTTTTGCATATTTATGGTGATCCGATATGTCTTGATTTTCAATATTTACTCTCAGACATTATTTCTACTTTATGATTCATCTCTTATATCCATGCACGATCAACAAGACAAGCATAGCAATAAATCAACATAAGTATCATAAAATCAAAGCACCACATAAAGTCTTTAGAGAGGCAAACTTTATTCAGAAGATCCAGAAAAAGATTCCTGGAAGATGGCCTTGAAGAATGGGTAAGATTTTAATAAAATGGAGCTTAAGAGGCAAGTTTCTTTCAAACTGAAAGAAACCTCATATTAAAAGAAAAGGAAAAGGAAAGTATTCCATATAATAATAGCACTTAGCATAGACTTCCTGAACAAAGTTGTTAAGGTAAGAGAAAAGAGGGAACCAAGCCTCAGGTGCAGATCATAAGGGCCCTTGAATAGCAAGGTAAAGAAAAGCAAATATATTTTGGAAGACAATAAAGCCAATAGTGGTACATCCATTCAGTGAAATACAACTCAGCACTCAAGAGAAAGAAACGATTAGTACACGGCACAACGTGGATGAGTCCCAAAGGCATTTTGCTGAGGGAAGGAAACTAGTCACAAATTATTTCATCCTGTCAGATTCTTTCACATGACATTCTGAAGAAGAAAAGAATTTAGACGGACTTTTGACAGAGAACAGATCAGTGATTGGAGGGCATTAGAAATGAGAGGAGGGTGTGACTACATGAATATAGCATAAAGAATTTTGGTGCTGATGAAACTGTTCTGAATCATGGTAATGGCAGTATTTATCTGAAGCTATCTATGTTTTAAAATTCGTAGAACTTTACAGCAAAAGAAAAATAAATGTCTATTACGTGATATTTAAAAAAATAAAATTACTAAAAGGTATGAAATAAATAGAATAGTAATTTTCTTACAAGAAAGAAGGATGGTTGTGAATACAGTGTTTTAAAAAGATTTTGTTGGCTTAAACTAATAGTTTAGCATACAGGAAGGAGAGATAAGGAAATCAAAGATTTTTCAGAGGTTTAACAATGGGCCAGTGGATAAATATTTTTTGTGATGTTAATACGAAAAAAATAGTGAACTCAGAGAGAAGATTTCATTGAGTACAAGGAAAAGGATGATTTTAGAAGTAATATTTTTTCCTCCTGAAATAAGATCTGGAGATCATCACCAATTAGTTAGAAATATGGCTCTGGAATGTAAAAGAGAATTTTAAAAGGAGTCTCATTGAACACGTAGAGTTTAGAGTCCACCTTTTTAGAAGTGCTCAGTGCAACCATAGCCATGGAGAAGGTCACTCAGCAGGGGCCATAAATACACGTGGTGATGAAATCTTACAGGTGTCAGTTTCATAGGAGACAAGAAGAGACACTAACGAATCTTCCTCTGAAAGCGCCAACCTATCATGAGACCTTCTCAAATATATCGCACTATTCATTTGGCATTAAGTACCCATTTACTATGTTTAAAACCAGTATGAGCTCATTTTAACAAAGTGCATACAAATTTGAATGTTTACCCAATAGGAGTACATGGCACACCTACAATGTACAAGACAGTGCTAGATGATAGAACCCTACTACTTATTCCCTGGAGACAGGCCTGGAGTTTTATTAAACTCTCGGAACAAATTAGGTAAGTTTTTGAGCTACAAGCTCATTCTTGCAGCGAACAGGTGATAAATCGAAGCAGTGAGTGTGGGAGTGAAGACACAGGGTGCATCTCATTGATTAGATTTCAGGCAGATGAAACTGTAGACTCCTTGCTTATAGTACTACATTTTTCTCAGAAAATGTGCCGTACAGCTAACATTTCATTACTTTTGTTATAAATAATCTCTAAAAGCGCTTTTATCCTTCTAATACGAACCTTTATTAGAAGCTTGTGTCTTATTTTCTTGTTTTTCTGTCACCGCTGTGCATTACAAGGAGTCATGCTGCTCCAGAGTCAGGTTCAATCACCCAGTCAGATCCATGCAATTTTTAATAACATATACATGTTGTGAATGATCTAAACATTCTTTAAAAATTATTGTTCCTGCTGATGTATTTTTTTGTCTAGGAATTCTAAGAAAAGCTGAGAACATCCTTTCTACTGAGTTGTGATTGAAGCCCCGGAAATTGTATGCTGGAGACAAAGTTAAAGGAAACTATTGGAGAGCTGCAGCATTGTGGTCTTGCTAACGAATCCCGATAAACTTTAAAAGTAGGGGCTTGGTTAACTACACAACTGTTCCCACTTAAAAAAAAAAACAAACTGGTAGTTTTTCTAAAAGGAACATATACTAAAGTATTTGTAGGAGGACAGAATTAAGATGTATAGAATCCCCCATAGCAATTAATCTTTAAAAAAAAGAAAGAACTAAAGGACACAGTAGATTGGTTTCCTCAACCTGTATTTCACTTTTCATTTAAGCAAGAAGCTTATAAATCAAAATGAAACAAAAATGAACATATTTTCCAGATTCCTTAGAAACAAAGGGTCTGGAGACAAATTAGATCTGTCCATCGTAGGCAATGGCATAAGATATGGAAGGCAAAATTGAGGCAGTAGTTATCTTCCTGTCAAATTCTATCTGCTTCTGCTCAGAAACTCATGGGGGAGGCCAAGATTTCTCTGCGAGGGCGGGGCATGTCTTCCTCACCCTGCTCTGCCCCGTAGAGACTCTCGGCCCGCTGTGGGTACTGAGCACCTGAACTGTGGCTAGTCCAAACGAGATGTTCTCCAAGTGTGAACGCACACTGGATTTTGAAGTCTCTGCACAAAAATAAAGAAAGAGAGAGGGGGGAGAGAGAGAGCAAGGAGAGAGAGAAGGGAAGGAAGGAAGGGAGGGAGGGAGGGAGGGAGGGAGGGAAAGAAGGAAGGAAAAGAAAGTTATTCCATACATTTTTCTATGGCTTATATTTTGAAGAGCTTCAATTTTGGTTAAAACATGGTAAATTTAATTTTACTCTTTCATTTTATTTTTTTAAATAAATGAGGCTATTAGAAAATTTGAAGGTACACATGTGCTTCTCTTTGCCTTTCTACTAGACAGTGTTGCTCCAGCTTCCTGTGTGGGGAGGGAACGTCGCAGGGTGAAGCAGCTAGCAGGCTTCCCTTTGCAGCTGTGCAGTCCCTGGCTGTCTGCTGCAGATGCGGGTTCTCCAGCTCCTAGGCTGTTCAGAAGCTGCGGGCGTGGGCTCCTGGTTCTGGCTTAGTTGCACTGACAACCTCCGAAGAGGCTCTCCCAACGGGTTTGTCTCATATGGTTCTAGCGTTTGTCCCTACATACCCTGCTTAGAGCCCTTCCCTTTAGTACTTTGTCTTATTCTTTAAATGCCCTCTTCTTTGTATTACATTTCTTACTCTTTCTCTCTTTTTTTTGTTTCTTGAACTGACCCTTGATTGATTTAAAAAAGAGATGTTCTTAAATAGTAGGAGTAATTTCTGGAATAGAACTCCTTTAGTTGAATTTTTTAAGTTTCTTGGAGGAAAAAAAGTCTATTCTAATGACAAACCTTCTGAAGTTTTGAGAAGGCCCCTAGTGTGTATAATGGGGAAGATGTGTCCATCCTCTTGCCTGAATAATAGCACTTATAATAACTGTATTTGCATGTTCCAAAAAGGTACTATCCCCCAAAACCCTAGAAATGATGCTTTAAAAGATGGACCTGTTAACATAGGTAGCTAGATACTAATAAAGGAAGGAAACAAAGGGAATTGGACATTATTAAACATAATCAGCTGGGGAACAGGAGCCTACTTGCCTAGCCCCATTTCCTGGGAAGTGTGAGAAAATGTAGCTTCCTACATTTTCTCACACTCCCCAGGAAACCACTGTCTGCTCCTCACAGATCACTGGGCAGGGTGGAGGGGGAACAATAACACAAAAAACAGGAGTAAATTCACAGGGACTAAGAGCCAATATGGTGTCCATAGAGGCCTGTCAGTCTAGCTCAGGGAAACAGTGGATTGGCTGGGAGGCGAGCCCAGCACCAGCCTGGGAAAGCTTGGAAAGTAGATTGGTCTTTCCCAAACTCAAGATAATAGAATCCCAGGGAACAAAGACTTTCTCTCTGGCCCAATAACACGTGCAACCACGTGGGACTAGCAGCCAACTGGGCCTACAGCAGACCATGCAGGCTTCAAAGGACTCAACCTGAATATGAAGCAGAAACCCTGGACATAGGGCTTTGATTTGGCCTTGCTGAAGATGGGCTGGACTTTGTCCTTGCAGGACAGACGGAGCAGGGGCAGCCTTCAATTTCCGCCCAAAGAAATCCTGCCGCACCACAATCTTCCGAGCATGGGCCTATGAAATGCTTTTCTTGGGGTCCAGTGAAAGAGCCCCGCTTCGCTGACAACACTTCCGCAAGTAACACTGTTTCTAAAAAAACGAAAGTTTAAGAAAAGACTGCAATAAAGGAAGAAGAAATTCATTGGCCTCAATCTGAAGCATAAACCATTCCCTGGTGGAATCGATTTCCATGATAAGGACCTACAAAATTACTTGCAGTTTTTCTCATTTCAGCATATCATAAGGGCATCAAAATAGTGACCTCCCTTCCCGCGTTCCCACGTTTGTGCTGTAAAAACTATTATTAATCTGCCTGGTTATCGCTGGGATCATTCTATTTTATATAAAGGTTGTTGCCTATTTACCATCTAAACCTCTCTGTGCAGTGGTACTGGGCATCCACTGATGATATCACAGCCTTGGAAAATTGCTGCCATCTCTGGTATATCTCTCCAGGTTGCTTTTGCAGCCGGAGGAAATGCATGTGTTATCCCCAGCCGTGCAAGTTGTTAGGTGTGAATTAATAAAGCACCAGCCTCCACCTGTCACAGTGAGGAAGTGCAGGAGTTGTTGAAGTTCAAAAACGGTACAATAATCATTTGGCCACACACAGTCACATACACACACAGGCTGTGTTCCATAAGGACAAATTCACTTTTCCCCTATCCTTAGTGTATCCTTAGTAACTAAGAGATTTTTAAAACAGTATTTGGAAGAAAAGGCCTGGGGAGTGCTGAATAAGATTGTTAGTTTGGGGTGCTACTTTTAAAGCTCATATTTTAGATTGACTTAACCTAGCCTTAGCTCATTACATTTCTTGGTATGGCTTCAACTGCAGTGATGTTAGGGTAATGGCTAAAAGATTATATAAGATGGATAAAGTTTGAAAACTATGACATGTTTGAAGGAAAGAAGAGAAGACTGCTGTGTGGCTTTCAGGCGCAAGGTCAGCCTAGTTTTAGGGTGAGAAACCCAATTATCTCATGTAGAGATTTATAAATTTTTAGGTTTTAAATTTTATAGAAATACAAGTACAGACTTGACAGAAAGGCATAGATTTACTTATAATATGGAGAGAATGCAAAAAGCAGAAAGAAAAAATAGGAAGAGAGAAAAGGTATAATGTAGAAAATGTTGGGAATATAAGGAGAAATGGAGAAAGGAAATAAGAAGAAAAGTAGGGAAAGGAGAAGGAGAAAGAATAGACTGTAGAATGAAGAGAGACTGGCGGGAAATCTGTGAAGACTTAATTTTTGGTAAACTAAAAATTTAAGTGCTGTATTCTTTTCCTCGGTGACCACTTTCCTGTTGGACCAGAGGGTCTCTCACCCCTAGGTGGGGCATCAATTATTTATAAGAAAGTGTGGCCTAATGGATCCCATTTCACTCCATCTGCCCTCACATCTTACCCTGCGCAAATGGAACACCTGCAGTGGAGGAAAGGAAACTCAAGAAATTTAGGAGAAAGAAGTACTCTAATACCCATTAGCTCTGGATAGGAGGGAATTTCCAGATTTAAGAGTAGGTAAATTTCACCATTATTTCCTATAGGGGAGTGTTTGGAAAAACACAGTTCTATACTCTGCCTCGTATAACTAAGCATGGAGAGTGACTAATAACTAAGCAAAAATAAATAAAAAAATAAACAATTTTGTGCATGTAGACCCCAAAAGACTAAAATTTTTTCTTCCCCTCATATGTTTGTCACAGTAAGCTTGTGAAACAGAAGACATTTTTTGAGTTATGAGAACCCCAAAAGTGAGTTAATGGAATTAAAGGGGGAGGGAGGAAAAAGCATTTAGCAGATTGATTTCTGCAATGCGAAGGGATTTGCATCAGGGGGAGCTTGTGAATGATTCACTAAAGATGAAGGATAATGAGGCTGCTTCACAGTTCACCGAACTGAAGGAGGAAGGAAGATGGAAATGCGTTTTGGGGCACTTATGTACCTTCACATTTAATTCACAATAGTCTTGTAATTTAGGGTATGATTACTCCAATTTTCTTTTGAGCAAGAAGAGGACAGAAAGGACTACTGGTACAGATACTAGGAAATAGCGTTCTTGAACCTACTGTGGATTCAAGGTCTAGACAAGATAGCATCAGTGAATAATTTGCCCAGAACAAAGGTAACAAACATAAATCAAAGAGGGAGAATGTAAAGGAAATTTTCTTCTTGGAAAGACAAGTATGTGATCATCCATTTGCAATCATTCTTCTTAATTCATATAAAAATATTTGTATACTTCAACAGCATGCTGTCTACTAGAATCGTATATGGTATGTACCGTCAGAATGATATAGTTGAGACAGATGCATCATTAGTAAAACTGACTTTTACAATTTACTCTCTCTTAGTGTTACATTTGAAGCTGTATCTACAAAATTGTTATTTCTAAAATATAAAAAGAAGTCTACAACTGACCCAGTAACCTTTTCCTGAAACAAATAAACTAAATCTAAGCACAGACCATATAAACATCATCATAACTTAGATGTGAAAAGTTTAATCAATTCCTATAGTACTTTTCAGAATTGACTTTGAAAAGGACTTTAGTAGATAGCTTATTTTCAACAACTACTTTATTAAAAACTAAAATAAAAAAATATTATTACCTAGATGAGAAAAACCTTTACACAAAGAAAAAGAAAAATTCAAATTATCAGGGTGTGGGGCAGGAAGTACGTGGGAAATCTCGGTACCCTCCTGCTGCTTTTGCTGTGAATCTAAAACTGCTCTAAAAACCGAAGACTATTTCTAAAAGTTGATATGATTAAACATAATTAAGTAATTAAAGTAATTTACTGACAGCCACACACATCAACATGATTGAGTCTCAGAACGTACTGTCAGCTGATGAGTGAAAACGAGTTGCGGGGTGTGACTTCTGTAAAGTAAGATACAATGCAGGACGTTTTTTTAAGGATATGCCCATTGGAGAGAGAGTGCAAAGTAAAGCAAAATGGTAAAGACACAAAATTCAATGTAAGCCTTACCTTTGGGGAGAAGAGAGTGGACTGGCTTTGTCAGGGGCTAGAGAGAACACCGGCTTGGTAGATAACACTCAGTGGTGGTTTCACAAGTGCTAATTTAACTGTTTTGCTTCATTTTGTATTATACTAATTTGTATAAGCAAATAGATCTTTTAGATATGTAAAATGATAAGATTTGTATTACTTTATAAAAATATATTTTAGAAAGCCCAAAACAAATAAAATTAAACTATAGATGTTTGAAATAACTTGACTAAATCAAGTGTCTTAATTTCTCTCCTGAAAGAACTCACAATAATCTTCTAGTTGTGTAATAAAGCAGAGCACAGTTAAATGTTATCTCAGTTGGGAACTTATTCCAAATTGATTTATCAACTAAGTGAATGACTTTATTTAATTGCGGATTTCTTAACAGCTCATAGAGAGACTTTTCAAAATATACCAGAGGTAAAATACTTAGGTTCTCAGAAAATGTTTCCTTTTTTGTGAGACTTTCATCTACTTTTCTCTTATAATCACAGTTGAGGAGAATTGTGGGAAAACACTGTATTTAAATTTTACTTATGCTTTTCTTAACAAAACAATCTCCTGTTCCACAATCTTCCCTGGGAGATTTGGCAACACCGGCTTTCTTCAGAATTAAATCTCTAAGAGGCACATAATTTCCTTCTACTTTGACCATCTTTTCAACTCTGTTTCCAAGTATCTGTTATGTGATACTTGTCCAGACTCTTAGTGAGATAAGTCTCTTTGCATTTTATTAACAATGTAGCTTAAAGCAACATATTATCAACATTGGCCACTCATATGCTAGTGTGCTCCTAGGCCATGATTACAGGTCCAGTTCTCAATCATAGGCATGTTAGGGTTTTTATTTCTAGTTATGAATCACATCATATTTAGATTTTAAATTACCTGGAATATATTGCAGCATTTTTTCCAATGTATGTGTCACATTTATTTCCAATGAGACTATACATCTATTTTTTCCGATCAGAATAAAATCTAGAATCTATTAGTTCTGTAAAACCATAGTTCTGTTAGTGGAATACATGTTGTAATTTGTAATAGAGTATTGATCGTGTTAATTTTAACTGGTTCTAAAATGTTAGCCAAGTATCTAACTTCTAAAATCAATTGGGTCATTTTACACACTGGGAGAGCTCTAGTCACAAGCTCATCAAACAGCTGTGACACGCAGGTCGTGCTCCATTTCATTATGAACAACTACGGGAAATTTCTGGTATCCTGGAGGTTTCAAAGGCAGAGCTTTAAAATATATAGATCAAGCACCATTCACAAACATGTAAGTATTTCAGATTCTCTTTTAATGAGACAGATTCTGTGAGAGACAAGTCATACAGGAACATGACTGGGAAATGCACTCAGGGACCGCTGTAAGGCAGTGCAGGAAACAGGATTAGACAGAAGGGGCAGTCCACCTCTGAGTGGCTCACCAAAGAACACCTTGATATGGAGGACACCCAAATTTTCAGAGGTCTTATTACCCAACCTTTGGAATGCACATGTCTTCACAGCACTCCACCTCCCGCACCTCCCGCTGATCTTGGATTAATGGAATGTCATTGATAAAATGGACTAATGCGATGTTGCATAGAATATCTAGTTGAGCCAGGTCCTTTCAGACTATAATTATGAAACAGAGCAGGAGAACCAACATGGTCCTGAGCGAGACCGTCCATGTATAATGTTGTGCTAGGATGTAAAGCTCATCAAATTTCCCTTCCTGATGGGAATGGAAAGGTTGTTAGATTCTGGTCCATACCAGATACTCACGGCTTTGTTAGACAGCCTTGCAAAGACGCCACATCTGTCGCCACAGCTACAAAATGGGTCCACTGCTTGGTTTGATTTGTGTTAGTCTAGTGTCATTGCTCAGAACCCAAGAGTCAAACTGGTGAGTTAGTAGTAAACGGTGATATAATGAAGATCATCATCCCTGCATCATCTAGATTATTGAGGGAAGAACACTATTACCTGTCACTCTTCCTGAGATGCAATATTATTTTTGATTGACTAGTTTGGCCAGACTTATTATACTCACTGCGATAGCTCTTACCACACAGGCCAAAAACAATTGCGATGCTCCACCAAGAATGCAATATGTTACATATATTTGGACCAAAGAAATGTTCACTTCATGGTGCATGAACCCAACAACCCACTACAAACCTGGCTTTTTTGGGGCTCTATTTATTATCTGGTCCCCATAATTTCTCTCTTTAACAAATGCTTTGATTCCTCCAGATAACACCTCACTTATCCTGTATCCAAAAGTCTTGGAAATGGTTGGGTATTTGCATTTCCCAGCATATATTTACCCAGGTTAATGTTTTATGTCTTTGGGGGATATATCATGGAAATTAGTTTGGCAAATATTTGCTGTGGTGTTGCAGAGTCCTTCCTTAGGACAAGCTTCTGGGTCTGAAAGTAGTTCATGTCCACAAACTAAGGACTGGATTCTGACTTTGTTTTGGAGCAGCAACCTTAATATTTATTTTGCACCCAAAATATTTTTTTTTATTGCACAGTTTCAGCAACTCTTACATTCTCTGCCCATCTCTCTTGCTCTCAGGAACACCATGATCTGATACTTATCTTCAGAGCTTTCTGTAGGTTAAGTCTCCTGGACTATGACCTTAACATTCATACTATATCTGTGTCCATCTCATTACTTACAGTTAAGTATCACTGCCCAGAGTTTATCATTTTGAGAGTCTATCATCCAGAGGTCTTCAGCAGCACCTCCTGTCATTGGTTCTGGTCTATAAGAGGCAGCCACAACTGAACTTCCTAATAATGCTGGTACCACTCTCAACAGTATATAACTTAAAACACTGGTAATTGTAGGTTTTTCTGGGTGTCCATGGAACATAGCTGATTGGTAGATTTACTAGTCTTAGGTAGTATGTCCCATTCTAATCTGCTGATTTCTCTGGGGTTTTGATATCTATTCTACCACCTACCATGGTATGCCTTATATTTCTACTTCATTATGTTGTGCCACTTTTTCCAAGCTTTCAAGAGTCATATAGCAACATGTTATCACTTTCTCTTCAGGCCCTTCACAAGGTATCAAATGTTCTGTTCCAACTGAGTGTTTTCCTAACAATAAACTCTTCCTTATCCAACTTTATATGGAATCCCACTAGACCTAGCATCGCCATATTCCAATACCATACATTAGTCTTCTAGTTCTTGCTGCCACATGTTGGCTAGGTCACACAACTCATTTAGTGTGTAGTTTTCATCCCTTTCTTCCCTTAGCTAACCCAGTATTACCTTAGCTGGGTTATGCTGTGATTTGACCTTACTTATCATCATGAGGACCAGGAAGAAAGTTAGAGTAGAATCTGGGGGTAGGGACATGATGTTTTATAAAGCAGTGTTTTCTGCATTGTTTTCAAGCAGTTGGGGGGGGGGGTCTTAACCTCTAATATAAAATAGCATGACTTCTGCAGTCCCAACAGTCTGTTTCAAGGTTCTCGAACACATCAACCAAGATTTCCCAATCCCAAATCTCATTTTCCTACTTCATCCATATTAAAGTCATTGCCTAGGCATTTGGAGACATACTGGGATTGAGACTTAAATATTTTATAGACATCAGCTCCTTTTAAGTCAAGTTGTGAGCCTTCTATTTAGCTTTTTCCGTCCTCTAACTGGAAAGAATCAGGTTCTCTTCATATACTGCCGAGAGGCCCTCTGGTTCTCACACCTTGCCTTGGATTGGTGATCAGTCATACTCAGCTTTTTAATATCTTTCTCCAGTGCATTGATTTTATCCAGCAACAGCCATTGCTTCCTTAATATTTAGAATTATTTCCCCCCATACATCTCAGAAAAAAAATGAAAGCAAATGTGTTCCAGTCTGTTAAGAACTAGTGAAAAATTGAATAATTGTACACGAAAGCGTGCCAGGGGGAAGACCAGAAATCAAGTCCTAATTGCCATTTAACCAGTGGGTGATCCATTTTACCAAACCTCATTTTAAGCTTTCTCTCTAGCACAACTTTTGATACCTATTATCTTTGATAAGTTTTTCTAGAAAGGAATTCCAAGATGAGGTTTGTCTGTAAGAAGTTCATTGGGAAGTGCATTCAGGAACAGCTTATGTAAGAAAGCAGTGAGAGCAGGCATAGGCAAAGGGCACACTCGAATTATGCTGTATTTACAGCAGAGATCCCAGAAGATTCCAAGGGGAAATCTAGGTCTGGCATGGTAACTTCAGGTTAAGGCAAGGTCTCCATACCCACTGAGCAGTTATTGGATGTAAACTGCTCTGGGAGAAAGAACGTGAACTTGAATGAGGCAGCAGTCTTTGGCTGAAGGCAACTCCTGGTGCAGGGGTATCTGCCAGCCATGAGCATCCACTAGGGCAATGAGCACCTCACATCACAGCATCTTCTTGACAGGCCAATACAAATATTAGAGAAACTTATTTTCCTTTTGGGTAAGAACAAACAAAATATATTAATAACAATGAGAGTGAATCTCCCATTTTCTGAGATCAGTCTTAGCCAGTTTATGTTTGCAAACCCTTGCTTTCTTCTGAAAGCCATTGGATGGCACACAAGAGCCAAGGGAAAAATGATAGAAACAGCAAAATATGATTAACGTGCTTTTTCACTCTACAGTCTAAGTAACTATTTTGAACCATTTAGCCACTGACACTGCTCATTCATTTTCACGTACTGAAGACCTCCATTTTACTGTTTGGTAGATTGTGGTTTGTTTGTTTGTTTGTTTTTTTACAAAGTTGATTCCTAACATGATTATTCTATTTTTACACTGTGAAATTATTAATATGATAAGAAATGGTCAATAAATCTTTTTTCTGGCACAGCGATTATGAGCACAATCACAGAATATGCAAGAGTCCCTAGAACAGATGATTCAAGTGGGAAGTGGTGGACGGTGAGGAAGACACAGTGGAGGTCCACAAATCATGAAAACGAAAGTTCGCATTTGCTCCAACCAGCAAATGCCCTTTGAGAAAAGTGGATTCTCTACCTACCTCTCTCCCTGGACTCTGATTTTCCCCTTTAATTTCATCTGAAAATTTCATCCAATCTCAAATTTTTGTTTCTTCAAAATAAGCAATTAAAATTGATTGTATCCAAAGATTTCAGCTGCTTTCACTAGGACATTTGTTCTGGATAATGTATGTGGCATTCTGGAAAACAAAGTCATAACAGTTCATTTCTCAGAATTACATGGTGTCCTTCCACTCCCCCAGCTGACACTGGATGATGTGTGCAGTGAGCACAAGGGTGGATCTCTAGGGTGGGGCAT
Organism: Tonatia bakeri; assembly: GCA_004024845.1. Taxonomy (NCBI): domain Eukaryota; kingdom Metazoa; phylum Chordata; class Mammalia; order Chiroptera; family Phyllostomidae; genus Tonatia; species Tonatia bakeri. The sequence continues at coordinate 106,282 of PVIA01001603.1, forward strand.
AATTCACTTGAGAATTGATCTTTACAGTAAGTGTAAGTGGGGATCCCAGACATTTCCCTGTCTTTGACCAGGTTAGCCTTTACTCCTGGATCCTCCATTCTGAAAACTCTCGTGTGGTTATGAAAACAGATTAATACGAATAACATTTCTTCCTCTGGATGAAATCAAGGTGTGTGTTTGCAAAATGCAATTACATTCAAAATTGATCTGCCTTTTCTTTTTTCTTTACAAAATAACCTACATTATAGGCTTGACAAATTGGGTTGGATTAACAATTCTATTGAGCCAGGTTGGAAAATTAGAAGCATACTAATTACGTCTCACTATTTCTATCATCTCTCCTCTGTTCTTGCATACTGTGCAATTGCTTCCGTGACCAAAGAGAAGGAGAGTGTCCTTAGATGACCCCATAAATCATTTAAAGGGTCTTCAAGTGATTTGGTACAAAAGAGTTTCTTTCAGTCTCTGAGAAACTCTCTGAGCATGGGGCCTGATCTTTCAGGAAAAATATAGTGTCTTCAACTTTCTATGTACAAGACATTTTTTCTAGAGTGACAGGTTTAATGAAAGTAAAAGAGGCTTAATAAATGAGGTATATCTCAAGATCTAGCAGTGATAATAGTTATCCCTGCCCAAAATAGTGTGCATTTTTGAACTTATAGTTGGCTTGTGACTTTACCTTGGAAGACAAAAGGTATTTTGTGTGATAAAAGCAAACTCAGGACTTTTTTTTTTAATTCTTAGTTTTACTTTAGAATCTTTATGACCTTTTTGGGATACAGAAAAAAGTGAAATAAAGGCCTCTTGTTTACAAGCCTCTTTTGAAAGAAGACTAGTGGAAGATTAACTACTATCTTATATAAGCACAAAATAGCTAAAAAAAAAAAAAACCCACAGTATCATCCATGTGTCTTGGAGGATTTGAGAGAAAAATGACTTCCCATGTGGCCCTGTAATGCAAATCTCTTTTTTTCCTCTTATTTTTTTACTGTTATTCAAGTACAGTTGTCTCCATTCCCTCCCCACCACTCCCCCGCACCCCAGCCACCCCCACCTCCCACCCTCAATCCTACCCCCCTTTATCTTAGAAGCTTTGATATAAAAAAATTTAAAACATTAAGATTTGCTCTCAGGATGAGATGGAAGAGAATAACAGATAGAGAATATTCCTGTAACGAGAAATAGCTGCAGGTGCAATGCACGGAAATATACCAGCCAGATCAGGGACAAATGTAAAAAAAGGGAATATTTCTGTATTTAGTGCCCAGAGGTGCTGTCCAAATAGAAACATATTCTCTAATTGGTGATAGGGGTATTGCAATGGCTCTTTATCAGAACTGTAACTTTTTTGCAGTAGAAATTAAATTCACTAGTTGAATGTTTTCCTGTTCCTCTGGCTACAAAGAATACTGCAGCAACTTGGGACCAGAATCTGTAACATTCAGTCTGGTAGTCACTGAAGGTCAGCCTCCTCATCCGACCACAGAGTCACACACTGATAGGAGATAGAAATGTAACAGTCTCATGTGAGTTGTCACAGGAACAACAACCTGTGAGTAGGGCCTCGCTTAAGTCAACAAGCACCGAGCATTTGGTTCCGAAATGCTCTCTCAGTGTAGTCCATCCCCCGTCTACTAGATGGCCATCCAGACTTGTCAGAGTGGTTTTACCCTTTCTGTAATGGATAGGAAGAAATAACGGGGAAGACATTTTTAATAAAATGCAAATTGGCCAGAATAAAACCCAAAGAAACACTTGCAGTGTGAAATACAACGTGTGTGTCATTAAAAACCTTAGTAAACAAGGAGAGGCTAGGAAATCTTGACTTCTAAGAGCACTGTTGCTCGCACCTGTGTTGACTTTGGATTTGGGTGCTTTTAGTATGTGGGAATGTACCAACTCTATTCTAACAACACTGACAGAGCGGAGATGAAATTGTTACTCTGCTGGGTGTGCTGATCCGGATCAGGAGATGGGAGTTCGATTAGGGCATTTGGCCGATCAGAAGTCTGGGCTGTTCCATAATTCTGAATATGGAGTTAAGATGAAAATTGTTTTCAGTGGTCTTCCCCAGAGTAAGGGTCCCAGCACCACGCCTTAGATGGAAACCTTAACTGTCTTATTGTACCCTTTCTTACCTCTTTCTTTACTCCTATGTCATAGGAAAGGGTGTGTTCTCTGTCACGCCTCCCTTCCTTATGCCTTTGAATTCCTGTCTGATTTGCCACCGTGAAGCATCATAGCTACATATTTTTGATTCCCAACTTATTTCTCAGGGAACTTAAAAATGCTGTGACCATAGTATATTGACATGAAATAAATAAGCATGGGTCCACATACAAGAGATACGTACTTGTTAGGGGATTTTGTTTCCATATTTCAATTCAAACTAACTTATAGCTGAATGATCAGCTTCATAATTAAAAAAATGAATAGCACTCATTAATATATACATTTTATATTGAAATAACTTAGGCATGGAAAGAATTATATTCATTTAAAAGGATGGCTGGAGTTCTTCAGCAGAATAAATTCATATTGCATTTTCAATTTTTTAACAGTCACTTATCTTTGAAAAGAAATTTAAATAACAACATTAAAAAGCTTGTGCATTGTTATGGAGTGAATTGTGTGTTCCAAAAGATAAATTTAAGTTCTAATATCCTATACTTCAGAATGTAACCTTCTGCGGAGATAGGGACAATGCACATGTAGTTACTTAAGAAGAGGTCATAGGGAATAGACTGAGCCCTTAATCCTATAAGACTGCTGTCCCTAACAGAGAGGAGAGGACACACGGAGAGGCTAAGATGGAGGGACACAGACGCACAGAGGACAGAAATCAGACCGAAACTCAAAGGCATGTGAAAACAACAGCAGAGACTGGAGCAATACATCCGCAACCCAGGGATCCCCAAGGATTGCCAGCAAACCACCAGAACCTAGGAAGAGGCAAGGAAAGATTCTTCCCTGTGGGTTTCAGAAAGAGTATGGTGCTGAGGCATCTGGATTTCAGCCTTCCAGCCTCCAGAACTGTGAGGCAAGAAATTTGCATTGTTTTAAGCCACTCGCTGTGGCACTTTGTTATGGCAGCCCTAGCAACCCGACTCATACTTTCGCTCATTTATTTGCCATTGCCTGTAACCTTCATTCTTTTGTGTAGATCTGTATTTCAACTTAGTATTTTTTTCCTTGTGCCTGACAGGTTCCTTTTAATGTTTCCCGTAGTGTGCTTCTGCTGGTGGTGACTTATTTTAGCCTTCGTATTTCTGAGAAACCTCTATTTTTACCTTCATTTTTGAAAGGTATTTTGCTAGACATGGGATTCTATGATGACAGTTATTTTCACCACTCTAAGATGTTACTCAACTCTCTTCTCACTTGCATTGCTCCTGACAAATATTTCACTAGTTCTTAAGTTTGCTCCTCTTCACATAATGCGTCATTCCTCTCTGTTTGCTTTGAAGATTTCTCTTTATCAGTGGATTTGAGCAATTTGAGTATTCTGTGTATTGGTGCCATTTTCTTTATGTTTCTTGTGCTTGGACTTCATTGAGCCTTTTGTATTTGTGGATTTATACATTTCAACAGAATCAGAAATGTTTCTGTCATGACTTCTCCAAATGTACTTTCTGGGTACCTCCCTCATTTTGTGGACTTGTTCCACATGTACTATGTTGCTCTGTTTCTAATTATTCTGTTTATTGTGGACAGTTTCTACTGTTATACCTTCATCCAGTTGTTGTTTGGTTTTGTTTTCATTTTGTTTTGTTTCACTTTCTATCATTGAGTCACTTTTAATTGATTGATTTTTATTTCTCCTCTTTATAGTTCATATTTTCCTGTTCATATATATGCCTGGCCATTTTTTTATTGGATGTCAAATTTTTGAACTTTAACTTTCTGGGTGGGAGATCATTTTATTTCTGTGAATATTCTTGAGGCTTTTTTTGCTCAGCTGCAGTTAAGTGACCTGGACATTTTTTGACAGTTTTGGGCTTTGTTTTTAAGATTTGTGAGGCATCACTGGAGTAGTGCCCTGCCTGGCACTAGTCTTGGGAGCCAAGAGGCTTAAGTGGTCCCTGTGAACTTCTCCATGAATCAGGAGATTTCCTGTCAGTCTGCTGGGAGCAGGCGCTCCTGCTGGCCCTGTGCGAAGCCACGCACTGTTACCTCTCACCTTCTGAGCTGGTTCTTCGCCCAGTCTTGGGCAGTGTGCTCACATATATGCACTGAATTCTCTAGGGAGACTTCTGACTAGCTCCAGGATTCTCTTTCCACTGGTATTTTGTCCCATCTGTGCTGCTACCTTGATTTCGCTGAACTCCCCATTTTCCTTCAACTCGGGAAATCTTCCAGGCCTTGCCAGGGATTCCGCACGCCACTCTGTGGCCTGGAAACTCTGGAAGCTGGGCCAGGCATTGGGCTTATGTCATTTGTTCCCCATAGCTCTGAGCTCACTGTCCTCCATTGCCTGATATCCAGTGACTTTGGGTTTCAGATACAATTAAAGTTGCTACTCAAGGAACCTTTAAATAAGGAGATTTTCCTGAATTATCTGGGCTGGCCCAAAGTCCTTAAAAGTATCCTTAAATGGGGAAGAGGGAGGAGGAGACTGAGTCCAAGAACAACGGCAGAGGGAGAAGGGTTTGGCCAGGGTTGTTGGCTTTAAGGATGGAGGGAGACCATGAGCAACAGAGTGTGGCAGGCGTTAGGAAAGACAAGGAAACGGACTCCCCATCCAGAAAGAAGGGCAGCCCTCCTGGCACCTGGACGTCAGCCCCAGGAGACCCATCCCCACCTTCCGATCTCCAGATCTATAATATAATAATTTTTGGATGAGTCAAGCCGCCCAATATGGGGTAACCTATTATAGCAGCAATATAGAATTAATAAGAGTGGGGTGCTAATAAACGCCGTCAAGCATTCAATGCCTACTGTTCATCTTGGGGAAAAACCAAGGCCTAAAACATGGTTTTTAGATTTTTTAGATTTTTTCTTTTACTGTATTTTTTTCATGACCATTTATTCCCCCATACTCCCCTCCCCCAAGCAATTGCCACACCATAGTCTGTGTCCCTTGGTCCTTTTTCTTTCTGTTCAATCTCTCCACCCCCTAACCACCCCCAGAACTGTCAGCCTGCTGTCCACCTGTGAGTCCATCTCCATTTGCTTTGTTCGTTCAGTTTATTCACTAGATTCCACATGTGAGTGAAATTATATGGCATCTATTTTCTGTGACTGGCTTATTTCACTTAAAATCTACTAAAATTATTAAGAATATGTTTTTATATGAGGGTAATACAGATTTTTTAAAAAGAAAAAATAATAAGGCAGAAATGAAAGTGAAGGGAGGGGAAACTTCAGGAGCTAAATTCTGAAACATGGGTCCGATGCACAAAAGGAGAGTGAGGATTTCATAAACTCGAACAGTGTTTGTTCGTTCATTTGTTTACATAATCCGTTTCCTCCAGATCTTAACCCTACGGGAAAACAGCTGAAACTGAGCAGGGCCCAGTATAGAAGCTGCTTTCTTTTCCACTCCCTCTCCCCTCCCCCGCAATATAAAAACATAGGGGGGTGTGTGTGTGTGTGTGTGTGTGTGTGTGGTACAGAAATTAATGTTCAAGTAAGCAAACTTCTTCAGGTTGAACAGAAAGGTGAATTGAAAATGAAGAGAGGTCAGACTAAAAAGTGGGATGGCTTATTGAAGACAATTATCACTAGATACAGATATTTGGATTTCACAAGTCAGTAATAAGGAGACAGTCTAGATTATCGTCACTCTAAAAGCATTGTTATTAAATATTCTCCTGGGTCATATTCTTCCAATTAAAATTTTTGCAGACTCAGGTTTATGAAAATACCAGAGGCAAAGCTTTTGCAAACATAATCAATTTAAGACCAGTTTTTGATGACGGGCATTGTTAGATTTATTTTTGTTTTGCTTTTAGAGAATATTCTGGTTGTATTTTATGTTAAAATGTGGATTTGCAAAAGAAAAGCTGAAGGCAGAGAAGCCTGTGGGGAAACTACCATGGAAACATGGGGAGAATAATGAAGAATTACAATAAGACAGAGGCAGAGCTGAGGGGTGCTGCAAAAACTGAGTACTCGGCTAGAGGCAGAAGCATGCGCCAATGTAGAGAATATAAATTGGGGAGCAGATTGGGAGCATTAGATCAGTGAGCAAAAACATGGGGTTTTGTAGTAGGGGTTTCATTGTTTGAAGTGACCATGATAAACTGAATGAAAAGGCAGGATAGGCAACTGAATATGCAGGTCCACAGTGAGAATAGGGACTATGCACCTACCCACGCCAGGTGAGTGCTGGCCCACTTCTAGCACAGTGTCGCCCAGTTGGGAATAGATGCAATGAGGTTTGCTACTTCTGGCCATGTCTCTATTTCAAGAGGGCAGCTTACTGGTGCCTCCAGAGAACTTAGCATTCCACTGGCTTTGCAATGTTTCCATTTCATTGGCAGCACAAATTCCTCTGTCTTAAATCATCAGACAAATTAATCTCTAAGGCCGCTTCCTCCATTGCAGCATTATTCTTTCAGCTTTGGCAACCATAGAAGCTTTCTTTCTCTGATAATGCCAACTAAAGGGCAAGCACTTTAACGATGTTTAGAACCCACCCTGTTTTTCAAATGAAGAAGCGTGCTCCTGGTTGATGATTTATTTAGACAGGATAAAAAATAAATCAGAAGGAGGGTGCTGGATTTTAAAAGTCTGAAATGTGCGATGGCCTCGATAAAAGATTGAGATAGGAACTCTGGTGTTGCTCTCGGAAAGTGATAACCACTTGATGTAGCCAGAGGATGATTTAATGTCTTGCTAATGTATTTAGCCCTGGTGACAACAATTCTGCTTCTTCAGTGTCGCTGTTCCACCCCCAGTTTTCCATGGGTAGGAAACTTTAGCAAAGATGAGACATTTTTTTCCTGAAGATCTTTGATATCATAGCAAGACAACATGCTGAGTACCGAGGTGATAATTACAGCATCTGGAGACCAAGTATCCATCTCACACATCTTTGACATACTAGAAATTTCTAAACTCTTTGGTCATAGCGATGTGTTTGTGTATGTTAGATGGAGTCTGCATCATCAAACCCAGCTTCCTCTGCTAAGTTTTAAGATTTATTCATGATCAGACCCCACTGAGAGGCAGATTTTCCGTGAAAGTACTGAAGCTTCATATCAGGGCTCCTCACTTGCACTGGGGGAAGGACCCCAGGCACTGCACTCACAACACCGTCTGTGACATGGACTAAATCACACTTTTTCTTTTTAAATATAGTTAGGATGGCTGCCCTTTCCACCCCTACCTCCCACTTGCCTTCCTGTCAGGTGATATGGAAATGACTGGAGGGATTTGGGAGATGCAGCCAGAGGAAAGCTGAGCCAACAGGACGTTGGGTTTGTGTGTAGTCATATGTTTGTGCAGCCCATAGTCATCACTGTGCAAGGCCATGCTATTACCACATATGGGAATGACTTCCGAGAAAACGTCTGCCATCCGCTGCACCCACGTCCCCCGTGTCACGGAGAGAGGTGCAGGGAGAGATGATATATGGATGTCCTACAGGGTCTGCAATCAAAATAGGAGTAAAGAAGAGGAGAAACGAGGTTTGAAATGTACCCAGGAACATTCTATAAAGGATTTTCCCATCTTCAGTAATTTAAAACTCTAAGCAGAGGATTTATTTCTCACAGGCCGCCAGTCTAACTCATCAATAATGAAAGATAAAATGCTTGTGCTAGAGGAAAGGCAGTACCATCTTTCTGTTCTCCCTATATTAAATGATATTTCAACGGGATCATCCCGTGAAGAGGTGATTATAGAGGGGAGAGCCAAACCACATAGAAAAGAGTGTCAGGGAGGTCTGCCTGGCACTAAGTAACACAAACATTATATAATTTTTCTGAATTTTTATTAGCTTTTTGGATTTTTGATTTGTTGTGATTACTTACCTTAATGCAAGCAAATATCTCCCTTTATACGTAAGAAAACATCTAATTGTACTGTCCAATCTTACTCCTATAATTCACCTATCTTATTTCCACAATAATTTCCTAGATATAAGCAGAGGCAGAGATATGAGGCAGAGACAACACAGAAAAGGACCAGGACCTAGAACTCAACTCCCCAGGGAATCTCTTCTCACTCTTGAGCCCACGTTAACACAAGATATTGTTAAGCGAAGTACACTGTCTCCTCACTTACAGGCGAGCCATGTGCATCCTGACACATTTCACACACAGATAGTTACATGGTTCATGGGACATTTTCCAGTAAATTTGTAGATTCCAGGTATATTTACTAGAAGGGCTCTGTAATGTCAACCTCCTTGTATTTGTGGTGAATACCGTCCCCACCTCCCGCCCAGTGCTCTTCCTTAGCAAGCTTTTGACTATGCTACCACCACTTTGTGATTGGCTTTTGCTGGCTTCACCATCCCTGTTCGAATTGATGTCACCCAAAACATGATTGGTATTTCTCACCTGGGACTTCTCCAATGTGGGTAGTTTCCACCACCACCTGTAGAAGCTGCAACTGCTTTCTAATGGTCTACCACAAGCAGGTGCTTTTGACAGTTTACAAATCCAAAACCTAAGCTGTCTTTGCCTTTTTTCATGCCCCCCAAAGGCTTTGCTCTATGTATATTCAGCTGTGGTTCATAATGACCACAGGACTGCTTGTGACACCATCTTCTCTGATTGTTTTAACATAGATTTCTCTGCTGGGACCTTCTGCACATTCATTCATTTTTTTTTTTCCATTGACTCTATGACAAAGGCCATCGAGATTTCCAGAAGAAGAGTATAATTTCACCTGCACCTGAAGAGTCCCGATGGCCTTCTTGTGTCTTTCTCATTGGCAAGGTCTGTGCGAACATATTTCTCAGGTAAAGTTCTTGGTTGTTCCTACGTAATTCCTAGAATTTCACAGACTCAGCTAGGCCTTGACTTTTAGCTGATGTGTCTGCCAGCTTCTGTTTGTTCTCCAGTTTCTGACTCGGAGGAATCTTTCCCAATCATGTCATCAGCACAGTATATTCACTTGCCCTGTGGTTATTAGCAACTTCAAATCCTGCCTCCATAGATGGTGGCCATGTGTCTGAGAATTCAAATGTCCCTGTATCAGAACAGTAAATGCATGCTAACTTTCACTCCCAAGATGGCAAACTATTCCTTTCTGGACTCCAAATCTGGTATTGAAAAGAATGGGTCAGCCAAGTAGGTAACCTGCCAGTCCCGCCAGTCTGCTGTGCTTTCCCTGTCATCTCTATTATATCCAGTACTGCTGAAGCAGTCAAAGAGACCACCTGGACTCCCCTTCAATAGTCTAGTGGTATCCCCTAAACACTGGTTTCCATAAGCACTGGTCAGACAGGACTATTAAAAGGGGAGATGGAGAAATCAAAACCTCACCCCAACCATTTTCTAATGACAACAGCAATTTAACTTCCCTCTTGGGAGTCTCTGTAGCTCACTGTTTATTACTGAGGAAAGCTTGGTCGCCAAGGTTCCCACTTATCACAGCCATCTAATATTGCCTGCAAGGTGGGTTTAGCAGGCCTCTTCCCTCTAAAGAGTGATGCGTCCCATTTGCATGTAACACCCATCCCAAGCACTCCTTCAGGGAAAGGGGAGGGGCCTATCCTTGTTCAGTACCTCTTTCCACGTGGTGATCCTGCCCAGACGCTGGCTCACTCGGGCAGACCTCTCACCCTCCCAGGGTTACCTCTGGTCGTTAAGAGCACAGTTCCTACCACCACCTCCCCATGGGAGTCATTCTACACTGGACACCTATATCTAACACCCCTACAGAAGTTCTGTCTCCCAAGCCCTTAATATCATCATTGCATACAGTCAAAAATCCCTTGTCAGATTAAGCAAGCTGAATGTGGCCTCTCATCAATTTTTTCTTAATTTTATGGCTTAGCTTTTAACGGAGGGAGTAAATTCTTCCACACAGAATGTGTAGTGTAAATTTACCATGGCCCTTTAAAGGATAATAGGGAGGCTGAGGAAGCTCCCTCACCTTCGTCTGGTGCAGCTTGTTAGTTGCAGACCATCCAGATGCCTTTGCTCATAAAAGGTCTCAGGCACTGGAGGGTCAGCCATCAACCAATATAATAACTTCCATTCAGCAAGATATAGTGTCAGCAATAGGCGCTCTGACTGCTGTTCCTAAGAGACCATGCTAATAATTATTCTCCAGGATTTCCTGTGGTTTTTCTTTTTATTGCCCTAGTGCTTGAATGGAAAAATTGGGATTCAGTTACCTGAATTGGGCCTGCAGCTGCTTCTGTAATTTTTGAGTAATCAACAATCATAGTGGAGTTTCTTTGCTAGTGAAAGTAACATCTCTCTTAAGTATAAAAGAGACATGAGAAGCCTTCTAGGACTAGAAAATCTGTGATTTTATATTTTCCCACTTCTATCTACTCTTTTCAAAGTCTAGCTTTTATCAAGACTACTAATGATGCCCAGGAAATAACATTTTTAATTAATTTACCCTTTTTCTGACCACTTTCTTTCTACCAACTTAGCTATTTCCCCCAGATCTAAATGGATTGCCTACAAACTCCATCGATAACACACATCCCAGCAACAGGCATTGGATTTTACCATTTCATACAAAATTTGATAGGTTGCAAACTTGGCATCCAGTTCTCATCATGCTTGCTCCATCTCATCATTTTTCTTGCCAAAATAATAATAATAAACAAATAATAATAACAAATGTCTTTGCTATTGTCACTTGTGGCTCTGAAATAGAACCCTGCTCATTGTACTGATCTGTTATAACATGAAGGGTGATACTGTCATATCAGGCTCACACAAATCAGAGATCTTACCGAGCATCAAACTGCACTATAATTTAAAGAATTCGAGTAATCATGAGGCTCAGGAAAAGCAGAGAAAGCCCATGGCCTCCGGGGCAGCTCCCCAGATGTGTCCCATGCATATATAAGATCTCCAAGCAATGTGTGCAGCAACCCCTCACATGTAGTTGATGTGACACTTTCCCCAGAGCCATCCTGCAAAAGTCTAACTTCTATGTTTGTTGGCCCAGCAGTCCTAGAGAAGCAGGTTTATCCTTTGGAGAAAGCATTCCAAAGATAGTAACCCTTCTGCTAGCAAACACCATTGATTCGCTTGCTGAGAGGTCTGTCACGAGCGAGTTTACAATGAATTGTGATGATGTCATGTGTTTCTCTCCTGGACAAGCATCCCTTGTCCCTGGACAGGGGATAGAGAGGATTATAGATCTGCTGCTTGCTACTTACATTACAGCGCCTAAATCTGTATTTGTCATATTGGATTCTTTTTTTTTCTCAAAAGCAGAGGGCTCCAAATATATTTCAAGTCCCCCCAGATGGATCAATCCCTGGCTCCGCCTGCATAAGCAGCTGGAGAAGAGTTAAGATACATTTCCATCTTACCCTTAATTCTTATATACCTTTTCTGCTGTGCTTTATCCAGTCTCCTGTACATCCCGTTTATCCTGTGCACATTTTGCCCTGGGCTCCTCCTTGTCTGTTTAATTCGGCCTGAAGTCATTTCATCTCTTCCTGGAGCAAGTGCTTCACACCGCTCAAAGCGCAGCTTACTTCTCATTAGCTACGCAAACCTGCCTCTAATTTTGCTGCCCCTGCAAATGTGTCCTTTCTTTGAAATTTCACTGCTTGTGCAAACTTCTTTGAAAGAACATTAATAATAGCTCTTTCATTTGATTGCCTACTATCTGCCATGGACTTTTTTAGGCAATGTACAGGCTTAATGATAGCTACATCACCCCTACAAAACAGCAACCACCGTGCACTGTATCAACACTTGCCCAACGCCGTATAATTAGCGGGTAGTGGAGACTAAGCTCAGATCTCATTTTGTGTCTGACTGCCTTCCAAGTGCAGGATCCCCTCACCGTAACAACATATTGATCCTATTCTGCTCTGTTGTTTTCTCTAAATGCTTAATTTTTATATTTTTAACTTTCCCATTAAGTGATATACATTCACAGGAAGCATCATGCATTTTAATCTTAATATCGCCTTTGCATTGAATATTGTCCTGTCTGTATTATAGCAGTTTAGTAGTATCTGTTTGATACATACCTGAATGAATAAATTAGATTGTAAAAGTAAAGACCAAATTTTGTGCTTATTTTGCATTCCCTGTGGAGGGAATATAGTAAAAAATGTATCTATAAATTCTTGCTGGCTTACTATGTGTTCAGGTTGATATATTTGTTAGAGTAAAGAAAAGACGATTGCAGTAACCACTCCAAAACACAGGGACTTAAAGAACATAGAAGTTCTCTATCTCTTTCATAGAGAACATGGAGCTAGTAGGCTGCCTTTGGTAAGTTTAAGTCATCCATGGACCAATGATGGGGGGTAAGTTCTGCCATCCTCAACATGAGGTGTTCATGCGACTGCAGACATCATCCTTTCTAACCAGAATGGAAGTGAAAGCACGGCCCAGGAAACAGACATCCTTTCAAACACACAATGTAGAAATTGGAAACATCAGTTCCCTTCCCATGTGTTGGGAGAAACACAGTCACATGGCTATGAGAACGGACTAGAGAATGGTATCCCCTGGCCTGCAGGTGACAGCATGGCAGGCCGACACTTGATTGACATGTGCCGGGAAGGATAGGCTAGTTTATTCTGTGATAAGAGTCTGTCCTCATCTCTCAGTGGCTTCAAAGAACAACATTTAATTCTGACCCATTCGCCATGTGCAGCCTGGGTCAGGCAGGAGCTCTAAACAACATTTTTCTCTTCATCCTTCCTCTGAGAACCTCACTGACCTATGACCACTTCATGGATCAATGCAGATGCTATGACAAGAGGGAAAAGCAAATTTTAAGAGTCTTTCATTGGCATTATATGGTCTAGCCCACTGGTGACACGTAATCACTTCCTTTAAAAGTTCACTGACAGGTATGTGTGTGAGAGCACAATATATATGCACAGATGCATGGTATATATATGATACACACACACAACTGGCATACACACACACAAGATCTCAACAACCACAGGGGCCATGAAGCACAGTCCCCTTTTCTTCAATATTCAGTGAGCCCCAGCGATGTTTGCCACAAGTTAGAAAAGGCAAAGGATAGATTTGGTTTTTGTTCAACACTGGCTGTCTCTGTATCTGAAAAGAAGGCAATCAACATAATTTTTTAAAAGTTAAATCCAAATAATTGGTTTTCCCAGTTTGGGATTCATACTATTTGAGGAGAGAAAACTCCCTTTTGGAAGAGTTGGTAATTGTTGGTATTACTGGTCTCTTACTCAGGTCTTATTGACCCCAAGATTCTCGCTGGGAAACGACCCTCCCCCATGGTTTGCATGAACTGAGTTCCCACTCAAAGCCAGGGGTAGGCATTTATTTGTCTACATCAGTCAGCATAATCTCATCCACAGGATCATAGTGATTTGACCCAGAAATAGACATGTACAAATTAGTCTAGTCAGCAAAAAATCCAGAATTTTCATCTTAATGTTGAAGGAGAGACATACTCTCAGCGTACACACAAGAAAGATGAGGCCTTGGTGAATGTCAGCGTGCACCTTTTCGAAAAGGCCCACCCAAACATGAAAATTATCATTTTTTGACATTGCTCAGCTGCTAGATCAAATCAAACTTGAAGTTTTATTATTTAATACAGTTTATGCTAGATATTTTGTTACTGATAAAATTAATTCCTAATTAATTAAGCAGTTTGGCCCATAAGGCTTCAGAAACTGCATTTGTGTAATTATAAGGAAACAAGTATTTAAAAACCAAACTGGAGCAATGTCACTTACCAAGAAGTGACACCAGAATTTCCTTTACTGACTGTGTTCAAAAATGACCTCATGCAATGAACAAATCCCTACTCTTAACCCGTGTCTTTGTGTTGGCGTTTGCTAACGTTTCTGATAGGAGAACGAATGACTCCGTCAATTGCAGAAGAAAGCACTTAGAGTTCTTGAGATGATCTGAGGTAGAGGTGACGAAGAGAAACGGAACATGGGAAGCAGGGACTGGCCGAAGTGCAGGAAGCTGGGAGCTCTGTAATCGGCCCCTTTCTACAAACTGCGGATGCCCCTCCCAATACCTATATCCAGTCAAGTCCACCAACCTGATGAGTGTTGGTACCAGAGACTTATTTTGTGAATGAGTCCCACCTCGGGTCTGGGGTGGCATAGAAGCAGAACGTCGCACAGAGAAGCCAGAGCCCAGATGGCAAAGATGGCCCAGAGAACACGACCACACGTCAGCCCGAAGAATTCACAAAAATCTGGGCGAGGGCTTTGGACTGAAGACATGATGCCATTTGGAAGGGAGAAGATTAATAATAAGTTATAACTAAACTTCCAGAGAATATGACCTCACTTCTATGTGCAAACTAATGAGAAAAATAAACTGCCGAACCAAACAGAACTGGAGGCATGGATACATATGGTACAGATGGACAGATGCCAGAGGGGACAGAGGTGGGGGAGGGGGCACTGGATAAAAGAAGATGAAGAAATTAAGCAACGAACATGTAAGCATAGCCCATGGACACACACAACAGTGTGGTGAAGGCCGGGGGTAGGTGGGGACAGGGTGGATGGGAGGCAAAAAGGGGGAAAATGGGGGACATCTGTAATCATGTCAATGATTAAAAAGAAAGAAAAAATCTAGATTACTTTGAAAGTTACATGAGTAGTGTGATTTACTTTCTCCACAGTCTTCATTCCCTGAATCTAAGTAAAGGAGCCAAGTTTCTCTCTTCTTCTCCTGAGGAGCATTTAAATTAGCACTGTTTTACAATGAAGCCAAACCCATTCACACTGCACACACACCAATCAGAAGCCAGTCCAAAAATCATGGTATAAACGAGCCAGGCCAGGAATCAGGTGTTTTAAATCCCACTGCAGGTTTGTCACTAACAACCAGATGGAGGTTGTCCAGCCTTACATGAGAGGGGATAGTGTAAGATTACCTTCGGTTCTACGAATTGTGAAAAGTAATAATATCTTGAATATATGACATTAAATAGTTATGTCATGCCTGCCTCTATTTCAGTTACCTGCTTCCTGGGACAATATGCTTTAACTTACTTGTATATGACATCATAACTTTCAAATTCCTTTCCCGTATACGTGGCATTTTCCTTGTGTAAATTCTGTGCAGTAGAATGACTAATCAATATTATGTCCATTTCACTGATAAGGAAACTGGGCTAAAGTGAGGGCAAGGTATTACAACCAATAAGTTGCTGAAACAACGATGGAATCCAAGGCTGTTTCATTCTTACTGAGGATGTTCGAAGGACAACAAGGAAGTATAGCAAGATGCTTTGTATTGCTGCAGAGAGAATAAGTGATGGAGAAAATAAACACCTTGTGATGCTGTAACCCAAAACAGAGTTATGTGGAAGAAACAAAAGATGCATAAGAGGTAAATACTTTTGTTTGGATAGGCAAATTTGCAACACATATATGCCAGCATTTTTTGACGAAATAATATCGCAGATCTGACTGAAGTAAAGGCCAATCATAAACCACGGTACCTTAACTTAAGTGAGCTTTTTAAAAAATACATCGCCAACCAAAGATTAATTCCCAAGGACAACAGGCACTGTTGGCAGCATAGCGGAGTGAGTCCAGAGACAAATGACTCCGAGAACGGAGGCTCTTCAGGACCAAGAGTAGTGACAGGGAGGTACCTTGGGAAGCCATTACAGAGACCAGTTTGGCCCACTTTCTGTCTCTAAGGCTGGGGAGGAAGCAAGCAGTTAAAACAATGAGGTTGCAAATGCTAAAAGAAAAAATAATAATAATCCTGAAGAGAGGGGATGAGTTAGGAAGGCATAACTGAATTCGGAATAACTTTGACAAAATTGGAGTCCAGGGAAATAATTTACTAATGTAATTCAACGTGAGTAAATAAATATGAAATAATAAGGCTCGTGACAAATACAGCGAAGCGAGCGAGATGCAGCAATGATGAGCAGAACCGGTCCCTCTTGAGGGTTTCAAGTGCCCAATGATGGCGCATTATACTAACCAATTCGGGCACAGCGTCCGCCCAGAGTAGCAGCTTTCATGCGTCAACCCTGAATCTGGGATGCAGAAGGAAAAGGGACATGGTTCGACTGCTGTGTTGCCTATTTCAGAGGCTCCCTTTTTTTTATTACCAGGTTTTAGTGCTTGCATGATCTCAAGTTTCACATGTAAAATATTGTTTTGTTTTATGACAATCACAGATATTTATAATTTAAGGGAATTTGAAGGTATCAAGTCCAACAGCTTTGTTTTATAGGTGGAGGAGACTGAGGCTCAGAATCAATATTCTATAAACTTATAAGATAAATTTTATTGTCGCTTTGGTCCTATCAATCTCTGGAACTTTCAGGCATGCACGAGTATCATTCCACATGGCTGTACAGGGCTATAACCTAGTTCTATAAGGCAGTAACAAGGGATGCCTTCTACAATACAGACGTCTAACTCATGCTCGGGGTATTTACATTTATCCCAAATGTCTACCATATAGCTGCTATACATTGTAACTATAACGAACATTATTTTTGTGCTTATATTCTGTCAGTGGAATCAACATTTCCACCAGAATGAGGAATGTCAGATTTAATAGCTCCCGCAAGATTTTATTACTTGCTGTAATTCCAAAACTTCCTTACAATTTATTGTCGCACTCATTACAACTATGGGACATCTAGTTCCATCCTTCTGCCAAAGCTACTGCTGCTAAAAAATAAAACAAATCATGTTTTGTCCCTCTCAATGAGAAAGAGGAGAGCTATTCCTGAAGGTGATTTAAGCAGTAGTAAAATCCAGAACCACTGTGAGTAAATAAATAAGATAGTTATATTTATTATATCATAGTTTATATCTATAAATATAAAATAATTATCCCTGATGACAGCAACACCTCCTACAGAAGCATTTTGGACACAAGGGTAATGGAAAGCAGAGGCTCTTGGGGGAGCACCAGAGAAGAATGGGCTGGAAATCGCAGGAAGGCGCAGGATGAGCTGTGGGGACTGCTAGCCCTTCACTCTCCCGCTTCCTTCCGTCTCTGCTGAAACTCCACTGAGTGGTCCTACATCTAACCACATGCAGAATATCCAGAAACAACCCAGACCAGTACTGGTGAACTGGACCAGAGATAGAACATCCCAGCTAAAAGGGGTGCCGCCGTTCAGCTCCTGTGGCAATGGGGACCCCACCTAGCCGAACCTTAACTTTAATTTTTTTTAAGCTGCAAATATGACTTTTTTTGTGTAAAATATTTAATTTTTAAGATGTTGACCTTCAGTTCAGTGTTATTTTTAAAATACTGTGTTGGCCAAAGAAAATGTATCTGCAAACACTTTGTGGCCCACAGGTTGGGACTTTGTATTCTGGTCCAAATTCTAACATGTAATAATATAAAAATACATCTATTCCAAGACAGGATGTGTTGAGAGAAACTGTTTCCTTTTTCAGTAGATCTTATGATGACCTTCGAGGACCCTGGTACCCTGCAGGGTTTGGAGGACACGCTGTTGCCCAAAACTGTTATGACAATGAGGGCAAGTTGAAGTTTTGTATGATTCGTCACCAGAATTTGTTGAAAGAGTGACACGAGGCCTGTCATCAATCATCCACATAACCTGACATTTAATTTTGAAATTTATTGCCACGGAAAACTTGGAAAATTATATTTAGATGTTTAAGTGAAATTAGCACCCGACTAAAAGCAACTGTAAGATATCTCAAGTGCATTCAATCTTAAAACAAAACATTGACGACCATGAATTATCAAATAGTCAAGTAGAATAAAATCATAATGTATGAAACCTATGTTCACACTGATACAATTACTCTATTTTTCATATTAGATTTCATAAGCTAATGGGCAAGGGCAGGAAAAGCATTTGCAGTAAGTTAATGATATCACCAGCCAAGAAGGACAAAGCTTGAGTGAACAGAAATTCTGTGGCTAAAATATAAAGGACTTACTTAGAGGTATTGTTTTAGATCTCAGCTGGATGATTTACAGATCCTAAACACATTTTATTAGTCAATGTACGAATTTGAATCAACCCTGTGAGAGTTCCTTTGTTTTTGGTTGTCTTTTCCCCTCTTCATTCATTTCTTACATGCCCAATGAGTCAAAGAGAAACATTCAGATGTAGAATGTTTCTTCTTTTCTGTTCTTGGGACATCTCTTTAAAAAGACCATGAATGTACTGTTTGAAGACTAAGGGAAAGAAATGATGACAACAAAATTGTCAGTATTTAATTTTAAGTATTACCCCTGAAATTAGCATTATTAAACCAGGTGTTACATTTGCATGATGATATAGCTTTAGAATCCAAATAAGGCAAATTTGGAATAAGCAAAATCTTATTTTAGAGATAAATATTATAATAAAAATATATACTTTTATTTGCAGCATAAACCATTTTTACATTACTGCTGATTCTTATTGTCATTTCTCATGTTAACAGGTAAAAAAGTAGGGAAGAGACTGCTTTTGGTTTCCCCCAATATCTATTTTCTCCTTCCCATTAAAAAACATAACAAAACAAAAAAGAACAACAACAACAACAAAAAAAACAAACCCTGCTTTGTATTGAAGTACATCATCACTGAACAAAGGCTACGTACGTTTCCCAAGCGACCTTGCATCCAGGTGTGACCATATGGTCCATTTCTGGTCAATGGGATGTATGTGTGTATCTAGGATCATTGAAAACATACACCACACAAAACCTTGTATATATTTGCACATTTGTACAGACTGTACATATTTCTTCACAGCAACATGATTCATAATAGCCGAAAGTGGAAGCAATTTAAATGTCTGTCAACTGATGAATAGATACATAAATTGCAAACACATCCACACACGGGAATGTTATTCTACAACAGAGAGGAATAAGGTAGTGATCCATGCTTCAGCGCAGATGAACCTGAAAACATTATGCTAGCTGAGAGAAGGATGTCGCAAAAGGCCACATACTGTATGACTCAATTTATATGAAATGTCCCAAACAGGCAAATCCATAGAAAAAAGAAATAAACTGCTGATTGCCCATGGGTAGTGGGGAGGTGGGGAGTTGGGAGGTAAGCATTTTTTTGGGGGGAGATAGAAATATTCTGGAATTCGGTAGTGATGTGAGTGCACAACTCTGTGAATATACTGAAAACCACCAACGGAACACTATAAAATTTTAAAATGTGAATTTTACATGACATAAATTTAACTCGGTTTCTAAAAAGGAATTCCAGTCACTTCCAGGTCTTGTAAAGAAGGGGTGTGACCTCTCTTTCTCTTCCCTTCAGCAGCCTGGCTGGGGAGCAGGCGTGGTGGCAGGAACTGTCTAGGCTGCATAGACGGAGGGAACTCACCAGTAAGCAGAGAGGAAGAGGAAGAGCATTGTGTCTGACACCACGAAGTTCCCCAAGCCAACCTGGACGGCGTTTTCCTGGACAGTCAGGTGGAAGATGACTAAAATTCAATTTAGTTGAAGCTTTTCTTGTTTAGGATCTCTGTGATAGGAGATAAACCTTTCTTGTAACTCAAGTATTAAAGGAACAATCACATAACTTTCAGAATTGTGGGTAAATTTTTGCTATTCTCATTGAACCTCAGTCCAGCCATCTGGATAGAGGTTGAGATTCTAAATAGCATTTCAAGAGAGGCGGAGTGGTGCTGTGTGTCGCTGCAGACAGTCCTAGAACTGGCCCCATCTCTGAGGCTCAGTTCCCACGCAACTGACTAATTTATTTCATCACCCAGTCACATTTGTCTCGCCTGTAAAAAGAACATAATGATATAAACTATATGCTAACATATGGCAAGGACTCAACAACCTGCAGATCTTTAGGGTGAGCACTTAATACTTGGAGTTATTGTTAAAGGTTTTGATCTTTTGCTCATTATGTGTGAGTTTTTCTCCAGGAAAATTGTTACTTTCCTTTTCTGATGTCTGCTCTTCCAGTCCTCTATGGTTTGAAAATTGATTGCTAACCATTCAATGAAATACTGCTTCTCAATTAATGTTCAATAGCACTGATTAGAAGATGAATAAGAGCCATCGACAGCTATAATTTCTTAACACTAACGATATTAGTAACTAAATGAACAGGTAGTATAAATCAGAAATATTTGTAACAAGCTATTTTTGAAAGCAGTTTATGTTCGATTGTCTTTGGTAGACACCCTCTGGAGGTAACAGTGCTCTTGAAAAGTTGTTACTCATGCCCATGAGACATGCAGAAAGCAAATTACAATCTCCAAACACCCGTGTCATCCATTCTGACGCATAGTGCCAAGTCTCAGTTGGCAGTCCGGGGGTAAAGTGCTAAATTACTGTACTTGCTGACACCTTAACTGAACCTTAAATGAACAATTCATCTCTTGAGCTCAGGAGGCTGTAGGCTTATTATTAAGTGAAGCCTAAGGAAATATTGTCTAACAGTAGAATTTCCCTAGTCCATAAGAACCTAGATAGTAAAAATTATCTCAAATATGCATTCAACTAATATATAAGCTCAACATTATATGAAGCACAGGTTATTCCAATTGAATACTGTTGATTCTAATTCATTGCAATTTTATTAAATCAATGTATATGCCTCAAAGGTCTGACTTTAAGATTTAAATTTCTATAGATTGTTTTAACATAAATATCATAAATTGCTTTAACTATTAAATTGAGTAAGGGGGCTAATGGAGTGTAACCAGATTATTAGATTTATTGTATAGTGAAATACAATAAATAGTTAATGTAACTAAACCCTATAAATTATCCATGTTAGAGTTTCTTGTACTCTGATCTCTAGTTATCAGTAAGAATATGATCAGTAATGAATTAGTCAAATGGTTATTTTTGTGGGTACCAATCTGTATCTCTACACTTCAATGTCATGTTTGGCTTCTTAGTCAAATACAACATTGACTATGCAAGTTAATTTATTATGCCTTATGACCATCTGCTAATATGTATGTATATGTGTGTGTGTATGTATAACACATATGTTTATATATATATATATATTGCCTAAAGTTGTTTTAAAACATACTCACAACCTCCTTGACAACTCAGTCTATTGAGAGCTGATGTCTATATCCCCTTCCTTCGAAGCTAGATTGGCCTAAGTGAATCAGTAGAGTCGAGTCAGCAGAACACTGCAGAAGTGACACAGTGTGACTTCAGAGCTGCCACCTCTTTGCCCACTGGGGCTCTCATGCTTGGAGCCATAAGCCATGAGACATGGACCACCTTGGTGTCACCACACTGCAAAGAAGTCCAATACCAGAGAAACTAAGAGTAAGTTCTCAGTTGAAAGATTCACGTTAACTTTATCCGCATTAATTTGCGTGCATTAAATTTGACTTTGGAGAGATGTGGCATAGCCCTGTGTTGTCATGCCTTTTCCCTGGTGATCAAGGTATTTTATCAGATTTTCATTAAGAATGTAGTTGACAAAAAAAGGACAATATTTCTAAAATCCCAGTATGATTCATTGTTGGTAGAACGCATTCAGGGGTGTCAACAAGAGACAATCTGGAATAAACTTTGGCCACAGGGGCCTTTGATGACCTCCAGAGAAAACGTAAAGGAGTCCAAACAAAAATCTTTTACAAGCTGATACTCTGTGTGTAGTTTGGTTAACGCTAAAAAAGGTATGTTTACCCAGAAAGGATTAGAGACTGAGGGGTATTTTGTGTTTGATGTTTTTTGATATGCATTGTTAATTTAGTAATTTGTACTTCTCTGTATTTAGCAACTCACCAAGGAAGACTTCTCCTGGTGCTTATTATATATGAATAACTACAACTTAACTGGGTTTTTTAAAAGAAAGTAAATGGAAACTGATAATCACCCTATTTTCCCAGACCTATTAAAACTAGGTAGTTAAAAACCATTGTACAGGTCTTATTTTTAATACTTAGAATAGAATGTTAGTATATACTAATTATTTCCCTAGAATTATGGGAGAAAATATTCTAAACCATATATGACACTTGGTCCAGGTTTCTTAAACTTCCAAAATTATGATCATATGTACTCTGCCTTTCTTTAGGGCAAAAGAATTCCAAAGAGAAACAATAAAATGAAGTTATTAGCCTTGAAGTAGATGGTAGTTACGATTAAAAACGCCTTTTGTCTGTTTATCTGTTTCATTCTTTTCATCATCTACACATCCAATCAAATATTTCCTTAAGGTATATTGACTATTGCATTCATATTTTTTGTCTTGTAATAATATAAAGGCATCAGTAATAAATCTAGACCTTAAAATCTTTTTTTCTTTGGAATTGTATGAGATTCCCCAGTGATGCCGATGACTCCCAGCACAGCACTGGGAGGCCAGAGGCTGCCACCTCAACGGTCTTCTGACATGGGTACAGTCGATCTCCCAAACCACAGCTGCAGGTAAACCACAGCGAGCAGGTGTGCAGGCTGGAACTTTCAGGCTCACGTCTGTGTGTGTGTGTGTGTGTGTGTGTGTGTGTGTAAATAAGCATCAGTGCACTTCCTGGAATTCTCCTTTCAATGGGGTATCTGCTCAGTATGAGCAGGACCATAAGGAACAAAACTTTCTAATATTTTACTCTTCTTCAGGAGCATAAATTGAATACATGAACCAGAAAACACGCAGGCATGGCAACTCTTATTTCCTTCGTATCGCCCATGTGTTGCACTGACACTGGGCCAAGGACCTCAGGTAAAACTCACTCAATCCTGAAAACCCTGATTTCACAGATGAGGAAACTGAGGCTCACAGAGATTAAGCGATTGGTCCTTGTCATATAACAATGATGGGACACCACAGAAGGAGAACGTGACTCCAGCTACTCCCGATCCCACTGCCAGATGAACCTGCAAAGTAGCTCTAGCATCCCGTGATACACAGTGGAACCCTTCTGTTTCAGTCGACAAAAATGTAACTGAAAGTCTCTGGAGCTTTTGTCAATACTGTACTTTATTTAAATATGAACTAGATTACTTGCATAATAAGTCTTCCTAGTTCATGAACCCTACTTAATTCCTCTCTATTAAAATTCATCAACTTGCAGTTTATCAGATGAAAATGACCTTAAACAGCCAGGTGCCAAGGTTCTAAAAGGTCACACTTAAACACACTTAAAAAATATATATATATATTTATATGTATACACACACTATACAATATTGTTTGTACATTCCTTTTATCATGTGAAAATTTAAAAATTAAAATTAATAGAAATTGTTTTCCAATTAATAATAAAGTTAGATTGACAAATCTGATATATTACTTACTGAACATGAATAGGCAAAGAAAATGCATTTTGATGAAGTCATAGACAAATTTTCCAAAGTTAAAGCTTGAAAGCAGAAACCATAAGGTCATTGTTCATTGCAACAAATTAATATATAGGCATAAATTTTAATTTTTAAAGAAATGTATTAATATATTTTGAAGATACCAACTTATCACTTTATGTACTGTAATACCTGTTTAATTTTTAATTTTTATTTTTTTAAAATTTTACTGGCACTATTGAATTTTGAAAATCAATAAAAAATTTTCACTGCCTGCAATTTTACTGGCTGTACTTATTGTTTCTTTCATTTCACAGTTAATATTGAAAATAATGTCATATTGTAGAGGAAATACCAAATACATGAAGAATACCGCCTCTGTGAGGCGCATACTACACTTCCAGTAATTGTTTCCTTACTTAGTGTAGTCAGAGTGGGTGCTGTCACTCACAGCTCAGAGTCCCGCCTGCGGGATAACCGACGGGGCTGCCGTAGGAGATTTCACAGGCAGACAAACACAGCAGACCTGCGCCAACAGAAGGAAACCGAGGAATGACAAGAGTCTTGTGATTATTATGGGATGTTTTCAAGGTTCAAATGAAAATCATGACATCACCTCATATGTATATTTAAATGACAGCAAATATTTTAGGGCCTAATTTCACAATTCCCTGTCCAAACTTCCATTTATTTGGGGGACCTCTATCCAACCAAATATTGATAATAAGCTAACTGTCTTGAATCTCATCTATGTGTCATATGTTAACTGGTATAAGTTCAGAAATAGGCATGGGGAATACATTTTTTGCTTTCAAGGGATTTACTGTTGTTCGGGCAGGAATGCACATGTATTTAAAAAACATGAAAATCAGAGTTTCATAAGCTCCAGTGTCGATGTGCAAAGGTGATAAGATTGTCCTAAATATGTTAAGATAATGAAAGTTTGAAAAATATTATTTTAACTTTTCCGTTGTTCATTGTAAGTTGTGTCATTGGCACAACGTTCTATGAATATTTGTTTCATGTCACGAAAAGTAATAACAACATTAATAGCTGACCTTAACTGACCGCTTCTTTTGTGCTGAACACTCGTCTGAGCACTGCGTATGCTTTAATTTGTGAACTTAGATTATTCTGAGCCTTGTGCTAGCTTTCAACCTTAAAATAAAATTAAAATCAATCTATCATTAAAGAAATGCAATCCTAAATCATGGGAGTATAATTTGTCAAGGAGAAATGTTTCTTATGCTTTTAAAATTAATAGAAGTAATTTGTTTAAAATATAATATGATGTTCCTTAAATCTATTTCTCCCTTCAGATATTCATGTTTCCTAAACAACTTTGACACTTTTTCTCTCCCAGGGTATCATCGAAAGCTTCTCCCATTCACAGCCACGGTACTCTGGATGCACGTCTCTGCCCATGTAGACCTGCCACCCATGCAAATGCCACACTCCCCTGTGCCTCCAGGTGGTCTCTGTCATCAGTGGAATTTTGTGGATGATCATAAAATGCACAAGACATAAATCACATTAAGGAGGAATGGTCTAAAGGACCACATGCACTCTAAAAGTCATTTTCAGCAAGTGGAAGGTAAGAGCTTCTTTATGTAATCGATTTTACTTAAGAGTTCATTTTTTTCTCCACTATAGTGTATTAAATAAAGCAGCCCATTAACTTTAATTAAATGAATAAGTGCACTGATGATCTTCTCAAACAAATACTTTTTAAAGTATTTATACTTTGTATAATTAATAGTACTAATTTATGAACTTTTGTAATAGCTTTATGCCTTATGAATTTGTCTGGTGTTAATGTAGGTGCCAGTTTTTCTGGAGGGCAGTGATAACAGGCAGTAACAAAATGAGCAGATAGACTTTTCAAGAGATAGATTATGGCTTTAATAAAAACAATGTACCATTTAGGCCAACTAAAAGTGGAGATAGCAAATGCTATTACAAGGCACAGAAACTCAAATTTAGAAATAACTAAGAGTTTCCAGTACCTCTGCTCATTTTGTCACACCTATATAGGAGGTCTAAGTTTAGTTGTAAAGCTGGGTTACACCTGAGTGTGTTTGGAACAGTTCCCGTGCCTCCTCCTGTAGCATTCCGACACCCCCAACCTGTCCTCTGCCACACAGGTGCCTGATGTGTTTGAACTCCCAGCCATGCTCTTCTCCCAAAGCCTCTCATCACAAAAACAACAGAATCATTCATTTACCTAAAGGATAAAATAACTGATAACACCATTTATATGGATCTCTTTACTTCCTATGGGGTGTTTTGATTGTTTTAAGTTATGAAAATAAGTCCACTGAGATTGTTACAAACCTAAAATTATGAGGTAAATCTTCAGACAGAAAGGAAAGTTCTAAGATTTGAATTTCAGAAGTTTTAATCCGCCTACTACAGCTCAGTGAAGGAGTAGTAGCCCTATGTTTTAAATAGTTAAATAGGACTTATTTCCTAACCAATATCAAAACAATTTAATATAAGATGGGGTTTTAGTGGTTTTTCAATATCAAAATCCAAATTTTCATACATACTTGTCCAACTTTTCTTTGTACTGTCTTTTATATTAAGTAGGAATTTCTATATTTAAGCTAAAACATCTATATAAAGCCATATTTTATTTGAATAGAAATTTGTATTACAATACCATAGTTATTTCAAAGTGTATGAAATTTTCAAAGTACTTTTATTTTTTTCTTTTCAGGAAGAAAGAACTTCCACAGTTATTCCTGAATGTTCTTAAAATGTATTTAACACTTATTTTTACTTTTCTAAGTTTAAAAAAAAAGAATTTAAAAGTTGCATATATATGTACACACACACACACATATACAGGGTCATGCACAAATAACATGCCTTTTTATCACAAAGTCTTTTATTACAAAATCATAAGCATGTAATTCTGTAACATAACAATATCACAGTCAAACACACTGTATGACATTTTAGATGAAATGTTCAAATTAAAACTATACATTATTGCATCCATATTATTACCCTACCAACCGCACTGAAGCAGGCGTTACTTCTGCCGGACACTGTGTGTATATTTATGGTTCGGAAACAGTGGTTTGCTACGGAAAGGAAGAGCAGCATGAAAATTGACACACCCAAAGTGGCTTCTCTTCCGTTTGCCTAGAGGCGGACAAGGTCCTGCAGACAAACACAGCCTGGGGGTGATGCAAGAGAAGTGACCAAGCTATTGCCCTTGTTGGGAGAGTGAATAGATTTCCATCACTGTAAAATGTTCAGCTTTATTCAAATAACTCACGTTCCCTTATGAATGATAAATGTTGTCCCTAAATATTTGACTCTGTTTTCTATATATTTTTCTTCTCTGGTGATAGAAAATGCTCCAGTTGGAACAAAAGTTTGAATCCAGTTACACTACGATAGTCCGTGTCCCCTTTGGACAGTGAAATATGGTAGGTGGACATTTTTTGCTTTTTTTTCTTGAATGGTGCAAATTGTAGAATAAATCATCTACAGCATCACTTTTTTACTTACATTTGAGTGCATAAGATTTGTTTAAAAAGTCACAGGCTACAAATTCTGTAGAATTATCAAAGCAATATGTTTCGAGACTCAAGAAACGGTAAAGTAATAATGGAAATCAACAACTAGAAAGAAAATATTATGGGCTGTAAAAAATATATAGTTACCTTTGTCAATTCTTTAGACAATCTATAAAAATGCATATATTAAATTTTTGTAAATTTATTATTTGGCAGATTATTTCTTATAGAAAGAAGATTTCTTCATAATTTTTATCTCCCATTAAATGAGACTGGCTTCAGGTCTTTAATTATATCTTTACTGAATCTTGCAGTTTCTCATTTATAACTCCTCGAGTTATAAAACATTAATGATCATTACAAGCCCTGTTCCGCAAACTACAAAGTAAAGTCCTATTTGAAAGCTTAACTGTCTGCATTTCCAATTACATGGCAGCTATCTTAAACACTATAATTACATGGGTGGTTTCTGAGTAAACCTCCAACAATAGAAAAAAAGGTAAAAATTGACTGGATGATCCCAGCGCAGCCTGTTAACTAACATCTGAGAGCGTACACTAACAGCAACATCTTCTAGGAAAGCGGTCTTTAAGGCGCCCAATACTGAATGCGGGCCCTCGTTCACAAACTAGTCTTCTGGAGTCAATGACTCACTAAAAGGGGGCTACATATCCAACAGGGACTGAAAGGTTGCTTTTAGCAAAATTTGATCAAATAATTCTTAAAATCTTTGTCGTCTACCTGCTTTCATGAAGTTTTCAGCCTAATTAGAAACACATGATACTTGAAATACTATGCTATTAGTGAGATAAAATTAGAGTTTTGGAACTGTTTTTTTTTTTTCTCCTAACACCTTGACTATTCTTTTCTCCCAAAGAAAACTGGCATTCAGTCTCTATTTCTTCTCTTAAAGGACAGCTATAGGAAGACAGGGAAACAACAATAACTCCAAGCCTTTCCATTTCCAGATTTTTTCTCCAAAACTCTAAGATTTGAGGGAACTTTGGTCTTTACCAAAGGGAGTAGATTGTAGAGAAAAGACTTTATGTTTAGCCTGTACTATAACTGGCCTGGCGTTTCTGAGTGTATGTGTTGAGACGGAGGGCATGGGGGTAGGAGTAAAAAGAAAGGAAAGAATTAAAATGAGATTACAGGTCACAAATTGTAGACAGCAAGAACATGCAGAGGAAACTGCTATTAGTTACACACCTGGAAAGACGACCGCAGAGCAGCAGTGAGACACCCGTATTGCATGCAGGTGTGGCGCACAACCAGCCAGCGACCGCCAGGGGGAGACGTTGCTCCAGGCTCCTGTTTTCCGCAGGCCTAGAGACTGGTCCCAGAAACGGCCCAAACTTCACTCAAGCTAGCTTCATCCCTTTGCTCCTGGGACAACTAGTAATTTTTTATAACATCTACAGAAGATTTCAATGTGTTAGCAGTCAGAACTGTGCCGGGTGTCCATCCTCCCTGAAGGAGTGATGTCCATTCGTGTTAGAAATTTTCCCAGAAGCCCCATCTGGATTTCCTCTGGTTAACATCTTTCCTCCCAAAGTTTAAGGATCCTTTTAAGCCCAAGAAGAGGCAGATATGTTATATTAAATTAAATTATTATATTAAATTCAATTTTGCCTATTGATTGAATTGTTTAATTCATTTACATTTAATGTCTTAATAGAGTTAGATTACACCTGTACACACAATACAATTATTTTTGACTTACATACCTCATATCTTTTTTATTCCTCTAGTCATCCTTTATACCAGTGAACGTTCCACTAAGTTCATATTTTAATGCAGTTTTTAATTTGTAATGAATTTTTTTTTACTTTTTAAAAAGTTATTTTGTTAGTAGTTGCTTTAGGGATTTTTATATGCCACTTAACTTATTAGAGCCTAATTTAGGTTTATATTAGATTAGCTCCATGGAGATATAGAAAGATTGTTTCCATATAGCTTAGTTACTTTTGTCTCATTTGGTGGTGTCCTTATTACACATGTTACATTTATATAAGATATAAACAAAACAATATATTGTTGTAAATTTTATCGTTTTACTTTAAAGAAGCTGAGAAAAAGAATAGGTATATACTTATCGCGTGTATAGTATATGTATTTATGTATTCTTATACATCACTTACGGTTTCCTCCATGTGTCCCTGTGGGTTCAAGTTAGCCTCTGGTGTCATCTCCTTAGCTCAGTAGGGCTTCACTCCCACTCACCTCCTTTGTGCTGTCATTGGCAAATGAATCGTGTATATGGTATAGGTCACACAATACAATTACACACAAATCATTTTATACAAAATTTTGTAATTCTCACCTAAAGACATGTTTACTGATTTTAGAGAGAGAGCGGATGGGGAAGAGAAGAGAGAGAAAGGGAGAAAGAGAGAGACATGGAACATCAGTCAGTTGCCTCCCATGCCTGCAACCAGGTGCGTGCCCTGACTGGAAGTCAGTCGGCAACCTTTTGGTGTAGGGGACAATGTTCCAACTAACTAAGCCCCCCATCCAGGGAACAATTTATTTTTAAATCAGTTAAGAGAAGAAAAGATAAGCTTTTGACCACTTCTATGTTTCTCCAAACTTCAAGAATGAGTTATACTTTGTATACGCCTTGAACTGTGAATCTGAGTGACTTAGCAGACTCAGACTGCTAAGGAGTTCTCAGGAATTCATACCTAGATCTTAATAAAAGCAGGACTAACTTGAAGGGATGAGGATTCAGAAATGAATGTCCTGTGTCCCCAATTTGTCCTCAAAGCTTAAAGGACATTACAATTTCAAAGGTCAAGGAACCTGGCCCAGTGAATATTTGCCAGGCTGTTTTAAAGTTCCCATATGCTCAAGGTCCGATGACCGCAGTATAATGAAAAACTTAAATTGGTAAATTAACAACTCTGTGTGCTGAAAAAAGGAAACATTAGACTTTGATGTCACAGAGCCCCCAAAATAGATTTCAGGCCCATTCTCCAGGCTGAGGTAACGGCAAATTTATTTGACGACGCAAGGGTGAAGTAAATGACCCTCAGAAAGGTACCATGCAGCCATGCATGCTGGTGATTTCAGTGGTCACAAACATTATTACTCCTTCCCCTCAGTTTTAGTCTGTTTTTTATTGAAATGTAAAAATCAAATAGTATATATGGAAGAATAAAGCTTTTACAGAAAGGAAAAAAGAGGTTTTATCTGAAAGAAGCAGCACCTCTCATTTTACAACCGTGGTATCAAAAGAGACGTACACCCTGACCTTGCATTTGAAAGAATGCTGTATATAGTGTGATGAAAAAAGTCGTGGAAGGGTTTAGCAGACTTGCAGGTACAGGCACTAGAGTCCATGGTAACAATGCAAAAGTAAAACCATTTAAAAAAAAAAGAAAAACCCTGCCTAAGTGGAATGACTCCTGCCCTCTGGCAAAATCGTTGCCTCCCAGAAACACAATGTATCATCCAGATTCTTTCAAGAGAGACCCTCTGATTTTTCCTCACCGTAACCCAGGGGTCAGATCCAAAGCCATCCTGCTCTTAATAAGCATCAAGGTTACAATAAATATAAGAACTGTCTAAGGAGCCGCACTACAAATGGGAATGCCTGTAAGTCAGAAAAGACCGCTGAGGAGGACTACAGAGGAAAGCCCAAAAAGCCAAAAAGAAAATTAATGTGGTATAATTGAGACAAAAAAAAAATCTACAAATTTAATGTATCAGAAAAAAAAACATTTTCTTAATTTTTGACACTTTCTAACCTAAATTTAGAAGGATTCTGAAAGCTCATCCAATCGAAATTTTTAGTTCTAGATAAAGAAATTATAGCCTAAAAAGGTGAATACTGCCCCAAGTATGTTATTGGAGAGTCTTCTGAACCTATCATTCTAGAAAGAGTAAAAACTAAAAAAGGAAAACTAATGCAGTTGGGAGGGTATGGACACCAGTTTAAGGGAAGAAAGTACATTAAAAAATAAAAAGTTAAACTTAAATCGATATTTCTTTGTAGCTATACCCCAATGAACTAGAAGAAAAAAATAGTTGAAGGACCATTTCTTAGAGATTTAGGGTGAATTTTAAGATTAGAAAATTTATCATAATATTTGGGAAATGACTAACAGGTAAACGTAAAAACATGGTATTTCTTTTTGACAAGGCATGTATGGGGAGTACCAGAAAATTTCCACGAGGAAGCAGGATTATTTTTCAATATCTTTTTCAAAAGTGGAAAATGGTCAATGTTTACTCCTGAGAGCTAAAATGGAAGAGGCTGATGATGACTTTGAAGATTTAAGAATTTAAATTGTATATAATCACACCCACTAAGATGGATAAACTCAAGGCTATTATTTGGCTTATATCAAGCAATGCCAGCCTTCAGTTTTATAAAGGGCTTTTACACAGAGAAGGAGTTAGTATCAGTTTACCATAGAAGAAACCACAACACAATAGCTACAAGAAAACAGAGAATACAGAGAACACATAAGAAGCATCTGTTAAAGACCTTCTTTTCTCTACTCATATCGTACGGTGGATTATGGAAAGGAAAATAAAATATAAGCAACCCGTGCAGGTAGACACTTGAAGCCAGGAATACTGCATTACTGTGGGCCCTCAAAGAGCCTACGGAGTCTGAACTATTATTTTACCCTGGATACAGACAGAAGTAGCCTCAATAATAGGGATCAAGCTGTGATGATCTTTTCTAGAATAGATTGTTTACTTGCATAACATAAATAAAATGAGAAATTATTTAAGCCACTAAAAGGCAAACCTCTAAATTGCCATCTTGTAATACTGATATGAACTTTTCTACCCCCTCAGTTATCTCCTGAAAGTATAAAATTTTCTTTAAAAAATCAATGGAAATTTATTCACAGCTTTAAAATCTAGCCTGGCACACCATATTCCAGATAGATAATGACTAGCACGTGAGAGGTTCAATAGATATTAAATAAATTATAATATTAGGCAGAATTACTCTGTTTCTATTTTGAAGGGATAGAAGGACCCATTTGGCTTCAAGAAAGGCTGGAAGTGTGTTATTATAACTACACATTAACACCCCTGCTAAAAATGAAGTTCAGCTAGAAAACTAAGGAGATAATGAACATTCGGTAGGTGTGTAACACTCTACTGGAGTAATAGTGAAATAACCAACCACTTCCTCAACAGCATCACTAATGAAACTGGGCCACTCTTTTATATTATCATCACTTACTATTATTATTATTATTACCAAAATAAGTCTAGTTCATTTTCCTCTTTCCTGAAATTCAATTTTTCTCTGTTGCAGCATCATAGTCTACATCACCGTGATAAATAACATTTGTATTTTATGGATTTTTATCTAAGAACAGAAGCCAACATGATGTCTCTCATTTGACAATATTGGGTTCTTAACTATTAAACTACAATGCCTTGTGATTTCAGAAGTTGCTTCAAATGGACCCAGGGACAATGGACCATGAGAGATTGGAGTTAGTCATTTGATTGATTTTTTTTACAAATTCCTTCGGTAAAGTTACTTCTACTTTTGCAATCACAGCAACAAAAACGTTCACTATTACACTTACGTACTTGGTATTATGTATACCTGTAGTTTTTGGTAGAAAGACAATAGGAAGAAAGTCAGTGCAGCCGAGGTTCTAGCTCAATGGTCCTTTGACAAACAGGCTGGAGTCTCTGAGCCTTCTCTTCAGAATCTGCAAACAAATGTGATAACACCTGGGAAACTTAGGCTGCTACACAACATGCCCACTCGTGCCATGTGTAGCCAGCATCGCCTCTGATTGGTTGGTGCTCATGCCATTCACACTGTTAAATATTTTGAGTAATCCTTGTAATATTTATCATACAGGGCATTTTGAGGAATTAAATAGTTTGTGACTTTGTAAAGCTTCAATACATAATTCCCTCCTTTGACTCACTATTACTGTGTAACAGTAACACGAACCCAATTGTTAACGCAGTTGGAAATGTATCTTGTATATTTTTTGTTTGAAACATGATGTTGGAAGAAGGTGGTTATACTGCTCTATCTCAAAACAGTAAGTATTCTCTTATAGACACGTAAGGATGCAAGCTATGTCAATGTCTCTCTAAGACAACATTCTAACGGTAACTTATATTAATACACTAGTAGGTTACATTAATATATTCTCTACTTGACAAATATTAAGAAAAATAGGTTCTTTGTGCTATATTTATATTACTTTAAATGCTTGTGATAACTCATAAATTAGAAATGTAATGAACACGTACTTTACTTGTCTTACTTTTAGTTTTCCAAAGGTTTTATACAGTGCATCTTAAATGAGTGTGTACAAAAATTTAATAATTCAGACATTGCAGAATAATGGGAAAGTGTGTTGGTGTTTTAAAACTCCAAGTTCTTTCCAAGGATAACTGTTACAAGCAGAAATGTTTAATTTGTTATTTGGAGTTTGACTGCCACCTACAGGTGTAATTTATTTTTGTCTTCCACTTACAAATGGTCAATATAACTAAATCTCTAATTTGATAAAATTTAGGGGGAAAATACTTGTAAAAAATCATTTATTTCACTTAAAGATTGCTTTTAAGAAAATTTAAATGATCACCCTTTAAGTTCTATACGTGATATATTGTGCATTGATTTACTGTCTCATTGAGTTACGGACTAATCTTTTTCGTTTACATGATAAAATGCTTAAAAGCTCATTTTAGAACCACAGCATAATAACCTACATACAAAATGATCTCAATTTAATGGCTAGTTTATTCCTTTAAGCATTAATTTTCATAAAATTTCTAAATGCTTCAGCTAAAGGTATTGATAAGACAATGAATGAACCAAATATAGTTGTACAAGATAAATAGCAAATGGTTTTATGGATCTGATTCAGAAAATCATCAAGCTAATAGCAAAGTAGAAAATGCTTAGTTAAAATGATTGAAAGGAGGAAATCCTTTTAAAAACAAGCTTTATTTATTTTTGCATGGCACATACTTACAAGCAGTTATTGCATGAGTTTCTTTGTATATATGGAATATTCATTTTTTAAATAGTAGAATTAATGCATATATACAACAATAGTTAAATGTCCATGTGAACTGTAGAATATATGACAAAATCCTTTTTATCTAGGCCCTTTCCCCGATTTTTAATTTTGTCTCTAGTAGTTGTGCTTGTTAGTCCTGTGATTTTAAAAAAAAAATCATTTCAGCATGTGTGTGTGCATATAAATACCTTTTAAACATAGTATGTATGTATGTATCTGCAGATAAGATTTACTAAGACCCCCTGCTTCTGACGGCAGCAGCCCACACCAAGCAAAGCCAACCTTCCTTAAACTGCCTCCCAAACCCCATACCACAAGCCCAGCTTCTGTACACACCACTTCTCACACATCTGGTTGAGATGCCCCACAGTTCCCCAGAGTTTTTTCCCGGCTGTACTCAGGACATAAGCCCAACGTGTTCAAATGCAGAAGGGTCCCTAACGGTCTTTGGCTGAGAAACATCGACCCATTTAAGTTTTATCATAAGAACAACGCAAAATATTGGTTATCGAAACTAGATTAAGAGAGAAAGTCAAAATGGAATTTTCTCCAAAAAAACTGAAAGGTTTGTAGATGTTAAGTTCTAGGGTTTCATTTTAGTTAGGACTCTTGATTGAAGAGAGTCCAAAAGTGAGCCGATCTTTCCCCCCACACCCCCGTCTGTATTGTTCTCTGCCTTTGTTTTGATTCTGGGTGAGCCACATTTCCTTGTTGTGTAACCAACATCCATCTTCGTCAACATAAGCCTTTTCGCTCCAGTTCTCCTCCTTCACACACAGCACTCTGTCGGGAGAAGCTGGGCCGCCTTTCTGTCCAGGTGTGGGCTGTGGGGCGCCAGAGGAAATGCCGCTCCCTCCGCAGCAATCGCCCCGGAAGGGTGGTGACCAATGAGGTGCCACAGGCAATCTGCCGGAGGGATCCTGGGGAAAGGTTCACAGCTCTGGGTGATACCACAGCGGATGCAATAACCGCTGGGGTCACAACAGCCTGAGGACAAGGGCA
Organism: Tonatia bakeri; assembly: GCA_004024845.1. Lineage (NCBI taxonomy): Eukaryota > Metazoa > Chordata > Mammalia > Chiroptera > Phyllostomidae > Tonatia > Tonatia bakeri. Next base: position 141,180 of record PVIA01001603.1, read on the forward strand.
GCAGTGACGCAGGTAAAGCAGAGAGAGGAAAAGCACTGGGTCCTTCAAGACACTGTTAATACATAGAGTTAAAAATCCTGATGTTCGCTGTACTTTCTCACTTTCCTAGAATGAGATATAATAAATGATGTTATTGATTAATCTAGAATTAAGTGAGATTTCTTTTAGAGGCAATCAGAAATCTCGCTAAAGCACTCATTATCTACTTCACATAGTAGATGAGGAATAACTATCCCCTGGTTCTTGAGCAGAAGGTTACCACCCAATAAAGTAAGTCTCTCTCTCATTCTCTCTGTCTGTGTCAAATGCTCTCAATTTTGCTCTCACTCTCACAATTTCCAACTTTTTTTGAAGATTTGATTTATTTTTAGAGAGAGGGGAAGGAAGGGAGAAAGAGTACAAGAGAAACATCATGTATGGTTGCCTCTCGCATGCCCCCAACAGGGAACCTGGCCCACAACCCAGGCATGTTTCCTGACTGGGAATCAAACCAGTGACCCTTTGGTTCACAGGCTGGCCCTCAGTCCACTGGGCCACACCAGCCAGGGCACAATTTCCAACTTTTCAGGAAATAACTTGAGCCAGGTGCCTCCCCTTGTTACGGTCAGCTGTGGCCGACTTTTAAAGCAGGGCACGGCGGATACAATTGTAAACTAGCACAGTCGTGTGACATGCGTATGCACACACACATGCCACAGGGCCCGTAAAGGGTCAGAAGGCATGTTTACAGAAGAAGGGGTGACTGTGAATCAGGAAGAAAATACAAAAGATATCTACTAAAAATAATCATCCTGTGAAATAAATGTAAAATAAAACTATTTGGATCATCCCTTTCAAAAGTCTGTAACTTAAGTATAGAATAAGCTGCTTTAACCTACAAGCTATGCAAGCAAGGCAAGGATTTAATTATTCAAGATGATGTCATTTATATAGTTAGAAACATTTTTCTTAATTTTTAAAAAAAACTTAATTTCTTGGAAATATCCCCATTTACTATTCATGTGGCTTTAGATAATTGCTATAAATAGGAATATGGTTGCATTATCTTCCAAGACATTTTCAATTAACCTCCATATGTGTAGTATAAAAGAACTCATTTATTTATAGTAATGGGAAAATAATAGCAACTTTTCAAAGTTTCTTTATTAAAAGCAATTTAAAATACTAGAGCTATTCTCCTTGTTTCTATTTCTCCATTAGCTGCAATACATATGTCAACTTAGTGTTGCATATGCGTTTTGGCATAAACATCATGCAATACATGTGAGGAACAAGGCCAGGAACACACGCAGAGTATCTTTCTAGTAGCCCAGTGTAGCACTTGCCTGAAATCATAGAATATCAGATTTGGGAGGCAGCATAGAGCTCGGTTGTCCCAATAACACGATGTCACAGAGAATGAAATGCAGCTCGGGGTCGCACCAGAGCTAACAACTGAGACAGCATCCTACTGATTCTGCTCAGTACTCTGTGCTTTGGGAAAACAGGGGTCCAAGGAAGAGTCGGAGAATGGCATAGGAGGGTGGATGGGCTTCCCTAGTAGGTCCTCAGGAAGAACTGAGGTTCACAGAGCCATGAAAGAGGCCAGATTTTAATACCTTCTGGGCCCAGGGAGCCAATGCTAGTTTTCTGTAAGTACAGTTTCATGTAAAACAATACAATCACCTTGCTCATTGTTATGAGTTGCGTTATGCCCCCCAAGTGCTCAGTTCCACCACATGTGGTCTTATTTGGAAATAGTTTCATTGTACCTGTAATTAGTTAAGATCATGTCATACTGTAATGTGGTTGCCCCTAATCCAATATGACTGGTATCCTCATAAAAATACCAGTATTACAGGGAGGAAGCCTCACTGGGCAGAGAGAGACACTGAGAGCAATTCAGGTCAGGCAGCAGCCTTGGCTGTAGTGAACATTCCCGTCAGTCCTGGGGAAGGGCATGACTCTGGGAGGAAGTTGGCAGTCAAAGGCATTCTGTGGGAAGAACTCCCAGGCAATGGGCACCACATCTTTTCTTGATTGGGATGTGGGTAGCTCATCTCCATGCCCATCCCTCTACACTTGGAACCCCTTAGAAATTTCTTGAGGAGCCCTAAGAATACATGCAGCCCCTTTGTGAACGCTAATAGTCCCCCCTCCTTTTACAGAAAGGCAGTCAGTGTGTCTGAGTGTGCATGACGGTTCCCCAGATTTGGAGAGTGACAACATTAAACGTGGCATGAAAGGAGGGCCAGTGTGGCGAAGGCGGTAACTGCTGGCTCTGTGGTTTCTTTCCAGGTCTCTCTCTCTGTCTCTCTCTGCGCCCGCACCCCCATCTCCAGTTCTACCAGCAGAAACCTGCCCTGAGATCGACACTCACCCTGGAGTTGAAGAGTACCACGTGGGGCCTTGGCAGTAAGGCAAAGCGTCCGTTTGAGAAGGTGGCGCGAGAGCAGAGATGGGTGTCCAAGATGCCGGGAAAAGGAGGCGCTGGCAGGATCTTGGGGTGAGTGGGAGGAAGCAGAGGAACATTTAGAATAAAACCCTGGGGTTCAGGTTCACATTCTACCTATTGAAAGATTTTATTCTGAACATGGTCTTATTCAAGTATTTTTACACAAATTTCTTAGTAGTATAAAAGATGGACTAGAAACACAGTGTAAGGGCAGAGAAAATATTGGGGTATCTCTGTCAGGATTCAGGTGAGTTGAGGAAGACAACTCGCATAGCCGAGAAGATATATTAAAATGAATAACATACGACAACCTTTTGAAAATGAGTAGGCGGAAGGGATAGGTCAAAGGAGAACTCAAAGGTCACACCAAGCAGTGCTTGGAGTGAGAAGGAGAACAGCCATCTTGAGGAAAACGTTGCATGCCTTTTTTAAGACACATTGGCATTTGGGGGGAACAGTCAGTCACAGACTAGGTCTGCATCAGGGCTCAGAGGAGGACACGGCTAGGAAAGAGGTTGATTATAATCATATTGAATACAAGAAACACAGTAAGTTTTTTAAGTACATCTTTCAAAGTACCGGATTTTTTTCCAGTTTATACTAAAAAATAATGGGCCCATAAAGATGCCATTAATAATGCATTTTATAAAAAGGCTCTAGCCAAGCTAATTTCACTTTTCATCTTTCAATATTTGAACTTTAATGACCACTATTTTAATTAACTATGATGTAATCATTATTTCACATTAAAATTAACCATGTTTTGTTATTCTATTCTCATATGCAATAAATCAAGATACAGGCAAAATACAATTATTAACTTATAAATTGGTTACATTACAATTTGGGAATATAAGATTGTGAGGTTTGACAAGTGATTAAAAATTTTAATATTAATTCAAGTGAATGTATTTTTATAGTACTGTAAGTGTGTTCTCCCCCTGATGTTTATCAAAGTAATAAAAAATGAATGCAGTAAGTTTAACTTTGCAATTAGAAGTTTTTTGGACACTATATTTGTATCAAATACTGGCTAGAGTCACTAATTGAAATTAGTATTCTATCCATGTAAAACAAGTGCTTTTGTCTTATTTAAAAAACGTAGAGATAATTCTCTGTGTACCTTATACTTGTGATTAGAGCAATGCTCTTGACAAGAGGTTTGATTCATTCTCAAAGATAAAAGATTAATTATAATTAAATGGGTAATTTCAACAATTCATTTATCTTGTAAGCCAAGATTGCTCTCGACTGAAGTAACACGTGATTGAGTCGTGTAAGAACATTAGTTCAGGACATGCGAAAAAACTTTTTTGAGAAAGAAACTAAACACTCACGAGATGCAGTCATGAGTTAGTAAGCCCAATGTAACTCCTGCAGTGCGGAGCTGGCGTTGGTTTGCGGGCCTGAGCGCATGCGCTCTCTCCGAGGAAGACGCAGCCGAGCAGAGAGAATTTCAGGTCCTCCTCGGTACCGCTGCCGTCTCCACTTCCTCTGGGAAGCAGAGGTTCTGCTATAGTCTGCCCAGTTAAATAATAGATGGGCACTCAACGCTAACTTGTACAACATGATGCTGTATTTCAACACGGAGAAAGCACTATAAGATGGCTGTGTATTGTCAATGTCTTAGAAGCTGGAGAGGAAACCCCGGGATTTTGCAATCTGAACATCCTTATGGTAAAGTAAGTAACACTTGGACAGCAAATCACACAAAAAGTAATTCCAGAGAAGCTGTAGTTCTCACAAGAAAAGCAAAATGATAAAACTTCCAGATGATAGACAGGAAAATATCTTCATTGCCTCAGTGTTGGGAAAGATCTTTCAAACAATACACAAAAAGCATTAATCTTAATGGGAAGATCAATGACACAAACCAGTTTAAAATTAAGGACATCTATTCATCAAAATAGTACTATACTATACAAAATACAACATGCAACAGGTAATCAAGAAAAGCCTTGTAATCAGAATGCTTTTTTAAAGACTCACATTAGTCCATAAGAAAATATATAGATGACACAATAGAAAAATGGACAAAAGTTATGAAAAGATGAATAATTAAAAGTGGACCAAACTTCCTTAGCCATCAGGAAAATTCCAAGGGAAACTTTATTGAGATACTACTACATAGGCATGGGCGTGGCTAAAACAGGAAAAACTGGCCCCAGTCACTACTAAGACTTGGAGGCACAGGGACTCAATGCTCCCTGCAGGACAGTGCATGGCTTCAACTATTCAGAAAGAGCATTGAACTCCCTCCTCATTTGAACAGATGTGTAACACAAAGATCTCACAATACACTCCTAAGTGTAGTACCCACAGAGATATATACCTCTGCTTCTACATCTGTGTATGTATTATTTATAATAACCCCAATTAAATATAGTTGCAAGGCAGGGGAAACTAAATTATTATATGAGAAGTCGAGGTGGTGGCTATAGTTGGGAAGGAGGGGGGTTTCACATTTGGGAAGGGTCAGAAGCGGCGTTGCTAGCCTAGGGTCAGCATTCTGTTGGACTTGGGCTGTGCTTACCTGGGTGCTCACTCTGTGAGAGTTGGTTGAGCTACACATTTATATTTTTTGCGTACTTTGTGATCCTGAGTAAAGGCATTTCCAAACTAGGAAATTTATTTAAAAGTTAACGACTTTGTTTTTCTTTTCAATAAACCTGGACCTTCCTACTTCCAAAAGAAAAGTTCGTTACCTGAATAGGCAGACATGTCAGGTTTGCAGAGTACAGATCTCCTTCAGTGCCTTCTGTGGGATACAGAAGCCTAGTCGCCTCACAAAACAGCACTCTATCAACCGAATGTGATTGCGTAAAAACTGAGGACAGGTGTGGTGTCAGCACAACAGAGAAATAGAATTCCATGCTGATTGGAGGGGGTTGGTCTGAGCCCTTATCCACACTGCATCTTCTTCGGAAGATAATGGAACAGAGATACGTTCAGTTCTCTGGAAACTGTTCATTGAAAAGGGAAGGGCCTTGGGAGAATTCAGCCTCCATGCTGCATTGTCTAGGAGAGTTTTGATTCGAAAAATTATTTTTCCTTTGCACTGCTCAATGGAAACCCTGTCCTGCAAAACATTCAGCTCTTAGAGTCAAGTTCCCTTGAGAAATACAAATTAATATTTTAGGAGCCAAATTCTTTTCACTGTCAGAGTTTAATGTGGATAAGAAGCATATAGGCGGCTGGAAGATTATGTTGAGCAGATTAACCCACGTCCTCCAAAGTGCCACACATCTCTGAAGCTGCTCATGGGATGAGATGAGAGCTTCCAGAAAAGCAAGGGGACCCACTGGGACCCATGCTGTATCTGAAGTCAGACCAAAGGCTGAATGCTGCTCTGAGCAAAGAAAATCAATGTGAAAAGCAGGCTCTTATTTTCCATATCCTGTGGGTAATGGTACAATATTGAGTGAAAGAAGTGATAAAGACTTTTCTAGGTTATTAAATGGCTTATATTGTCCTTGAAACATGGGGCCCAAAGTCAGTTATTCCTGTTGGATGAAAAGTAAAAGTCTGGGCTCTGAACGTGGGTTCTAATAGAGCATTAAGAAATAACCAGGTAAGAGAAGAGCCAGCCAGCCCTCGAGCCCGCTCTAAGACAGTTATTAGAGGAAAACTGACCCTGTCCGTAGAAAGCGTTCAAATGGAAACGAAATCAAGTTGACTGCCTGGATTGGTTCAGCATTGCAAAGAGGCAGAATTCATTGTGCTTCCCAGTGAAGGCAGGAACTAAAACAGTAAATCAAAGAGTGAATTCTATGACCTTTCTTTTTCGCCCGTAAATGTAGTATGCTCTGGCACAGATCTGCATAAAACATAAAGCGAAATCTATTTCAATTAAAGAAAACCCTGAAGCAGATAGGGGACCGTCTGTCCAGTAATTCCATATTTAATTAATACCACGCTGGCCAATCAGCACATGGACTACTTCTCCAGTTTAGAAGGTGCCTTTCCTACCAGCTGGCTGTCTGGGGTGGGGCAGGGGAGAAGGATGCATAATTGGAAAAATAAATCCCTCTTGAGACTCCTCCCAACTAATCAGGAAAAGGTACCACCCCACTATCTCAGCGCACCGTCATCTTGTACCTTCTGTTGGAACACAGGATGCAGTTTCACTTTGCGTTAAGGATTCTGGAAGATGCAACTCTGCAAAATGTCAAGTACTTCCCCGGACACAGCAAACTGCATGAGATTCCCCCACCCCCAAATTTACTCTCGGATAATTGCCTTAAATATCTGTTATGGAAATACAAGCCTATCCTACCTGCACAAACTCACAAACCTCAACCATAGCTCTTGTAAGCGGAGCTTTATTTACACGCACTGTAGTATATACCTCCCCAAATTTATGCCATTGTTGTTTAAGATTTTACATTTCTTTTTTTAACTCCACCTATTGAATGTATCATTACTAATTCATGTAGTTGGTATTTGTTTAGGCCTCCCCACAAGTTTTCCACTTCCAGAACTGGCTTCTCACATCTTCAGGGACCATTTTCATTTTTCCTGGAACACATTTATTCACATGCTTTTTCGTATAGTCTGTTGGTAATGACTTTCTCCGTTTTGATTTATCTGAAACTCTTTATTTCACCCTCATCCTTGAAACATTTTCCCCAAGTCTATCACTCTAGATGGAGAGTTATTTTCTCTCCCTATTTTAATCCTATTATTCCACAGTCTTTGGGCTTCCTTTGCTGCTGCTGAGAAGACAACAGTTTAGCTACAACTCATTTATGTGTAACCCATTTTTCACTCTGACAGCTCTTAAGATCTCTTCTTTTTCTGTGATTCTTTTTCGGCCATATCTATTACACATGGATTGAATTTGCCTTTCTTGTATTTGGTATACAGTTCACTTCCCATAGATGAGGATTATTATCTTTAAACAGTTCTGGATATTTATCAGTTTTCATATGTTTGCATTATGATATATTGTATATATCTCATTGTGTTTCTTCTCATGTCCTCATGGAATTTAGATTATGCCCATATTAGACTATCTCACTCTATCTTCCCATTGTTTGTATCCCAATAAGAAATAAGGAGTAAATAACACACCCTAATTAAAAAAAAAATTGAACAGAAAGAGGTTGCATATAAAAATGCCTATTTAAAAGTTGGGCAGAAAATGGAACCGTGAGACAGGCAGCAACCAAGTCAAGCGGTAATGAGTCAGATCGGACCTTAGGTCCTGAGGAACAAGGGATGAAGTGGCCACCACAGCTCAGGAAGCCAGAGAGCTGTGTATTGCAGCCCGCCTTGAGGTAAGCAAGGGCGTGTGGAGAAGGATAAAGCGCACCAAGGCAACTAGTCAGAGGGTTAACTACCCTTATATCACTCTTCCTTCCTCCAGTTCTCTCCCAGTGCTCCCCACCAGCTGGCTCCGACTCAAAGTAAAGAGCAGGGATGCAGTCCAGACAGGTAAGCCTGGGACAGAGACTAAGAAAATTGGTATGAGAGTGGGGTGCCGCTATAACAAATTCCTAGAAATGTGAAAGTGGCTCTGGCTCTGGGTGATGGGCACTGTCAATTTTGGAGATGCAGGTTTGAAAAAGCCTGCCGTGCTGGGCACGAAGGGTTGAAGGCGAACCTGGTGAGGACTCACCAGCGGAGCTCTGAAGGGGAAGCCCCAGGCTCCTGGGAGAACATCTCCGTGGCTGTGAACTGAATGCTGGTAGAAATACAAACAGTAAAGGCTAATCGATAAGGTCTCAAACAGAAATGAGAGATGTTACTGGAAACTGGAAGAAAGGCAATCTTTGTTCTGAAATGGCTAAGTGTTCGGCTAAATTGCGTTTGTGTCCTAACATTTTGTGGAAGGTAGAACCTGTGAGCAAAGACATTGGATATTTGAAGCTATTTCTAAGCAAAGTGTTAATGGAAGAGCTTGGCTTCTCTTCAATGCTTACTGTAAAATCAAGAAGAGAGAAATGGCTTAAAGACAATAGTGAATGAAATAAAACAGAACTTAAAATTTTCAAGAAAATTATCAGTCTACCCATAAGGAATACAATAAGAAACCATGTTCAGTTGAGAACTCAAAGGTTGTGGCCGACCTTTGATGAAGGGATTGGTGTAGATCAACCGTCTCAGGGGAAGCTAGGAGCTGTTCATTAAGACAGCGAGAGATCGGTCATCCATCTAAACATAGCCAGGACCTGTTGTCCAAAGCTGTGAGAAAATGACCCTGCAGGCATCTCAGAAATCGTTAGGGTTGACTCTGCCATCGCCCATCACCAGAGCAGTGCCAGGGTCTGCCGGGAAGAATGATTTCAAAGGAGGGTTGTTCACTACCAGAGCTACTTCCCATCCTGGGCTCAGCTGTAGAATTGTAATCCTGGCACTATAATCCTCCAATGCCCCAGGTGTGACAGTTTGTAGGTGACCGCTCCTCCAAAGGGTGCCTTCTCCATCAGCCAGTGGACAACAAGAGCCGTGGAGATGTGGCTTTCTCAGCCTAGATTTCAAAAGACATCCTGGGAGAGCCTCCATCTGAGCAAGAAGGCCACCATCCATGGGATGGAGGTGCAGAAGAGAGTTCCCCTGAGGGTGTTGTTTGGTGGAGCCATGGGGTCGGGTAAGGTCACCTCTGACCCCATATAATTATATCTGGGCAATTCCAGATAAACCTGTCAGAGCTACAGTGTGGGCTTTGCTAGGAAGACTCATTGGGGTGGCTCCCCAAAGTCTTGGGGGCCTACCTGCAGCCCCAGCAGGTCCATTACATAGGGCCTTGAGCCCAGGGGGATTGTTCTCAAGCCTGGGGGTTTAATGTTGTTTGCCCAGTTGGACTGGGACTTATCTTGGACCTGTTAAATCCCTTTTTTTCTTTTATGCCTCCTTTTTGGAATGGCAATGTTTATTCTGTGCCTCTCCCACCACTGTCTCTGGAAAGCACGGAGCGGTTCGTTTGATTTCACAGGTTCACAGCTGGAGAGCAGTCTGCCTTAGGACGAACAGCGTGTTGAGTCTCCCTCATTTCTGATTTGGGCGATAGATCAGACGGGACTGAGGCTTTGGTTTGATTCTGGAACAAGGTGAGACTTGGGGAGCTACTGGGATAGAATGAATGTGTTTTGCATTTTACGAAGACGTGAATTTTGGGGCCTCAGGGGCAGAATGCTATGGTCTGAATGTTGGCCTCCCAAATTCATATGTTAAAATCTTAATGCCAGATGTGATGGTGTTAGTAGGTGGGGCCTTTAAGAGGTGCTTATGCTTTGAAGGTGGCACCCTTATAAATGGGATTAGTGCCTTAGAAGAAAGATCCCTAGCCCCTCCCACCATGTGAGTGCACAGACAGAAGACACAGCTATGAACCAGGACAAGGGCCCTCAGGGGAAGGCAACCGGGTGGGTGCCTGAATCTCACATTTCCCAGGCTCCACACCTGTAGGAATTACATTTCTGTTTATGAGCCACCCCATCGAGTGGTACCTGATACAGCATCTCAAACAGACTGAGACAGGGACACTAAGCAATCTGGCCCGTCTGTCTTCAGGCCACAGAGGAGTTGTAAACTTTGACTCAAATATGCAGGTAGTTGGGAGTTGTCGGGGGATATTTCCATTTGACTACTCCATTCAGAGACTAGAGTGTGACACACAAATGCTCCTTACTCTGCAGAACAGAGTCCCCCAGGTAACCACATGACTGTGTTGTGTTTGGGGGACTCCAGCGTTCTTTGCAAACCCCTGGTCCCACATCCCACTGTTTTTATACCTCAGGCTTGCTCCCCTCTGCCTTATTCACACAGCCCAAGGAAGCCACCAAGGTTAGAAAGATATTTTCAATTCTAAAGCTACTTTTTTCTTTTTTTTTTAACAGCTTTATTGAGGTATAATAGACAAATAGAAATTGTACATATTCAAGATATAAAACTTAATGTTTATGTATATATGCATATATGTATACATATATATCCATAGTGAAATGATCACCACAGTCAAGGCAGGTAACGTGTCCAGCCCTGCATATATAGGTGGCATTGTGTGTGTGTGTACACACATGTTGAGATCACTAGAGATGGACCCTCATAGCACACGTCCAGCATGCAGTGCAGCATTGCTACCTGGAGGCTCCACGCGGCACTCTAGGCTGCCTAAACTCGGAGGAGGAGACTTGTTAGAGTGTGTGCCTTCTCCTTGTGTCTGTCCTACGAGGAGTCCTCCTGCCCTCCTGCCCTCCTGCCCTCCTCACCTACGCACTTTTGGTGTCGCCGTCATTGTTTTTACACGGGTGTTCAGCATTTCTAGGACCCTGTGGGGTGAGAGTTTCTCTGACCAGTCATCCTGCCACGCTGGTTGAAATGAAAGCCAATATTCACCTTTTGGAGCTCGGCAAATGAATTTGATAAATATGCTTCTTTCAAAATGGTAGAATAAAAACGACTGAAGTCCCATTGCCATTATGGGAATTTACATACTTTACTGTGCACAACAGCCAGAGGAAAACTGTTTCCTTCTTTGCTTCTCATATTGATCTTATTCTGCAATGTTTGTGCGGTGCTGACCAAGCATCATGATCACAGTCGCTGCTTATCAGCACCAAAAACAGGGTCACCCGCTTTCGCCCAGTGTCTATGGCCACAGCTTCCCCAATGGCTCCACCTTCCCTGAGGTGGTGACTTTCAAAACTCACCCTGGAAACCCCCTGGCTAAAAATCACCTGGGCTCACAAAAATGCAAATGCAGGGCCCTCGGGGCTTATAAGGGTCATTATGTTTACGAAGGGGCACACGTCTTCATGTGAACTCAGTCTCTCTGTGATCAAGAAGAATCACTGACTTACAGCATAAGAATTTTATGCAAACACCTTCATTCTCTTTCCTACCAGGTCCCTGGGAAAGGGGTTGAAATATCATTAGGCAGAAACAATCATGACTTCTTACAGAAAATAGACTCTTCTAAGAGTCTGTGGCTCTCCTGTTTCAATGATTAATGTCTCCATAAGAGAAGTTCCAAATTCATCTATTTTTTTTCTGTAAGACATATGGATATTATTCAAACTCTAAAATGTAAGATCTATTTTATATGTACCCTACCACTGCACTTTAAAAATGTCAAAGTCAGTGGGAGTGAGATCAGTGGAGACTTCGTGAAATGAGGAAGACTTAAGGAACAGATGACGCCACGTGAGGGCCCATGAGAAAGAACACCAACAAGGGGGTCAGACGCAGGCAGCAGACAAAGGACACTAATGCAGCATGCAAAGAACAGTGGTGGCTTCTCACTGCTGTAAAGAATCCTGTTTGGTTACATGGAAGATGAGTCTGGGCTGGACTGTGCAAGGCCTGAGACGCTCGCCAGACCACTCTGGAATTTTAACACGTGGTGGATCCTTTGGCTTAGTTGAACCACTCCCAGTCCCAACCCCATGGCCCTTGCTCATTTCCCCTAACGAGTACAAGAAAGATAAACACCCCACTTCTAGTGTCACAGGTGGGTGTGGTCAGGTGGGAAAGATCCTGGCAACGAGAAATCCTGGAAAGGTCAACGATATCTGCTGCTTTCCTGTGAAAGGAATAAATAAATACAAGGACCAAAGCCACCTTCCCTTCTTCTGGCCCTGAACATGGACGGTGTCCTCATCTCTCATGACCTGTCTTGTGACCTAAGGATTTAACAAGTTAACATGCGAACAGAACCAATTTGCTAATTTTGGTGGATGGATAGCAGAGATCCACTGGACCAGGGCCAGCAGCTGACCTCTGGACTTGGCGTTATGTGAGAGAAATACACCTTCATGTTTAAACCTCCCCAGGTTGAGTTTTTGGCGATTTGAAGCCACACACATTTCTAACTTATATTTTATGAATGTACAGAGTAGATTCAACACTAGTTGGGGGGGGGATGTCATTTTCCCTTTATTTTCCCAAATGGAATGTAACCTTTCCCAGGTGTTTGTAGGTTGGCTCTCTCCTCATCACTTAGCTCTCTTTCTGGAGTTTTGCTGTGTTCTTTCATTTGGGCTCTGTTTCTTTGTCTTGGCACACCTGTTAAGTTGTAAGGGGTGGGGCCTGAGGTATTCACTGAGGTGGGGCAACCCTCCTTGCTGCACTGTGGCTCTGCCTGTGGGGGAGGGGCCAGAGAGGGAACAGTGCAGCTTACCTGCTCGGTTTTAGCCCCACTTTCCAAGGAACTCTCTCGTGTGAGACTGGGAGTTCCTCCCACCACAGCAACCCTTGCTGTAGTTCAAAGTCACCTCTGGGTCTCAGTTTCCCGTTCAGCCAGCCCAGCCTGCGTGGCCTGCGGCCTTGCCGTCAGCCGGACTTACCGGTCTGGTTGGTCTGGTTGACTGTTTCTTTAATTCCTTGGTTTTTGGAGTTCCATGTAGTTTGATTTTCTGGCACTTCTGGTTGTCTATTGATTTTAGATTGGTGGTCATCTTCCTTTTGGTTGTGCGTGGAAGCGACGCATTTCTACCTACGCCTCTATCTTAGCCGGAACTACCACTATGTAGTATTTTCTTGTAGATATAGAATAATATATGAAGAGGGTGAATCATTATTTCAAACAAAGTTTATGGTTATTTGTAGCTCACAAGACCTAAATAATATTTACTAGTCCTTCTACCTGTTAGACGTGCTTTCAAGCCTTTAGTGTCAATCTCCTTTACTTCCAGCAGATGGCGACATAACAACACGTCAGAAAATGTGAACTGGCTAATAGGAAGTGAAGCTATTCAACGTCTACAAAAGGACTATGTCCTTTCCAAAGTGGGGGGAACAAACCATAAATGCCATTCTGTCGTAACTTAAATGCAATTTTGAACAAAATAGCCTAAAGTAATTTGTGCTCCAATAATTTAGGTGTTCATGTAAAAGGCTTGTGGGAAAGGGGTCAGATGGTGAATGTGAGCCCCGGTAGTGATAGTAGTAGTAATTTTTAAAATCTCATTACTAGTGACAAATACACAATATCTGAGCCAGTCCATACAATGACCCCAGAAGATCAGAAAGCCAAAAGTTATCTTCCTTACACAGATGGGAGAGCTGCAAATCTCCGGCTTTGCAAAGGCTTATGCAAACAGGGCGGAGATGGGGGTCTGCTGGCTCCAAAATACGGAGCTGCTCCCAATGCAGCCACTCACATGCCGGATCGATCCTTGGTTTTGCTGGTTTTGCTTGCTTGTTTGTGCACGACAGCTACAGTTTATAACGTTTCTAAGAGGAGATAATACATAAGCATTTGATTAGTACAACCACTGGTCACTTTCACCCAGTCGAGAGAAGAGGAAAGAAGGGAAAACATGAAAAATAGAAGAAGATCAGAAGGGGGAACAGGGAAGAGGTCATGAAGATGGGAGAGGCAAAAAACGGCAGGACTGAGGGGATGGAGAAAGGAGGCACAAAGCCACTCCCAGTTGGTGCTAGAGCCAGTCGCAGACACTGATGGCACCCTCTGCTGCTCACAGGACCCTGTTACCCACAGCCCACGGGAATGCTTCAGCTGCTCTAATTCCCAAGCGCTTTTATATGGAGAATGTGTGATGTATGTGCATAAAATGTTCAACAGGTAAATATTTTAGTATTTTAAGTTTTAGTATTTAGTATTTCAGTTAAGTGTCACCCAAAAACAAGAAGACAAAGGACAGTATTTTTCACCAGGGTTTGCAACACATCTTCAAGTGAAGTTGAGTGACTTAAATCCTCTTAAATCTTACTTCTCATCTACAAAACTGAGAATTTGAAAATATAGAGTTATTATGAGACTTAAATGTAATCATCACACAGCAGGTGTGCGCAAGTCCATTTCATTTGAGCTGTACACAAGGGCTGTCAGTGTTGGTGTGAAAGCACTAAGCCTGTGTGAGCTCACCCATGTTTGTTTCTCCAGCCCGACCTTCTTATCTTGTCCCCGGTTTCTCTTCCATCACAGCAAAGCCGTGTCCTTCCGGGTCTTTGTTTGCTTTGTTTAGTGTGTGTTTTTACTTCACTTTGCTCTTTTCCTCTTTAAACTCCTTTTATCTCTCCTGTTCTCTCTCTCTCTCAAATGCCCACTAGACTGTGCACAGCAAGGTAGGGACCGTGCTTACTTGACTTACGAATCGCGCTGCACGCAGCTCAGAGCACAGAGCCCAACGTGTTGCATGTGTTCCATTAAACCATGTGCGTCATATTTTTTCAGACCAGTAAGTCTGACAGTATCGCTAATTGCCATTGAGGATATCACTATTTCTTTTAACCGAAGACCAGCCAAAACTAGCTACCCCGTCTCGTTAGCAGACTACAGGTCGCTTAGGTTGTTTTCATCACCCTGCATTGGAGGTTGCAGGACATCAGTGCGTCTCTGTCAGGGTAGCGTCGGGAGGTTTGCTGAGGCTGCCTGCACAGCCTCCAGCACTCTGTCCAGGGTGGGCTTCTTCAGCGTCTAGGACCCTCCCTTGCCGCAGGTCACTCAGTTGAGGGAGCTGGTGGGAACAGATGGCATGGCCAATAGCTAAGTCTAGTGTGGGGAACAAAGTGACTGCTCTCAAGTGACATACTATCTGCCTCTTTTTTCCATTTCCTCTCGAGCAGAACGATCAAGCACAAGGTGTCATCCATTCACTTTACTATTGCCTCAGGGCAGGTTAGAAATGACATCCAATCACCCACTGATCTGAGACACTAATTAGGCAGAATGATCTCCAGAGACCCTTAAAAGAAGCCAGCATGATTTTCAAAGAAGCGTAGACCCGAAGATTCTTTAGATATACCAATTTCTCCTTCTCACCATTACCTACACTTGCAGAAATTATGTTTACCGATCTTGAGGCATCTATGTAAGGCTAATAGACAACAGTCATAATTAGATCATTCCAGCTTTTCCACAAGAAAGGGAAATGTATCACTGGCTAACTCTCTGCGTGTCCATTTCTGGGAGAGGAGATTAGACTAACCATCTCTCCAAACAATTCCAAAACTTGAATATTAATTCTTGGTTGAATTTTAGAGGAATCCTGAAACTTGCTTTGAAGAATGGGAAAGTCACTTTGTGGTTAGATTCTTATTTCTACTCAGTACGAGGCTTGTGCGTGTCTGTTGATTTGGGACGGGAACAGAGTGAGCAATGGGGATGAAGCCCCCATCTCGGTCCTCATTCTCTCCTCCAGCTCACCCCTCTCCCTCGGGTTTCCCTTTGGGTCCTAGTGTTTTCAGACAGTAGGCAAAGCATGGAGCTGAAAGTGCATTAAAACAAAAATATATTGAGTTCATACTGAAGCACAGGATACATTATTCTTGCCCTGAAATACTAGGCAATCCTAACTATGACTAGCATTCTGAGACTGTAGTTCTCTTCTTGATGTTCAGTAGAATGTTAATGTGTTTTGTCAACCAAATTTCAAAGATATGCGATGAATAAAATACACTTCCAGCAGCACGCTTTCCTAAAACCTGAGAGGGCAAGGGTGGCCCTGCTATAAAAGTTGCCACAAGGTGGCACTATTGCTTAATACTAACCTCCGAAAGCCTAGATTGTGCTGAAATGGTAGACTTCCAGCAGGGAGGGAGGAGTTCTCTATATTCCATAGCTCCAAGGAGCATGTCAGTCTGGTGTTTTAGTAGGCTAGCTGATTCATTTGTATGTGACAAAACGAATTTATCTGAGTACAAGTTTTCATAATTTTCCATGGATGGAAATGATGCCATTGTGGAGAGGTGCTTTTGAAGATGGAGGGCGTTGATTAAGAAAACACGATGGACTCTGGAGCGGGAAGGCTTGGGTTTGAATTCCAGCTCGACTGATTTATTCCCTGATGAAGTGGAAACATGCTACACTCAATGAGTCAGAATGTCCTTATCTAGATCACGATCGTCGTTTTTCGCTCCTCGTGTAGTTACCTGGATTATTACATCGGCGCCTGTGCGTGCACATGGCACACGCGAGGAGCCGCCTCCTGCACACACCCCCGGCTCCGTGCCAACGCGGGCCGACCTCGTCTGAGTCATAATGACGTTTTTTATTCTCGGAAACAAATTGTACCGCAATTTGTTTAACTGCTTTCAACCCGTCTTTTCTTTGGTTCTTTAAACCAAGGAAAAACCTATGTAATATTTAGGATATTAGGAAAATCTATATCATATTTAGCCTACGTTTTGGGTGCCTACTATGTGCCAGATACCTGTAGTCTGTGTGTTTAAGATACAGAGCAGTGAAAAGAAAACAGACTGCCTTCGTAGAGAAGACAAGGCAGTGAAAACCAAGAAGGCCGTGCAGAGAGACCAAGAAGGCTCCCTGGAGAGGTGACGTTGGAGCTGAACCTAGATACTGAGGGAGCCCTCCTTGCTGAGACGCAGAGGAAGAGAGTAACAAGAATGAGGGGCAGCAGAGGCCCCACCCATGTAATTCTTTTGAATTGACTGCAGGCAGACAAGAAAGCTAGCATGAAGAAAGAGCAAGGAATCGACGAGACAGTGGAGGGAGAACAGTTGGAAACGCAGATAAGTAGGAGATTATGGAGGGCACTGAGGGCCCCAAAAGGGGTTTATTTAGATTTTATGCTGAGATGAGATGCCTCTGGGATTTTAAGCTGAAACGTAATTTATTATTTTATGTGCATTTCAGATATATAAACATGATATAAACAGTAAGTGATGGATTGCACTGCTTAGTCATATTGCTTAATAATTCCCGAACTAGTTCTTGTTTATGAACAAAAGCATCATACTTTCTGAACACATAAGAAAAATAAACATTGGATCCTGTGGTTTCAACATAATTTAAGAGTTGCTTATGAAAAAATACTTTTTTGCCACAATTAACCCACTGAAACTATTTCTCAGTTGCATTATATTCATGTAGAAATATCTATTTTCTCCAGCCTCGGAGATAATATTATCAATTCTCTAAAAATGCCCAGTTTCCCTCCCCGAAAGTGCAGTTGTTTCCCACAGGCATGCAGCACGCAGCATGCAGCTATGTTGTGTGGGCACGCGGGTGAACAGATAAGTGAGTGAATGAACAGATCAAAGCTTACACCTTCAGCTCCTGGTTACCATCTTGGCAGATGGAGATGAAATGATTCAGGTTCAACGGATGATCCCACGATTGGGATGTGCACCTTATCCTCCTGCATAATCCTTCTCCCCGTAAGAGTCACTCTTCAAGAATCACCCTGAGGTGCTGGGGAACGAGCGTGGCACAGTGACAAGCTTCAGATTGTTAAGACGAAAGTGGGAAGTGCAGAGTAGGGCCTCCAAGTTACTGATGTGACTGCTTTGGAACTCATCCAGCTCTGATTTCAGTTCTCTTTGTGCTCGCTCTCTCTCTCTCTCTCTTTTTTTTTTTTTCAGTAAAAGCAGTTTGTCCATTTTCTTTTTTTAAACATCAATGTGTGGTTGCCTCTCAGAGGTTCCCTACTGAGGACCTGGCCAGCAACCCAGGCATGTGCCCTGACTGGGAATCGAACCAACAACCCCTTGATACACAGGCCGGCACGCAGTCTACTTAGCCACACCAGCAAGGGCTGGTTTGTCCATGTTCAAGGTAACATTTCTCTTTGGTTACTCAAAACAGATTTTAGTTTTTCTGATAGTCTAACAATGGCCTAACTGGGCTGAACAACCTCACCGATCTCAGGACAGCAGACAAATGGTGGACCTGAATCTCTGACCTTAAGGAAACCTCTTTGAGTTTGGTCTCCTTATTAGTAAAATAGAAATAATATCTTACTTGAAACAGCTGTGGTGAAGATTGATGAGTTAAAGCCTGCAAAGCAGTAAGCACAGTGTCTGATACACTAGAAGTTAAATTATAGCTTTTGTTATGTCTCTTTCTGATTTTCAGGGCGAGCACCGCCCACTAGTCACCTGGGAACTAATCTACCTGAGTCACCTGGAATGCTCATCCCTTCCTCTATCATTGTACCTGTCACTTTGCAACCTCCATTCATTCTTCGGGAGCCAGCTATAGTTTTCCCAGGTTCCATAATCAACCTTGCGGCTGCCAAACTCTATTGATACTTCTGTTACAACCTTGCCACGTTATGTTGTTACTTATCTGTTCAAACATCAGCATCTTCCCACTGACCATGAACCTCACAAGGTCGGAAGCTGTATTTCGTTCATCTTTGTCTTCCCAATGCACAGTACAAAGTACAACATTTAGTAAGTCCTCAGTAAAGGTTTGCATTGACGAATAAATGAATGACCCTTCTCAGACCTCACCTTGACCACGTGTCAAATCTCCCAGTTCCCACAGTCCTCTCTGACTAGATTGCAAAATCAGTTTGCTCTGCACTTTTCCCAGGACGGTGGGAGGAACTGCTTATCTAGTCCCTTTGATTTGGAGCCAAGAGGAATTACTTGTGGGAAGATTGCCCTGCTGGAAACAGTGAAGCTTTTACTCTTTTTTTTTTTTTTTTTGCTTCTTGATTTCCCTTTTCTAACTTTCTTTGTCATATCAGGCTAAAAGGATTTAAGCCGTGTTTCTGTGCCCACTGAATGCTCCTGCCAAAGATAAGAAAGGAAAAGGTAAAATTGGAATAGCTTTGTTAGATTTCTGGCATTATGGATAATTGAGCTGTTTATGATATAATTTAATTTTTTCAATTAAAAAATAGAGGAAAGAACAGCCCATGGTTGAAAAGAGTCCCACTGCTCTACTAAAATCTATTTTCTACTCTACTGAAGATAATCTAGCCAGTAATGTAATTTTTCTAATGCAGTTACGTGGCATTTGGGAGACTAAGGAACAGATTGGTTTGGCTGTTTTATTTTTTCCACTTTTCCACTGCAAGTTGTGTGTTGTTACCATTTAGCTAAGTGAAAAAAACACAATGACCCTTCCTGAATTCAAATATGATCTCTAGTCTCACCTTTTTAACTCGGACAGTGCTTCCTCTCACACCTCCTCCCTGTCTGAAGTCCGAATCTGCCATCTGTTAGAAAGACTCACAACAGAGCACGTCTTTGCCAGATTCTGACGGCGGCTTGGAGATACTGCAGCCATTTCCCAAGGAATTTCCTATGTCTTGAAAAATAATATGGCTTAGAAAATAATTTATTCATGGAAACTCAAAAATTGGGATGGACTACCAAGTGAAAAGGAAATTTGAAGAGTAGTATGAGAAAACTTAACAAGATAGCCTCAGGTGGTGGTGGTGTCCCAGGTGTCCCAGGAGGGGGGACCAGCTTGGCCGGCACCGGCGGGTCATCACCACCTAGGAAACGCCTGAGTCCATGCACTCCCGCAAGGATCTCGTGAAGCCCAGGAATCCTCCCCGCGGGGGCCTGCAAACAGATGTCCAGGGGCGCAGTGATTGTAACTGAACCTTTCAAAGACTGGTTTCCAGATGTCTTTGAAGACAGAGTCCCCGTGCTTCAGGGGCATCTCCCCACTAGGCCACACATTCTAATTCAAACTTACAGTCACACGAGCCACCCAGGGAAAACACGTCTGTGGGGTATCAGCTTCATCTTCCAATAAGGGGTTAATGTGTAAAGACATTCTCTTAGGATTTCAGACACCGAACGCACTCTCACGTGGTTACTTTGGTTCACATTTGATCATTTAAACACGTTATCTCCATTTGCACAGTCGTTGCCTCTTCTCCTCGTCTTCCTTTTCTTTTTTCCAATTGTCAGTGTGGTTTTTCCTTCTGTGTATCTTATGATGGAGATTACGAGTGTACTAGTACTAGTGTACTAGAGATTACACTGGTAATCTCCATCATAAGTGTGGAGCTGTTTGGGAAAACAACCCATGCCACCATAACTGGCTCTGATCGACATTGGTCCAATTGTGCTTCTCCCCAACACATGAAATTTGGGTATTTGATACAACTTAACTGAAAGAGATACAGGAAAACAGGTGGTAAATGTTGTTCTAGGCCAACTTCCAGCAGGGGCGTCCAACCTGTGGCCCGAGAGGCACATGCGGCTCAGAATGGCTGTGAATGCAGTCCAACACAAAATCATAAATTTACTTAAAACATCCCGAGATTTTTTGTGTGTGATTATGTGTCGCAGTGTATTACTGTGTGGCCCAAGACAACTCTTTTTCTTCCAGTGTGGCCCAGAGATGCTGAAAGTTTGGACACCTTTGTTAGAGTATTCCTTTTATTTTTTCCCCCGTGCCCCAACCATCTGGTGTTTATGGGACATCACAAACTTTGAAGTCATATATAATAATCACCTTCATAATAAAGTGGGTTATATTAAACACACAAAAGCAAATTAAAAGATAACTTAATCAGAAAGTGCCCTGGAGGGGTATGAATTTTGTAGTTAGCCATTAAGAAAATTACTTGGAAATTAGCTCTATGTAATAAATTCTGTGTAGAGAGATCAAAAACGTAAATTGTGTGACAGGTCAGAGAAAAAGCAAAGGAGTCACAATAGAGGGGATGGACCTGAAGGCACAGGATCTGCTAATGTCTTCCCAGGGCAAGGGCAAAGTCAATTCCAAACTCTAAGGTTCTGATTCCTGGGAATGTTTTAAAGGTCTGCAAACAGAATCAAAGTGAACATTTAATTTAAAAAACTACTTATAACAAAGAGTAAATATCTCTTGATCGGAGTCTGCATGCTCCTTTCCTTGGTCCCTCAGAGAGGTAACAGTGCTTGGGTTGTGTGCAAGCTCCTGCCTCCACGTGCCATGGGGGTTATTATTAGGCAAGAAATAAGGGCTCACCAGTCCCGCTTGTGTGATATTAGGGCTCTACAACTCAAAGATTTCCAACCCTATGAACATGTTGCTACAAATAATATTGAATAGTAAAGGTCATATTCTTTTAGCCTTTATACAAGTTATTCCACTTAAAAATTATTCAGAGGTTAATGGCTAATTTGACATCAAAATATGGCAGCACATCAAACATAATTAATTATTACACTTAATTTATGTTGCTAAGTGATTTATCACTAACAACTATTGAGTACTCCTAATATGGAGTGAATTGAAACCTCATGTAACTGAATAATTATTGGATGTTAACAAAGGAGAGATTATATTCAGATCTTGTGCAATTTATAGTGCATGTGATTTTTATTAGTTCTTGGCTGTTTGCTTTCATAATTGTTCCAATTTTTTTGACTAAAATTGGTCTGAATTGAGTTTAGTGAGCAAGATGAGTTCTCATTTCATTATCAAAGTTTCCAGCACATAATAATAAAAATCTGTGATGTAATTGTATAAATATCTCAATTGCCTAGCAATGAGAAAGAACATACAAATAAGAAAAAAATTATCAAGTGAGGCTCACTCCAGAAAATTATCACAGTATTTTTATTCTAAATCCATTGTTTCTTTTTTCATCAAAGGTAATAGCACCATTTTTACCTATTTGAATGCAGATACATCTTTCTTTATGTTCAATTTTTAAATATCACTGAGATGAAGTTATTGGGCGGACATATTAGATAATTAAGAAAATCAGTTCATAACAAAAGATTTTAAACACATCCAATGTTTCAGAAATTCTATTACTAATTAGCAATAATAGGCTTTTAATTTTTTAAAAAATATTTACCTGAGAAATACAAAAAAATGCATGTGTTTTCTGAAAAAATCACGTTTCTGAAAAACTTACGGTGAAAACAGCAGTGATCTGCCTAATCACTGTTTTTCTTCATTTTTGCTTTCAGAGGGAAAAACCATTTGTTGTTCTAAATTCTTCTCATAGTTACCACTTTATGTGTAAGTTATGGGACTCCATTGATGTTTTTAAGTATACATTATTGATTATGCTACTACAGTTGCCGCGATTTTTTTCTCCTCTTTACCCCTCTTCTGCCGTGCACCACCCCCCCTCCAGCATTTCCCACCCCCTTAGTTCATGTCCACGGGTTGTACATATAAGCTCTCTGGCTTCTCCATTCCCTATATTATTCTTAACCTCCCCTGTGTATTTTGTACATACCATTTGTGCTTCTTATTCCCTGTACCTTCCCCCCATTCACCTCCTCCCTCTCCCCACTGATAACCCTCCATGTGATCTCCACTTCTGTGATTCTGTCCCTGTTCCAGTTGTTTGCTTAGTTTTGGTTTTTGTTCTTTAGGTTCAGTTGTTGGTAGTTATGAGTTTGTTGTCATTTTATTGTTCATAGTTTTTGATCTTCTTCAATTTCTTAGATAAGTCCCTTTAATATTTTATATAACAAGGGCTTGGTGATGGTGAGCCCCTTTAACTTGATCTTATCTAGGGAGTATTTTATCTGCCCTTCCATTCTAAGTGATAGCTTTGATGGATGGAGTAATCTTGGCTGTAGGCCCTTGCCTTTCATGATTTCAAATACTTCTTTTTAGCCCCTTCTTGCCTGTAGGGCTTCTTTTGAGAAATCAGCTGATAGCCTTATGGGAACTCCTTTGTAGGTAACTCTTTCCTTTCCTCTTCTGCTTTTAATATTGTCTCCTTATCTTTAATCTTGAGTAATTTAATAATGATGTGCTTTGGTGTGTTTGTCTTTGGGTCCAACTTCTTTGGGACTCTCTGAGCTTCCTGGACTTCCTGGAAGTCTATTTCCTTTGCCAAGTTAGGGAAGATTTCCTTCAGTATTTGTTCAAATAAGTTTTCAATTTCTTGCTCTTCCTCTTCTCCTTCTGGTACCCCTATGATTCAGATGTTGGAATGTTTAAAGTTGTCCCAGAGGTTCCTAAGCCTCTCCTCATTCTTTTGAAGTCTTGTTTCTTCACTGTGTTCCATTGCCTGTTTATCTCTTCCTTTTGTTCCAAATCATTGATTTGAGTCCTGGTTTCACTGTTGGTTCCCTGTATACTTTGCTTTATTTCACTTTGTGTAGGCTTCATTTCTTCTTTCATTTTGTGACAGAGCTCAGTCAATTCTGTGAGCATCCTGATTACCAGGGTTTTGAACTCTGCATCAGATGGGTTGTCTATCTCCTCATTGTTTAGTTCTTTTTCTGGAGCTTTGATCTGTTCTTTCATTTGGGCCATATTTCTTTCTCTCAGTGCACCAGTCTGGATGAATATTTCTTCTTTAACTCCTTGGTTGTTGGAGTTCCATGAAGTTTGATATTCTGGTAGTTCTGATTGTTTATTGTTCTTAAATTGGTTGTTATTCTTCTTTTGGTTGTTCGAGGATGCAAAGCTTTTCTACCTACTCCTCCATCTTGGCCAGAGCTCCCTGATGTTTTTGATTTATTGACTATAGACATTGTTTATTGTCTTTTTGATAAAAGAAAGGAGAATTCAGCTCATTTAAGCCACATTTTTTTTCCACTCTTTCTTCTCAATAGTGATTTTCATTGCTTACAGATGCTTCTCTGGTATTGTTACAACTTTAAATAATCAATTTAAACCACTCATTTCTCATCCATTAATGATAATTTCACTTTGTTCCACACTTCAATAAATGAGAAACTTCTCACTTGTACCCTGTCTTCTCTTACCCCTTCCAAATATATCGTCAGCTATGCATTTACTTTTATATCATCAGAGTTAACCATATTTATATTCTATTATGTCTAATTAATCTCTGGAATGAGTTGACTAGTAGAGTGTAACAGCAACAACAAAAAATATTTTAAATCTTCACTTACCTTAATCATATTATCAAGTTTTTCCAAATTTTCAATCTTATTTTAGACCTCCCTTATTTTCTCAGAAGGGTGACTCCCACATAATTCCATGAACTCTTCTCCTTCTGGTTTTATGAGACTGCTATCAATTGGCCATCCATAATGACCCTTTGTTATTACTTTGGGTTGGATTTACTCTTTGATGAATCCTAGATATTTCTCTTCCATGTTTTGCTAAAGGTCATTCTCAAAAACTTCAAAGAAAGGGTATATAGAATGTAACTTTTCAGTGATTATACATATCTAAATATTACTTAATTCTAGTCCCGTATTTCATTTGTAGTTTGGCTGGGTATAGAATTCTAGCCTACAAATAATGCTCCCTCAGAATTTTAAAGGTACTGTTGCATGTTCAGTTAATAATCAGTGATGCTGCTAAGACCAATACTTCCTGAGTTTTGTTCCTTTCAAATTTATCTGCATTTTCTCTCATGAAACTCTATGAAATATATTCTACATCACTTGTATTCTTCCCTTTTAAAGACTTGTTAATAGTCTGAGACTGTAATGATCCTCTATGTCTTTTAACTTTTCTGTCAATAATTGTACTCTCTTTGTCTCTTTGTTATATACTCTGGAAATTTACCCTAATTTATTTCTTTTCAAAACTTTATTTTGTAAGTTATATTTTTTATCAAAAACTATTATTTCCTAATTGTGCTCCCTCCAAAATGTAGCTGAGAGTACATATATGTGTCAGAACTTGCATTTCAAATATGTGCATTTTATTGCATGTAACTTACATTTTAATAAAGTTGATTTTATAAGCCCCATTTATCTCTATTTTCACTGTTAACCTCTATTTCTCACTTTTCCAAATATTTTTTCTTGGTGATCCTTCTTCTTCTACCCTCATGGATCTTGGAAATATCATACCCACCCAAAAGTAAACTTCTGGCACGTGACTGAGATCATATCAGGCTTTGTACTAGACACAGAATGGGATCCAGACTCCTGGGCATAGACCAGAAGGTCTATCTATTGTCTGACTTCTTCTCCAATATCATTGATGAATTTTATCTCCTATTCACCAAGTTTCAATAACAGAGCTTTTGCAGGGGGGGAAGGTTTTTGAAAATGCCACACTCATTTTTCCTGCATGGATTTCTGTTACGTCTACCTGGAACTCAATCCCTCTGGTGTTTGCATGCCTGTTTCCGTCTCATCATTAAACCTCATTTATACTTCACCTCTTCAAAGGGGCCTTGCCTGACCGCCTTATGTACAGGTCTCCTTTATTTACCACTCTGCATTTCACGTGTCCTTTGTGGCATTTAGCACTATCTGAAGTTATCTTGTTTTCTGTTTCCCCTCAGCAGAAGAAAGATCCAATGGATTACACAATCTTGACCTTAAAAAAAAATCCTGGACCAAACATACACAGGTTTGAAACCAGAAAGATCTTTGGAAGAACTCTGAGTTTCCATTTATTTTGGGATCATTGGTGAGTTAGTCTCTGGAATCCAGTTGTCTAATCAGTAAAATGAAGACTGTGTGTGCTATGGAAGGGATTATTTCAATAAATTATGTGCTCAATAAATTGAAATCATCTTCCCTATCTTCCACTCATTTATTCCAAAAATATTGAGAGACTACCTGCTCTCTGCTTTAGAATTCTGTGTCTCCATGAATGCTCCCAGTGCAGGAAACTCACAACCCTCCAAGAAAACCTACTCCATTTTGAGTCAGCACTGATGTTAGAATGGTTTAGTTTATGTTTATGGGAAATTTGACCCCTATTATCTTCACAGATTCTTCATACAACCGTCTTGTGACAATGCTTTGTCTTCTTCTTTACTACAGCTTGAATATTCCCATCTGTAGTCAGCATCCCTCCAATGACACAGTGGCTCTTCAATAGTTTCTGGGTGAACTTCTGTTTGTAGTTTTCTGTGCAGCACTTGCTGCCTGGAACGTCACAAAATTCCCCACGTGTTTTCGCTGTAGGGCATCCTGGAACAACACTGTCATCTCCTGAATGTATTTCACTCATCATCACTTCAACTTTTATTTTTTTCAAGTGGCATCACATGAAGCCTCATGTTGAGGCTCCCAAGGGTTTTCACATATGTTTCTGTTAAGCACAGAAACCTATCATCTGTCATCTTCATGTCGTACATTTGCAGATGACTTTTTGTCCCTTAATTCAAGATTTACAATTATTCTTTTTTTTTATAATACGGACTGATTTCTTTTTTTTTTTAAGATTTTATTTATTTTTAGAGAGGGAAGGGAGAGGGAGAGAGAGAGAAACATCAATGTGCGGTTGCTGGGGGACGTGGCCTGCAACCTAGGCATGTGCCCTGACTGGGAATCGAACCTGCGATACAATTATTCTTAATACATTTCAAGGAAAAAGATTTTATCTCTAGCCTGTTCTAATTCCCTATGATTTCAAATAAGCAACGAGTAGAATATTAGAGAACATTCTCAACTCTTCCCCCAGAATCCAAATAATGCTGGATGCTAACAATTATGTAATGCATATTTGCATTTATCCCCACTCATTAAAAATGACGTTGTGAAAATATTGACATCTGGGCTCTATGTGTGTGTAGTTGTAGCATCTGGTGCATGTTACCTCCTTGTGGAATGAAAGAATTACATAGTATTCTAGGAAGGCTGGCTTGGCACACAGAACCAAAAATACAGAGCAAAATGAAAATAACAAATCAGTCACTTTAATTCCAAATCTGTATCCATTAACAAGCAAGTAATAAATGTAAACATCTGGAGTATGTAATGCTGGAACAAATTTGAATCTAATTTTTAGATACATCCTTATTTTATTTTAATGGTAACTGATATTTTTGTGGCATTGGCACTATATCTTATGTTTACACTACAAATTCAGAATATCCATTTATCAGATAGTTTTATGTTCCAAATCAATTATTTTCATTCATTGTCTTATAGAACATCGTTTTCCCTAAGGTGTTTGCTAAGCATCCTTTGAGGGTAGGAGCATGGTGTCAGAATTTAGCTGAATCAAATTTTGTATTCCTAGAAAATATCCCTAGAGATTAAACTCAACTTCATAATTTTTTTTGTGGCTTTCCTTATCCCCCCCCACTAAAAAAAAGCAGTTGTATGTAATGTTTTTAAAATACATTAACCTAAAGTTTATTTGAAAAAAACTATGGAAAATAAATTGGTTAAATTGAAGCATATGGTTAGTAGCTATTGTTTTTGCTCACTCATTTTGCATTCCCTTAGTTTCTGATATAATAGCTTGATTTGCCTTTGCTTAATTTCATCTACTTCAGTTTTAATCTAAACCCATCCCATACTTCCAAAGAGTGGAAATGTGATGTGCACCTGGCCAGAGTCCATCCATCTTTAACCATAGGTATAAGGCTTGACCATTTGACTTATGTTAGAACAATAGCATTATCTCTAGACCTATTGCTGAAATAGGGGAAGGACATTCATGGGCTTACATAAGCAAGTAGGATATAAGCCCAGACATATTGGAGACTATTTTTAAATTGCTTGGAAATTACTAATCTACAAAAGAAAGACCACATACAGATAAACGTAACTGAGAGATAAGGATATATTTCTAAAAACATCATTTAATCCTTTGGATCTTTGCTATACCCGAAGATCTATTTCTGGGCTCTTCAGTTATGTCAACCAATAAAGGTTCTTTTTTTCCTTAAACAATTTTTAAATTGGTATTCTGCCAATTTGAAATGGAAAGGTCCTGATTGTAACACATTGCAACTCTTAACAGTTCTAACAGTTTCTCCCCAAGCCCTATTCCCACACTCGACAAATATTTCCAGGACAAACAGCTAGAGTGCTATGACAGTTATGTGTAATCTCCAACCCCGTTCCCCAAATATAGTTACAGTATATAAAGATAAATGCCAACTTAACTACTTTTAATTATAATAACAATTAAAAAAAGCTACAGTCCTCATGAGAAGACAATATAAGGACTAAATGTTTCAAGTAGAGAAGTAATCAGAAAACTATGGCCCATGGACCAAATCTAGCTGACTACCTGTTTTTATATTTTTATTTGAACACAGCCTCACCCTCCCATATTGGTTGGTTTTATGTGACGATGGCTAAGTTGAGTGGTAGAGACAGCACATCTGTCACTTGGGAAGGCAACAGTATTTACTATTAGGCCCTTTACAGAAAAGTTTGCAGACATTGCTATTGCTGAATCACCAGTTAAAAGTTGCACTACAAAAGTGATTAAATATGGTCTTTGTAAGTCCATAAGTAGCATCTGTCTGCTCTCTGGAGCCCAGAATCCAAAACTAGGCTGAAAATATACGTTTTTATGGTGTCCAAATCCATCATCAACATTCAGCGCGAGCAGGTGGAAAAGAAATTAGGCAAAGTCTGGTTGCCTTTTCATTTCTACCTGGCCACACAATCAGACCATTATAGTGGGGTAATAAAATGTGCACAGGAATAATGCTAGAACTGCTGCATCTCCCCGTCTTGGTAGTATGGTCTCATGTAATAGATGTCCTATAGGGCCCAGAGGCACAGCCTCCCTGTTCACCCAAGTAGGCCACTCCAGGTATGCCCCCATGTCCACCCCCAGTGTGGGCCATTTACACCCTCTTGTTGTAGTTGAGTCTTGATTACTGTTGGGAAGTCAGTATGAGGGATTTACCCCCAGGCCTATCAGCTGTAAGGGCCAGCTGGGACCACCCTGGAGGATCAGCTGTGCAAGGGCCCACCCCATAGAGCAAGGCTCACTTCACCTGGGCTCTGGCACCTGCTGAGTCTGCCCCTTGAGTGTGTCACTTGTGGAGGTGGCTGGGTGATGTTTCAAAGTGATCTGAAGCTGCCCACTGGGTGCACTGGTTCTGGGGCCTCCTAGGAGGTACAGGCCAATGTCAACCACCACCTGCATTCTTCCCAGGGCCACCCCGCATGAGCTACAAAGTGATCTGCATGTGGCTGCTAATTGTGCTTGGCTTAGAGGTGCACAAGTAAGGCCAAGCTGTGAACTGAGACCAGCTGCTGCTAGTGCCAGGCCTGGTGACATTTAGTGAGAGGTACAGGTCACACTGGGCCAGATGCTGCTTTTTTGAGAGACTTTAGGAAAGTCTGAAGCATGGGCCAAGACAGGCCATTTGTATGGAAAAGCTATAGGAAGCAGCTTGGGTGTGCCAGCAAGTTAGGTTGGGTAGGATCTCAGGGAATCACCAGGGTGGGACAAAAAGTAATAGCCAGATAAATGGAGACTCAAATATAGTGCCTGTCTGTCAGCTTGAGGAGGGAAGGCTGAGAAAAAGAACAATGGCCTCAGCCAGCACTTCTATCCTGAAGAAAGCTGCCTCCCCAGGTCTCGCCCTGATGCCAGACAATTCAGTTTCTCCCTGTATGTACCTGATGCCTTTTGAGCTGGTGCCTCAGTGCTGCAGCTTAGACCACATGAGTCTGATTAAGTTCCTGTGTAAGCCTTTGAAGAGGAACTAGGCAATACAAATCTTACAGATACCATGTAAAGTTAAATCTATGGCTACAAAAAATTAATTAAATTTAAATTTTAAAAAATTCTATGACTACGATTATTACACCAGAGCTGTCTCTGTGATCCTGGCACTTGTTAAATATATATTAGGCAGTATTTTATCTTTATTCCTTTAATAAACAATCAAGCAAAAAACTCTTTGTAATTAAGAAATAGAAATAAATATAAAAAAACTTAACCACTCTTTTTTTTTATTTGCTTAATCCAGTGATTTGTTTTGTGTGCAGCGAGGTTTGGAAACCCCATGTCTTTCTCCAACATAAAGCCATAAGGCTCAACGTGTACAAAAGCATTTCCTCTCAGACACTGACCTCTAGCAATCATATGACTTTAGCTTCAACAAGGTAATAGGTACCTGTATATTCAACAGTGTGATGGTTAATTTTATGCATCAACTTGAGAGGACCACAAGGCGCCCAGTGTCTATGAAGGTGTTTCTAAATGAGATTACATTTGAAACAGTGGATTGAGTAAAGCTGATGGCCCTCCAAATATGGATGAGCCTCATCCAATCTGTTGAGCCCTGAATAAAGTGAAAAGGCTGAGAAAGAGAGAAGTCACTCTCTCTGCCTGTCTTCAAGCTGGAACATCAGTCATCTCCTGATTTTAGACTTGGACTGAGCTGGAATGGATACTATCAGCTCTCCTGTTCTTCAGGCCTGTGGGCCCACAGTGAAACTACACCATTGGCTTCCCCAGGTCTCCACCTAGCTGGACTGCAGAGCTTAGGATATAGGTATATACACATACCCACACACATATATGTGTACCTATAGATCTATATGTGTATAGCTTCTATATATATATATGTCATATATATCAATATAGAAATAAATATTGATATAGATATTTCCTTTTGGTTCTCTTTAGAGAAAAAATGGCCACTTATCTGCATCTGTATTTTAATAATCACATTAAAATAAGTCCATTATAAAACTAAATAGATTGGAAACATTTTATTAGTATCTTAGGACATACAAGAGCAGTAAGGTATGTTATTTCAACAATTGAACCCAGGACATTAAATAGCTCACAGTCCAAATACAGACTAAAAGTGTCGGTTTCTATGGTGCCCCAGTCAGTCACATGGACATTCAATGCCAACCATTTTAAATGGTTTTTATGAACCCCAAAATCAAAAAGGAAAAAAAAGAAACTAAATTTACTTAACAGTATCTTAAGGTGATATGTACAGCTGTAAAATCTAGAACTCCCCACATCCTTTATATATAGCAAATAAAAGACTGAAAATAACTTTGTTATGACATGTAGATATCAAGAGACTTACTTAGATCATTGAATGTTTTAACCCAGAACTTAATTCACCTGGCTTGGTGTTTTTCCAAAAATCTCTGTATGTGTTTTCAAAACTACGTCTTGACTTTGAAACACTCTATTTACCGAACACAAACAGACCTGCCTGTTAAAGTGCGCATGCGGTGATTTTCCTCGGCAACTCTTGCTCTTTCTCCGCTTGTGTGAATCCAGCAAGAAGGACAGCTTCAGGGGGTCTCCAGAAAAATGTCTCATTCATACTTCTCTTGGGGACATTTCTGCTGCCACTAGCAGAAAAGAGATGTTTTCTCCAGAGATGGGGTCCATAGATGAGCAGCCTTCAAATTTCAACGTCTATAATAATTATTGGGTTATATGTCTATTTTCAGATACCTCCCCCCAAAGAATCTGATTCTGTGGGTCTGAGGTAAGATTTAGGAATCTACAATCTCACAAGGCAAATAATGCTTATATAGGAGGTAAAAGGCCTCTGCTTTGAAAATCACTGCATAAATTTCCTGCCGCCAATGGAATGAATTTTCTCATCTGGTTGCAGTAGTTAATTTTTTCTGTTTAACAATAAAACAGGAAATGTCAGTAACATATAATAATAAGCATTTATTGTTCAAGTAGCTGAAATCAACTGAGTGTCTCTAAACAGCTCTGTGTTTAAAGACAGAGCTTGCTCATACGTCTGGGGGTGGGCAGGCCAATCTGGCCTCAGTGGATGTAACTGGGGCACTTCTCATCCTCCAGGGAACAAGCTCAGAGGTCCCTGGGTGACAGCTGAGATGCAGGAAAAGCAAACAGAACCACTGTAGGTCTCTATGGGCCTACGCTCAGAACAGACCTGCTGCCACTTCTACCTAACTCCATCCGACACAGCACGCCACAGCGCTGAGTTCCAGGACAGACAAATCTTTTCTGACCTTTTAAGGAAGGAATTGAAAAGTGACCTGACAAAGGATATGAGTACAGGGAGAGGTGAAAAACTGAAGCCATTACTGCAATCAACCCTTTGAAAGTACTGAAAAGACTATAGATGCAAAGTGAGTAAGGAGGCAAACATTTCACTTGGGGGAATGTGAGTTTGTGGACATGCTGACTCAAGGCCACCTCTAAAATGTGCATTCAGTGGAAATGGGCAAGCAGTATAGTCCTATCAAGACACTTATCGACAGCCTATGCTGTCTTTTCTTCTACTGTAACTGTGAAGTCTGTATAAATAGCCACAGAAGTTCCCACTGAGCATGACTCCTACCCTGAGCTGCCACCAACTTGCCATAGTGCCACATGTCAGGCACGTTTGATGAAGCCATCTGAGGAGTCTGAGCAAATAAATAAAACAGAGCTTTGTATTCAATTTAAGGGTCCCAAACAATAGTAATAAACACTTAAAAATATCAGCCATTTGAAAATCAATTTATTTTGGTGAAGAAAATATCTTAGGTTTCCACATTTTAAAATGTGCAGCATCCTGGAATGACATGATCTCAACCAAAAGCTCCTTGAGCTATGATGAAATATATTTTTAATATGAGAGAACGTACATTTCCAAAGCAAGATTTTAAACGTTAACATTATTTTAGAACTTTTTTCAGTGATTTTCATATTCTGGATGGTTACTAACTCTAGCTCACTCTTACCCATTTATTAAACAACGTCATCTCAAGACTTGGATCAGTCACAATTGTGTCCTGTGAGACTGGCTTCCTTTAAAGATCTCCTGAAACTGACATTTTAATTCAGCCTCGTTCTTGTTTTAATTAATAAGGATTAGTGGGATTTTGCATTTTAAAAATACCAATATATCATTACTTTAATAAATTATCCCAGCACTCAGAAAATTGAAGCTTCTGTGTACATAACATGTAAATATTTAACAGAAATTATGTTTGACACACATATAAATCAGCGCTGGAAGAGTTACTGTTCTCAAAGTCAACGCAGAGTGAAAAGATCAATTATTAGTCTCTTGCCTGCTCTTGTCACAGGAGAACATGAAGGACCGCCCTATAATAAATAGACGAGTCTTTCTTGTAAACTCACATGATCTCAGGCATTTATAAAAATAGAAATTACTGTTGATAAATACTCTTGACTTGGAATGCCAGAGAGACATCCTGCTGAGGGTTTGTTTTTCCAGAGTCCTTACTAAATCCTAATATTCAAAGATGTTTCTAAAGAAAAACTTGAGGAGGGAGAGAAGAGCTGAAGAGGCCGAGTGTTGGAAGTTAAAGTATTTACTGTAAGAACATGGTCATCGTTCATAAGGAAAGAATGCTGTTAGCTCATTTTTGTTACCTGGCTGCAGTTTAGACCAGCCTTTTGAAAATGCCAAGGGCATCTGCCAGGGATACGATGAAATTTGTTGATTTTATGTTATAGACTGAGACACCGAAGCCAAGTCAACACTGTGAAGATGCTCATACTAATTCAGAGCTATTTAGTGGTGAATTGGCTAAGACAGGTCCTTAAACCAAAAAAATCAGTCACAGACTGCCTGTCAAAGCATCATTTTACTTTATTTCTTATGAGTCTTAAAGGCTTTAAATTTTTGTTGTTGTTTTGAAAACTTCCTTTAAAAATATAACAGCTCTGGAAGCATCTGTCCTTGAAACTTTATGACACTGCCGTTGATACTTAAGTTAGCATGATGGTACAAAATAGATTTGACATTAGAAGGAAGAGATTTTCAAAGCAAAACTTTTCCTGTGTCAAACCCTAACTTGAAGCAAGTGGAGACTTTTCGGCAGGAGGTACCTTTGCTCTCAGACCACGAAGGGCTAATCTTACGTTCGTGTGTCCTCAGTCGGGCACCCTGGAGGTCTACGCTTCCGAGGAAAACCGGAAGGCTGTGCCTCCCACTGCTTGTGTTACGAAGCCGTCAGCGAAGCTCCAGGAGGGCAGGATTTGCTTGCTCACTTCCGCGTAAGCAATGCCCAACGCCTTCTTGGCGCATGGTTTGAGCCCAATCATGGAATACATGAAGGACAAATTTAAGATCTTTTCTAAGTTCCCTGTAAAACTAGTGGTTCTATTGCAAAGGTAAAGGACTCATTAGATGTGGGCTACATACCATACCATAGTTACTGGCTTGAGACAAAGATCTACAGTGTCCATAGCAGGACCTTCTGGAGACATGGTTTGCATTTAATCTAGACACCAACACAAATTTCCTCCCAAGCTACCCCCCACACCAGGAAAGATAGCCTCACATTCTTTTTGCATTGTGATTGATTAGAAGTAAAAGAAATCAAAGCTGCTCTACCTGTTTAATAACTACATTGCCTAACATTTGCTAGTGATTCATCCATACCCAGGTGTGAGTGATTAAGTCAGCAAGCATAAGCATATTCTATAACTGGTATTTCAATAACACAGTGTTAAGCGTACATTGACTGCTAAGAATGTCCAGAGAAAATTCTCATAAACCAGTAAATTAGGACAGAAGTCGATGCTCCTAGAAATCCCTTTAGATACAAGAAACATTGTCCATAGGATGGTCACGCCTCAGTCCGCTTCAGAGTAGGCACATCGGGACCTCACATAGTTCTCTCAGCTGCCCGTTGTATTTTCCTGAATTTCATCAACAGTCTGAAATCTCTCCCTTTTCAAAGGTGATTTTAGTTTTGGGAAAGCCAGAAGTTACAGGGCATCAAATCTAGGCTGTCGGGGGGCTGAGTCACCTGGGTGATTTGATGTTTTGTCAAAAAACTCTGCACAAGACGTGATGCGTGAGTAGGCGCATTGTTGTGATGAAACTGCCAATCACTGGTTGCCCATAGCTGCGGACTTCCCAATCATCTGAATAGTTTTCCAGAGAGGACTGTTTAAGCATAAGGCAAAATCTGATGCAGATTCATTGCTCTACTTGCTCAGTCATTTTGCATAAGATGGCCACACAATACACATGCTCACTCTATGGCATCTACCACCCCAACTGGCTAGTACAGTGAAGTCATCATTGTTCACACATGCACATTCCAGTCCATTCTCTCTGGCTGCCAGGCTACATGGGTGACATGCAAACTGTTCTCATTACATTAAAACAATGACTGGACTTTTTCTGGACAGACCTTGTATGCTTGTGAAACCACTACCACAACCTAATCCATAAACATATCCATTATCTCCAAAGGTTTCCTCCCACCTTCTGTTGTTGTTGTTATTATTATTATTCTTAAAGCAAAAAGGAACACAGTAGTTGTCAGGGACTGAGGGCAGAAGAATACAGGGCAATATTAGTCAAAGGACACAAACTTTCAGTTATGCAAAATGAAAAAAACCCTAGAGATCTTCTGTACAGCATACCTGTCATTAACAGTACTGTATCATACACCTAAAGATTGGGTAAAAGGGTAGCTATGCTGTTAAGTGTTCATACCAGAAACAAAAAAAACTTCATTTTCATTTATTCCTTTGAAGAGCTCTGTCGTGATTTTTAAGTGAACAAAACTGAAGTGAATAATACTAGAATTGTTTGTCTTAAATAATGCTAAGAAAGGTTGTTTTGTTTTTATTCTTTTTTATTTGGTCCTTCCTTCAAAAAAAACAAAAAGCGTACTAATTTAGACAGGGAATTTGACCCACAGAGGAAATGCATAAGGATGCTGAGGGCGAAATGAGCCAGGCACTTGGATTAGTTTAGCAAAATCTAGAAAATCTGTGGTGTGGGAAAACTAACAAGCAAAGAAAAACACATGCTCTAAATATTTTTGAAGTTTAAGAGCCAGTTGTTGACTGTGAAGGACTCGGTCCTGGTAAGTCTCCAAGCTGCTCTGCTTCCCATTTCTTGAGAACAATTTTGTTTAAATGACAAATTTAAAAACTCTGACATCATGTTATTTTTCTATAATCTGGTATCATAATCTTAGTCTCCATATTGTTAATATACATTTCCTGTGGAATATTTTCTTATGTACCGTAGAATGTTGACTTTCCTTAACTTTCTAAGATTATAAATTATATATTTTATTGTCTTATGAATACTTCTAGTCCTATAGATCTAATTCTTCATTCCTGTTGTCTGGGTTGCTGACTGATCCCACTAGCTTTATAAAATTTACTTTTATTGAACTTTTTCCCATTACCATTTATCCCCCTATACCCTCTTCCACCTCCTCCATTAATTTCCTTTGATGGAAGAAAGTTATCTGTACATGGGGGGTGGGGAGAGAGAAGGAGAGAGCACACAGGTCCACCTGTGCCCTCAAACCCTCCCCTCAGTGTGCCAGACCTTCAGACGCACACTCCATCTCTCGCCCTCTGCTCAGTGTGGACTGCATCAGAAGATCCTTTGCCTTCTGATTTCAATTCCATTTGAGTGAAGAATTCAAGCAGAAGAAGAAAGAGAGGGATGAGAATGGGGTCAGGGATCTCATCCTCCCCCTTTTCCCTAATAGGAGGATCACCTTGGAGACCGGCCACATCCTCAACTAAAGGATAGGCTACCCTCTTCACACAATCTCTCTCTCTCTCTCTCTCTCTCTCTCTCTCTCTCTCTCTCTCTCTCTCTCTCTCTCTCCTCTCTGCTCCTCACCCCCATCATCCCACTATCTTAATAGCTCTGGGATCCTTGCATTCTCTCAGTTTCCTTATACCTAAATAATATTCTTGAAAGTAGTCCTTTGTTAAACTTGCTTCTTCCCTAGTTCTCCAACCACTACCCTTTGTCTACCCCTAACTATAAGTGAGAGCAATTTATTTATTAAAAGAGTAATCTTTGTAATCTTTGTCCTCTGCCTCTAAGTCCTTGCTGCCCGTCACTCCACTGAGCCTGTTATTATCGAAGCCACTGGTTGGTTGGCATCCACAAGCCGGATCTTTTAGAAATAGCCTTCCTTAAATTACTTGTGCCCTTCAAAGCCCTGGAGAATATTACTTATGCTTTCTTTCTCAAATACTTGTTTTAGTTCAGCTCTGCTGTATCACTTTCTCGTCTATCTCCTTAAAAGCTCCTATTTGATACTCCTAATTTAAGTGATGTTGTTCTCCAAGTCTCTGTATTCACTGCTATAATTCTATGTGATTTTATTGATAACTGTGGTTTCAACTACCACTAATATGATGAAACTTCCTAAATCTATAATTCAGATCTTTACTAATTCAAGGCTCACAGATCCTACCAGACCTAGTTGGAGGTTCCTTGGATACCTCAAAATAAACATGTCCATTAATTAACCCACCTTTATCTCAAACCCATCTCTTCCCCTGAATTATTGTGTATTAAAACCATCTGCCTGGGCACAGCAGATGAAGATAGTGGATTCTGGGGAGCGCCATCCAGATCTCCCCTCTAAGTCCAAGGCATGCCTTTCCCCAGTCGCTAAAGGAGTGCTGACAGCTTATTGGTGAGTTCCTCTCAGGAAAGTGCCCTTAGCTACAGGGAGCTCCTTTGCTGGTGGCTAGGTCCCTCTCTCGGGAGGTCCTGCATCCAGAGGTTGCTAGATGGAGAGGAACTGAGTCTCACCCTTCTTGTCTCTGTTGGGGACAGCCCTGATGGCTACCCCAGCTCCCGATCTGCACGCAGGACAAACACAGCCCTCCTTCCCCGCAAGCACCATCACAGCCCCACTCTGGCTCTGCCCAGTTTAACAAAACTTGCTATTCCCTTTCAACATAGTACTTGTGAGTCCCATCCAAGAGGCTATATACCTCTTGATTCATTTCTCACCAATGTTTCCATTACTTTGGGTGGTCATGCCACCACTTATACACTCATTATCCTATAGATTGCATTTTATTTTTCTGGTCATTTGCTAAAACTCACAATGCTACTATGATCGTTGTTCTAAGTGTCTCCTTAACCTGTAGAAATGGAATTTGGAAATAGAATGGCTGAGACGTAAATTATACGCACCCCAAATCCATCAGATCATAACCAACTGCTCTCCAGCAGCACTCAAACCTCTTCCTTCGTCAGTGAAAAGAAGTCCTGGTGCTCTACATCCTCACTAGCATTTGTTATTGTTGGACTGTTTAGATTTTTCCCAGTGTGAGGGCTGAGAAATGGTATTTCTTTGTGACTTTCATTTGCATTTCCCTGATTTCCAGTGAGCTTGAGCATTTTTTGTGTGTGTGTGTTTTGGCCATTTGTGTTTCCTCTTCTGTGAATCGCCTTTTCATATCTTTTTCTATTTTTCTACTTGGTTGTTTTCTTTTTCCTTTTTGATTTGTAGCTTGAAAAATCTATTTTGAATACTAATCTCTGTTAATTTTTTGCACTCCAAATGACTTCCCCCAGGCTGTCTCAGTCACTTCACTTTCTGTGTCCCTTGCTACCCAGACATTTGTAGTTTTAACAAAGTTATTAATCATTTCCTGTAGCATTTTTGCTTTGTTTCTCTAAAGAAATCCTCCTTTTCAACCCAAAAATTCTACTAGAATTTTATTCTAATTCTATTAGAATAAAATTTTTTATTTTATTCTAATTGTTTAACAGTTTTTTTCCTCTCTTCTTTTTCTCTCTTTTTCTTATGTAGAATGTCAATCATCATCTATAAAGTGTGTGTGTGTGTGTGTGTGTGTGTGTGTGTGTGTGTCAATTCTTGGCTTCATGATTTCGGTACTATTGATTATTTATTTTTATCTCATTTGTCTAAATAACAGGAAAAATGCACCCATTAGGCTTTCTTCCTTAAGATTATCTTACCTCTTTGGGGCTCTGATTTTTTTAAGGATTTTTAGAGTCATCTTGTCAAATGCCAATCAAACCCACTCAAGGGTTTTCTGAGAATTGTATTATCTTTATAGACAGAACTGATAAAAATAACTGACATTGTTATTATATTGATTATTCTTCTCTATGAACATAGACTATGCCTGTATTAATTTTAAGTTCTTTTTAAATATTCATTTTAAAAATATATTTTAGTAATATATTATACTTTTTTCTAGGTAGTTTATCTGATCTTACAATTAATTTACTCCTAGGCCCCTTATGTATATATTTTGTTAACGTGAGTCACATATTTTGAAGTTTATATTTTCAAATGTTTTATTCTGGGGTGTAGTCAATTTCTGCCAAAGAAGTGGTCACAATACCTGCTTGTAGACCCTGATTCTCAACAGTCAAGAATAGAATGTCTTGTATTTCTTTTAAAAGTTTCCCTTCTCTCAATTACGTTATGTGGAGAAAAAGGTGAAGGGATTGCATGCATTTCTCAGAAAAATCATCTTTAGAAACTGTCATTAGATTTCAGGGCACACATTGATGGCGTCTTCTCCACTTTGCCACCACCTGCCGTAAGCCAGCCTCCCACTGACATTCGAACTGTTCGAATTCTGTGCCTGGAGAGCTGATGCTATTACAGGGAACAGAAACCATTAGCTGACCACCGAAGTTTCCCGTAGTCTTGGCTTGGACAAGAGCCATCTGTCTAACTTACTTCAGACTATGATATGAGCAAAACCAACATTTTTATATTAACCCACTGAGATTTGGCAGTTGTTTAAAATATCAGTTGCCTAACCTAGCTTATACAATGACACACCCTTTCAACAGACACCTGGTACCTTAAACCTCCTAAATCCACAGCCATCATTGGGTGCTTTTATGGCAAATATATCCACATAGTAGGTTTGATAGTGGACATGTGTTTTCAGTGAAATATTTTATAGTATTTTAGCTTTTTAATTTTTATCCTCAGCTAAATGTATAACTATGAATATATACTTTTTTGGAGATAACTGTGTTTACAGTTAGAGGTATTTTTTAGTTTATTAGCATACCAAGGGAAGTAAGTTTCTTCTTTGCATTAACTTACTTTAAGTTAAGAACAATATAAACTATTTCTAATGTGGTGGTTAAGTAGAGCCAATTTCATTATTTTAAGTGGTACTTAAAATGCATCTAAGTCTTCAACCATTTATTGCCTTAAGGCATTATATAAAAATGTGCTAGATGCTTTTTTTCTGTGAATGCTTGTAAGTGTAAGAGAAAGCTATGTAAAAAATCAACTTTGAAATATCTAACCCAATTACTATAATTTTACTTCTTAAAAGCTAGATAAATATTAACTTTATCTTTAAATAAATATGAAAATTTCCTAGTTAGATAATTATATTCTAATTTTTCTATAATTAGAATTTGGTGTGAATAAAAAAACAATATTTAAAAAATAATGATTTAGTCCATTAAGGTTCTGATGCAAACCTTCCTTTTGGGAGCACTTGGTATTCTAAGAAGGAATGAGGGAGATTTTCCCCAGTCCTGGCCTGAATAAGGGTACAATTTATACCACATATTACTCAAAACGAAACAGTTTACCTCTCTACCAAGGTTGTGATCAGAAGCTGTATTTTCCCACCAAATTTGAGCTCTGTTTTACAATACTAGGATGCAAAATCCATAGCACTCAATTTCAGGATAGTTTGCAAACCTGTAGGGATGGAACATGTGCTAATTTCTTAGAAATCCTGCTTTTAAAAGCAAACAAACACAGAGTTCAGTTAGCTCATGAATACACCAGATTATTAACCCTATCTAAGGATTATTTGCATGCATAAGTAAGAGTATGCCAATGAAAAATCATACATTTTTATACTTATTTAAAGATAGACCATGCACACCATTAGAAACATATAAGATATACATTTTTATTATGATAAAATGAATATATCCATTAACTATAATAAATAATAGTTATAAAATATATAAATATATATCATATATAATATATGGCTTATATATTTATAGTAACATACTTTTATGCCATAAAAGTATGGCTTATGTATTTATAATAGCATGCTTATGTTATATTTATATTATTAATAATATAATTTATTTTTCCATGAATTTATTACCATCACTTATTATGTAGCTGCTTTGTGCCAGGAATTATGATAAATGCTTTGCAAGGGGAGCCCCAAAAAACCCAGAATTAAATTACCCAAAACTGTGTATTTATTCTTACATGTTTCAACTTTGGTCACCCATTCAATGTTCATAGCACCCTGAAAGTTAAATTCTTATTTTACATGGGTAAACTGAGTCTCTTAAAGGACAAATGAATTGCCCAGGGTCACATGGTTAGTTAATGTCATATCTAAACATTCGGTACTGCTTCCAAAGCTGGTGCATTTTCCACAAAAATTGCACTGTCTTTTTTCCCGACTATTTGATATATTTTTATGAAAAACTTGCATATATTATATTGTATTTACTCAGGATTTAAGTACTTTTTTTGTAAATGCAGTTATCCTGTCCCAAATGGCTGGAAAAGAAAAATACCACTATTGTTACTGTTATTTTTGTTCCAGAAACAACTGGTAGCTCACATTTTCTGGGAGAAAACATATTAAACAACTGCAAGGAAAAAGTATAAATCCGCCTCCTAGCAGAAAGAGTCCTGAAAAAGAAGTCCTATCTGGTGCCACAGCCAAGACTGGCTATGGACCACCCAGTGCCCATGCTCTCTTTTCTCCTGATCAAGACACCAATGGCAGAGAGCCCACCATTTTAGATGCAGAAGTGGCCCCTGTTGACCACCGGGGGAGAAACTGTGAAGAGGGCAAGCCAATTCTCGAAGTTCTTTCCCCTTCAGAAGTGTCGACACAGTCAAGTTCTGTGGATGGAGTTACTGGAAAGTCTATTTTTCTAACGCAGATGCCATTTCTCACCATGCCACAGTCATATTATGGGTGTGCAGATGGACAGCATTTTAAGAAGGATGCACAGAAGGTGGGGAGAAACCCTTCCAGCTGCTTGACAAAATTGCCTAATCTTTCTCAGCTCAGTTTTTAGGTAAGTAGGTCAAAAATTGTAATACCTCATTATCCTAAATTTATAGATACTATGTCCATATAGGAAACAATACCCTAGCATATGTAAAGAACTTCAAAATGTATATTTTATATGCTTACTTTTCTTTTTTCATTCAATATTGTAAACAACAAAAACAGTAAAATTAATCACATTTTTTCTCTGCCCATGTTAGAATATTAAGATTAAAAGCAAAATTTTGCGTTCACTCTTCTAGCTTACAGCTTTTTAAGTGTGTCCCTCTAGGGCCTCAGTAAATAAAATCTAGGCAGTTTTCATGCAAGATGACTTCTTTCAGGTTGCTTACATTCAAGTCAATGCAGATGCTGTTTGCTCCTTCCCTCCGATACTCTACCTGGTCCTCTCTACCTGGGGGTAAGGAGGGGGCAGACAAGTATGAGGAGTAGGGAGGATACCTGGATAAGAAGTAAAGAAAGAACTGAACTAACAGACAAAATAGAGACAGACTCATAGCTAGAGAGTAGGTTGACAGCTGTGGTGGGGGCTGGGGTTTAGGAGGTGGAGGGATCAAGCAAAAAAGAGAAAGAACTCATGGATATGATGGACAACAGTGTGGTGACTCCAGGGGTTTGGGTGGAGGTGGAAGAAGGTACAAGGGGGATAAATGGTAATCAAAAACACAGTAAAAAACTATTAAAAATTAAAATGTCATATGTACAGCATTAAAAAAGAAATAAAGAACAAAGGAGATTTTTAAGACATAGGGTATAGGAATTGGGGTAGATGAAATATGCTTTTAATACGCAGATACTCTTTAAATCCATTTTGTAAAAATTTTGTTAATCCTGTGGCTTAGTCCAGAAGGGGCAAAGAAGATTAGTGTAATGGGCTTTGTTTTAGCCTTTGACAAAGAGGGCTTTTAACAAACCCGAACCCTGTGCAAAAAGC
This sequence comes from Tonatia bakeri, assembly GCA_004024845.1. Lineage (NCBI taxonomy): Eukaryota > Metazoa > Chordata > Mammalia > Chiroptera > Phyllostomidae > Tonatia > Tonatia bakeri. The sequence continues at coordinate 183,606 of PVIA01001603.1, forward strand.
TCTGACATTCTTTCTCATGAAGAAAAGGTAAAGACACAATAGGATGCCTATAATTGGGAAACATTTCAGAATAAAGATGATGTGAAATGCAAATCATCATTTCTAATTTCTCAGCACTCAGGGAAAAAGATTTGTCAAATATAAAATGAGGCTTCTGCCAGGTGAGTACATGTCTGCTGTCTCACATGGGATGCTGTCTTGATGGCGAAGTTCTTTATCTTTTCTATCACACTACAAATTGCATCAGCAGTTAAAACGACAGCTGCAAGCCACATGAAAAAGGTTTTCCATTTTCAAGGCAAAAGGATTATTTTATGAATTCAATTTTCTCTAAGAGAAAACACAGTCTATCTAAAAAAATGGAGTAAGATAACTTAATTAACATCTAACTATACCTTGGCCACTAATGGATCCAGTGTTCCTTAACCAGTGTTAAATTCAGAAAACACTGCTGCCAGATTAAGCCTCCCTAAAGGAGCAGTAAGAAAATATATGTATCTAATCCATTTATATCAGGAGAAATGACCTAAGGCGGTAATGTCATTTTCTATTAAGGTAATCTAGATAGTGGATGGAAACCAGTTAGACAGTAATTTAATATAAGCACAACCCAGAACTCAGAAAGGAGCAAATTTATTCTTTCACTGAAGAATGGTTAAATGATATCTTGTATCTGATCTGAGAAAATGATTTTCAAAGCCTGGCATATAGTTATTTTATGAATATTATTACTTCAGAGGTCATTGAGAAGTACTTTCCAAAACCAATATAAAGGACGTAGTTCCTCTTCAGTGGTTATAAAATTTGTTAGAAAACTATCACCTGAAATTTCATTTTCATGGTAAAAAAGGACAATTAAGGTTAGCAGATTTTACTCAGAATCAGATCTCTGTACAACATTAGTAGTAAGTCAACATTAGATCCCAGGGTAGAAAGTTTCCAAACAGACTTTTTACATATTTACATTATATATTTATACTTAAACTTTGTCTGATCAGAAAACAGGTGTCATCTTTATAAATTTGATGTTTCAAAAACAACGCAGACATCCATTCATAAAACGGTCTGTGTGTGTAGTGGTCAGAGATCCTTCCAGATCTTTGTCTGTGCGGCAGGCAGGGTTCTAAGTCAAAGCACACTCCCTGTGCCTCTGGCCCGTTTTCTCCGTTGGCCACTCAGCGTGGCGGAGGAAGGACTAGCAAGCAGTCACAGCATCATGGACTGGGCAGTGAAATCGACAGAAAAAAACTGGTTAAGTTCTAGTTTTAAAAAGTATCATCACTGCTTCCAGCTATTCAGATTAAACTGCCAAAGCCCCAAATAATGCCATATTGAGACTTTATCATGAGGTAAGTGTGATGTTCTTTCAAACATTCATGCACATATTTTCTCCATTTGAAGACAAAGTGTTGTCAAGTATACCTTTAATAATGGCTTTTTAAGAGAAAAAAACATTCAATAACCACTTTTAAGCAATAGAAACATTTTATTTGCCTTCATAACTGCCTTGCATCTACTTTAGTGACTGCGTGTCTCCCGCCCCTGCAAATCCAGAGAAGGAAGACTCTCCTGCATCACTCGCCTTCTTCACCAGTGAAACCTCTGGCACAGCTGCATCCTGCTCTTGGTAGACTTTGCTCTTGATCTTGACCTGTTTAGCATACAAACAGCACCAGGATGATTTTTCTCAAATGTCCTATGGTTAAGCTCATGGTTTCACTTTTTCTTTAATTCTTTTGTACATCTCTGGAAACTAAACAACCTCTACTGAAGTCAGCAGGACACTTTTGATGGAGAGTGTTTTAGCATTTGCTTGGCAGTTCATAAGGATGTATAAATTAGCAACACCAAGGTCATCTCTTTTTCCAAAAATATCAAACTATGTAATCTAACAGTACACGACGTGGCAATTTCTACTTCAAATGTATTATATTATTCAATGGAATAAGTATAAATGCCTTTTTATCATACATGATTCGAATAATACAAATATAACTTAGACTCTATTACCTGGCCCATGTTTAATACTTTCATATTTTACCATGATTTGTTACCTGTATCAGGGAGACCACAAATATCTTGGCAACTACTCTGCATGAGTGGGGACCTAAAGGCGTTTTAGGTCCACATCATCAGTAATTCTGCATTGATATTTAATAAAACACTTTGGGAAAAGACCACCATAAACTGTGAAGCACTTAAAAAAAGTACATTAGGGTTTTCCTTTTTTCCTCTTAATGGTAAAACAACAGAGCCTGTTTTGGAGTTTGTATTACCTATACCACTTATTCATTACTTAAACTGACTTGATTGTTATTTGTTATTGGGAAATTTGTTCCAGGTCTCTTAGCAAGAGGGCAAGTGTATATTTTCATCTGCACTTTTCATCACTAGTAGCTGCCACAATGCCTGGCTGCAGAGATTAGGAAATAGAACACACTCTGTTCAGGAAATGGGCATTCCGGGATTATATAGGCCCCAAGATTGATGAAGACTGGAGGATACGGCAATGGGTAAAAAAGCTCTTTTTCCTGAGGAGTTCTTCATTCATTGAATGGCTGTCACGGTTCATATGTACAAGAGTAATACCAGCATACCAGGGACCTCATTGAAAATGAAGACCCTCACCCTCAGTTTCACAGAACAGTCCAGTTGTCAGCTCAGGGAAGCACCATGGGAAACAATCACATGTGTTGTGATAAGGGCCTCAAATGTAGTACGAAGTTCCATTAGAGTTGGGAAAAAGGGTTTATTTTTTTCCAGATGATAGCTAGATTATTTTATTCTTCTCAATTCTCTGTACTGATCTTGATAGTCAATTACCTTCTACACATTGATGTAATGAGAAGAGGAAGAATACAAACAAAAAAAAACAAAAGAAAATTAGCAGAGGTGAGGGTTCTCCTTCTCTTATATGCCCTTCATTAGCAAAATTACTAAGTAAAACCTGATGACTCAGCCAGAAATTTTTGAAACTTATTTGTAATATGAATTTCTATCCTTTAATGTTAACAAGAAACTGTGCTCTAAGAGTTTATTGTAACTTAAAATATTAACTAATCATTGTGTACAGATAGAATAATTTTTGTTTCAGTTTTCTTTCACCCTTCCAATTTGCTTTGTGTGTGTGTGTGTGTGTCATTTTAAAATGTAGGGCTTACATAATTTAACCAGCTAGACATCTGGCTAAATATTAAAACACGTCACTATCAGTTGGTCACTGATAGGTCAGCTGTTGCAGCACGTGCCCTGAGCATCCTCGTGCAGCTCAGCCCCTATGCTGAGACTTGTGACTGTCTCTCTAACCCAACAAACCAGAGTGAGTCTTGGCAAAGGAAGGAGCCTCCAGAACCCTGCTCCAAGGATCACGATCAATGTGTATTCCAGTTAGCTGTTGCCTCAGCTGTCGCTGCTGTTAGATATTCTGAATAGCTCCCCTTCACAAGGATGGGAAAAGATAGACGGGAGAGAGGGAGAGAGAGAGACATACACACACATATATATGTACATACACACATAGAGACATAAGACACAGAGATGTACCGATAAACAGTTTATGCTAAAATCCTGATAACGATATGAAATAAAAAATATTTGGGAACAGTTGTTTTAAAACAATCAGGACTCAGGTATTATTCACTCTTTGATTGGTTTACCAAATTTATAGCCACTTCAATTATACTGCTCTATTAAGAGCTTTTTAGAAACTTCAGAGAGATTATTAGAAGAAACGAACCAGTTTTTAGGCAGAGAACATTTTCTTACAGTAAAGACAACTAAGTCAGTTAAGTGGATATCAAAGGAGATTTTTAAAAATTATCCATAAGTTCAATTTTGGACCAAAACATAGTCCAGACTGGTAATAAAAGATTAATCATGGTGAATGTTAACAGGTCTTTAGGTTCTAGGATTTTATTTTATTTTACTTCCTTTTTATTATATTTATTTGGGTGACATTGGTTCTAGGATTTTAAGATATATTTAATAGTTAGGTGATTTATACAACCACATAAACCATTATTAAAATAGAGTGAAATTTCATTTATTCCATTAGATTTTAATTATTAAAATATAAAATGTAGAAGAAAGAAAAAGCTTAAATATTTATTAATTTAAAAAATATTCAGTGCCTACTCATTGTAAAGCCTGATTCAGGATGCTGAGAGATGTAACTACAGCAAAGTCCCCTCTGTTGTGGAGCTTATATTCTATTGGGTGTGACTAGTGAACAAATAAAAGCATAAATTACTGAATACTAAAAGAAAAATTAAAGCAAGGTAAGAAGGGCATGAGGAAGTATATATTCGCTACTTCTATTGGTAGTTAAGGAAGAGTCCGCAGTTAAACTCATCTAGGGAAGAGTGTTCTAGGAGAATGATCAGCAGGTGCCGCTCCTGAGACAGGAGTGCCTTTGGCCCCGCTGAGAAAAGGCAGGACAGCCAGTCTGTCTGGAGTGCAGGGAGCTAGGGGCCGGTGGAGGAGAAGGGGAAAGTGTTATCCAAGGTCAAGAGCTGGGGTGCGGGGCCAGGCTTTTGTAGCCCATTGTAAAGAATTTATTTTATTCTGAATTTGGTTAGGAATTATTAGAGAGTATTCAAGGTGACTTATTATAGTATGATGTAACCGAAGGATCAGGAGAACGACATGGTCCGACCTACGCTTTAAAAGGATCCGCCAGGCTGCTGTAGAGAGAACAGATGGCAGGGCCTCAGTGTGGATAAAAGGAAGCTGGTTAGGATGATTATCTGATCATTAGCGATGCTAGGGCACTAGTGGTCAACATGGTGAGGAGCTTTCAGATTCTAGATACGGACTTAAAAGAAATTCAGAGACTTGGATGAAGAATGTGTCAGAACAAGCTGAGAGAGCTGCGCAAAAAGGAAAAATATTTCCAGAAAATGCAATTCTCAGACATTATCAAACAAAGATATCTTATTTGTAATATAAGATGTATGAACTTGTATACAATTTTTTGAAAATAACTAGGAGAACGTGGACTGGTGCAGCCACTGTGGAAAACAGTATGGAATTTCCTAAAAAAATCGAAAGTGAAAATGCCCTTTGACCCAAAGATTCCACTGCTGGGATTATACCCTAAGAATCCTGAAACACCAGTTCAAAAGAATTTATGCACCCCAGCCCTGGCTGGCGTAACTCAGTAGATTGAGCGCAGACTGCGAACCAGGCATCGCAGGTTCGATTCCCAGTCAGGGCACATGCCTAGGTTGCAGGCCATGTCCCCCAGCAACCGCACATTGATGTTTCTCTCTCTCTCTCCCTCTCCCTTCCCTCTCTAAAAATAAATAAATAAAACCTTAAAAAAAAAGAATTTATGCACCCCTATGTGCTTATCAGTGCTATATACAATGGCCAAGTGTTGGAAACAGCCTAAGTGCTCATCAGTAAACAAGTGGATTTAAAAGCTGTGGCACATTTACACAATGGAATACTATGCAGCAGAAAGAAGCAAGTCCTACCTTTTGTGACAGCATGGATGAAACTGGAGACCATTATGTTAAGTGAAAAGTCAACTGGTAAAAGACAAATACCGTATGATCTCACTCATAAGAGGAATCTAATGAACAAAATCAACTAACAAGCAAAACAGAACCGGAGGCATGGAAACAGGGAACAGACTGTCAGCTGCCAGAGGAAAGCGGGGCAGGAGGCAGTGGTGAAAATAAGGGGAAAGGATGAGTCAAACAACATGAATGAATGACCCTCAGACATGGACAATTGTGTGGGGATGGACTGTGGGAGCAGGGGTGGGCTGGACAGAAAAGGGCAAAGGGGAGAAAAATTGGGACAACGGTAACAGAATAAACAAGAATTAAAATAATAAAGAGGACAAGTTTTAAATTTAAAAAAACATTATGCATAAAAAATCATAATATAAAAAGACATCTAATATGGAACACTGTCCTGAGTTGAATAGGGTGGGTCCCAAAAACAGTGAGCCTCCATTCCCTTCATGAACATTTTCAAGGCAGAGACCACATGTATCCATCCCCAAGTCTTGTGCCAGAGGGCATCCCTGTATCCTCAGGTGAGGGAGACACTGCTAGCAGTTAAGCCTTTATATGATTTTCACCTCGACAGGGAAAACTTAGAAGAAATGACTACACAAAGGAAAAACTTCAAAGAAATGAAAGACAAATCTTATTTTCATATAATCCTTGTTTCAAAATACTCTTCATACCATAAACTTCAATGAAATACACGCCATTTCCCTCTACTGATGCATGAATACACCCACAGCAGATTGTACATACAAAACCAGGGTCCACAAATGGAGAATGGTTCCATTGTCTGCAGTTGCATTCTCTGATTGGAAGCAGCCCCTTGGGAATTCATGACTGAAGACAGGCGCCTCTCCCCTTGAGACTGCAGTTGCCCTCACCCCTTTAAAGTGCAGCCTCCCTCACTCAGGATGATCAGACTAGACCTTGCTGAGGAATCCATTTGTTCTCCGCAGCTTGAGACCAACACAGGTGGCTAACTAGGTAAGACTTTTACTCCTCCTTTGTATTTAATATCACATAGAACAACATACGTGCATTATTGAGAGAGATTTGCATGTTCACATGTTTCTGAAAATATAGTAGTCATACTTAATGCATGAGATGCTCTATAGATAGATTAAAATGCCTATGATTAAATGTACATAGAAAGCTTAAGATGCTTAGTGTCACTGACATTGATTGAAATTGTATCCAACTAAAATTGTGTCATGCTTTCTCATGGAAATATGACTTTTTAACAAAAATTGGTCATTGCGATGCAGGGCCATGTAATTGTTTGGAAAGATGATCTCTGCTAAATAGTTCCAAGTGAAAATATTTGTTCAACTTAGAGCAAATGATACTGTTTGGGATTTGCATTTTCATTTTTTCTATCTCCATTTTGTTATCGAATTATTTCAGTACAGAAATCATAAGATTATCTATCATTGCTCTTTAAAATAATGTTTAAATATGTGTATAATTATTTTTATTATAAAAATAATTTACAATGTTCTTTTTATCATAAACTTTTAAACAGAATTTGTTATTTTTTAGAATTTATTATTAAATAAATCAGTTACCTCTTCTGACAATTAACTAAGGGACCAAATAGATCTAAGCAGAGCCAGAGCAGCATATTATCAAGGCTATATTGTCAAAAAGCATATCTTTTTAAAAAATTGGAGCTGCTTAATCAACAATGCTGTAAGTGAAATGATCACTTGCTTTGAGGTTGAGAGTTAATTGAATGAACAGACAGCATGCTTTTCCTTACAACAACCTATAACACTAATGGATAAGCTCATTTTTTTTTCTTTCCTAAAGTAATTGCACAGACATCTTTAATTTAAAATCACTTGCATTTACTCAGTTGGTTGTTTCCAAACAGGGCAAAGGTCTTGGATATTTATATTAGGGAGATTCAAAATGTCAGTATGATGCAGAGTGTAGGACCTTTCAGTGTAAGTAATTAAAATTTACCTTGCATGGTTTTTATGTTGAATATGTTACCTATTTTAGTTTGCAGAAAAGGAAATATTACTACAAACTAATCTTATTAAACCCTAATAATGATTTTATTGTTTCTCTGTTGGTTCAATGACTTATCTTCTGTTTTGGTACTTCTGTTTTGGTACTGTTTTAGAATTTCTGATGCAATGTGAAGAAAAATTAGTGAGTCTTATAAACCAAACTCTGTCTAGTGAATTGTATATATTAATTAGTATTTTAACATTGCCAAGACCCCTAAATCAGTGAACAATGTTAGAAACATCACACAGAAATGAGTGAGAGTGAAACTCAGCACCCCAGTGCCTAGATGGGAAATACTAGGTCCATAGTTCCATTAGTGTATTTATGAACAGGAATAAATCATCACAAATTAAGTATTAGTCTTTGTGTTCTTAGTATTTCTCATTACAATTTTCAGAGTAAGATTTTTTTAATTTTATTAAATAAAACTGTCAGTCTTTGAACAATTTAATTTATTCATTATCTTCAATTATCTTGAAAGCATGTTCACTTTATGTTACATTAACCACAATGTTATGAAAGGTATTAACACCTAAAAACCTTAAGAAATCTTAATTTCTGGTATCTTAAAATAAGTCTACAATCTATGCCTTAAAATTCAATTGTATTAGCAATACATGTGGAATTGTCTGATAATAAGTAGAAGATTATATGAGCTACAGATGCTTTTATATAAATAAATTTTCAAAATAAAGGAGAAGACAAAGTCCTTTTCCCTTAGCCTTGACAGAATTGGCTATTATAAAAAGCCAAAGTTATGGGAAACAATAGGAAGTTCATTTTATTTTTGTTGTTTATTCAGTGGCTTGGAAATGCCTTTATTTTGCCACAACTTTAAAAATCTATGAGGAATTTTGAGCACATTAAAAAATGAGCAATGTAATGAACTCCTAGGTACCGAGGACCAAGCGTTGAGAATTCTGCATGGGGCCATTTGCGTTTCATGCCCAGCCCTTTCCATTTTTCCTGGTTCCCACGTCATTTTGAAGTAAATTCTAGAAAGCGTATCATCTCATCTGCAAATATTTCAGTACGCCTCTCCAAAAAGTAAGCTTTCTTCTTTGCTTCACTACAATACTATGGATCACAGTTTTACATCCTCAAAAATTAACATCCTTAATATCATCAAACAAATAACAAATGTGTAACTATCTTATAGTCACCTGAATGTCACTTTTAAACATTTATTAAAATCAGGATCTAAATAAAACGATTAATTGATTTTTTAGATTATTTTAGATTATTTGTATTTTTTAATTTAATCATGATTGTATTTTTTCCATTACCATTTAGCCCCGCCCCGCCCCGCCCCAGCAGTTACCACCCTGTTGTCCGTGTCCATGCGTCCTTTTTCCTTTTCGGAAAAAAGGAAAGCCCCTCCATCCCCTAACCTCCCCCACCCCCTCTCCACTAGCTGTCATCCTTTTCTCCATCTATGAGTCTGAATTCTTTTTCTCTCTCCGTTTTTTAAATCTTTCGCTTTATTGGAAAAAAACCTGGATTTTTGTCTTGTAGAATTTCCCCATCTGGATCTTGCTGATTGCAGTCCCATGGTCCAGTCAAGGATATTTCACTGCTTTCTGTATTTTTTATACGTTGGTATTTGTGTCTAAAGCATTGCTTGGGTTCAGGTTCCATGTCTTGGCCAGTAACTTCAGGGCTGACCAGTGTTCTTCCATCAGGAACCACTTCACTCATGGCTGTTTTCCTTTCTGTGATGTCAGCAGTCATTGGCGCTCAGTGTCATATATTTTTTTTGAAATGTAAAAACACAGAATTGATTTTGAAAAATAGTGGACACGTTGAAAATTCCTGTGGAAAAACAACCCAAAATGAAATATAAATATTACTTCTGGGTTCCTTGGCTAGCAAAATTGCCAAAGCAGGTCTTTTTTCCTTACATATGATGCAGTTTCTAGAACTTGAAATTATGTATATATATAGTGAGAGTTAAAGGTCTCGGATTTCTTAGAAAATGCATTCCTCTATTCCTCTTTCTCTATTTTCTTTGTCCTATTACTCGAACTCTTCACTGGATATTTAGCCAAGTTATCCAAGCTGCCCTCTCATATACCGGGTTTATATTGTTAGCCTGATTATTCTAACAAGTACTTCCTTGTTATTATTAATGTGGTTATAGCAATTATGTTTCCAGGAATCAAAAATAGGGCACGTAACCTGAAAAATAACATTTGCCCCATTTCTAGCAATCTGAGAAATATGGCTCACATGGTAAGACATCAGCATTTCTTTACAAGTTCTGTTATTTATGGGATTCAGTGGGTAGAATATTTTTAAAAATCATTTTCTCAAACAGGAACTTAGGTATTAAAGTATAAGGTGGAATCTGCTTAGTGACAGATGGAAATTTGAGCTCAAGAGCCAGTCAAAAGTGTGATTATTGGAATGCAAAGATGACAAGCCAGACCTAGAGCAAGGCTCATGTATTGGTAGATGGCCAAACGTTGTATTAGAACTGCTTGGTGCTGCCACGCCTATGACAGTTGTGAATGAGACAAGGGTGTGCCTGCAGAGGGCTTCCTGTGACTTTGTAAAAGATTGGATGAAAGCAGAGACCGAAATTTAAAAGTGTTGGGATCCAAAATAAATGAATATGTGTTTGTTAGGAAACAAAGAATAAAATACAACTTAAACTGGGAAAGTATCCATGGTGATTTTATGAGTATTATATGTAAAATGAGTTTACTCTATTTGCAGTAGTTGTTAAAAGATTTTAAACTGTAAATAGGCAAGTCTATAAAAATGAATGTCCTGATCAGTCAATGCTTATAAATGTATATATGTATACAATATGAAAATAAAATTAATAAAAATATACTTCATTTTGGATGCTGTTTATGGAAACCTCATTGTTTTATGCTAAAATAAGGTTACTTTAAATAAAATTGAATTCTTCAGCTACTTAAGATTTTGAAAAACATAAATATAAAAGGAATCTCTATTAGGAATAAAAATAATCGTGTACAGGAATACTATGGTGTATTTTTATATTGCCATTTTTCCTTTATTTCAAATATTTCTACACTAATTTCTGACTGGAGTAAAGATGACAGCGTGAGGATTACGCTAGTAATGACAGAAAATGCAAAGTGTTTTTGATGTTAGGCTGTTTAAAAGGCACTCCAGTTGCAGCTAACTTTCTGGGGTTCAGACCACATGAGTAACTAAATATTTTTTCCAGTAGAATTGTTGACTACTGAGCCTCATTGAGACCTTTCCATGACTTTAGGTCTGAATTTCCCCTAGGAATTCCTTAATTTATTTCCTCTTACTTAAGATTTTAGTTATTGCATTCCTTACAACCCATTCCTCAAGAGCGTTTATAAATTAAATGAAAGGTTATTGGAGAAACGGGTGTATCTCCCCACAGTGCCCTTACTTAAATAAAAATCCATAAAGAAATCGTTGAGAATTACATAGTTTGGGACCCTCTGTAGTCTGACTTTTTGGCACAACTCCTAAAAGAAGAGAAGCGTGTTTTCCATGGCCTTCTAATGACAAGGCTCAGGGTTCTTGAGATACTGCCATCTGTTCCAATTTCTCCAAGTAATAAAACTGAATAGTGCTTCTAAGTCAGGCAAGACCATTTAACAAGGGTGAGCATGGCGAGGATGCTGAGCCTGAATCAGGCTGTCCAATAGGTCCATACCTCATACGAACCAATGCGTACATAGTAAGTTTGAGATTTGCTTTTCTTTCTCAACTCTACATCCCCTTGTTATTCTAAGGACTTTTATAATTCTTCAGTATTGTCCTGGCTATTCAACGACCTTCACATTTCCCAATTGAGAATCAGCTTGTCACTTTCCACCAAAAAGGGAAGATTTTTATTGAAATTAAATTTAAAGAAAACTCCAGTGTATTCCAATGTAAATGGGTTAATATTAGCTTGTAAATGGAAGTAAAAGAAAAATAACTACTTCTGGAAAACTTTACATTGTTTTCTGGTTCAAGAGAGATAGAATACTAAAATAGTAGATTAATTCTAAAAGGAATATTAGGAATCATTTATCAGGCACTCTTCCATCTTATTTAACCAAGAAATTCATCCTCCAACAAAAATATTTGTTGAGTGTGTAGATAATAAAAGTGACCCAAACAGAACCCTTCTGAGTAGGCTCAGCACAAAGGAGGAGGGAATCACAGTCACCTGCCCCATTTTCTCCCCAGCCTGCTCAGCAGAGGCAGCCCCCAAAATGCTCCAATTAGTAGCATGCACCAAATGTGACTCTTATGTGTTTAAAAATGACATGAGTGAAAAAAAAGTGAAATTTTCATTGGATTTCACTTTCTCTGGTGTACCTCTCTAACATTATATTATTTTTTTATTTGACACTTTAATAATTCTAACTGTACTTAAAAGTTTGAATCAACAATCCAAAAAACTTGAGAAAATAAGCCTCTCTCTTGGATGAAAAACTTGAAGCTGACGAGCATCGATTTAGACAAAAGGCAGACCACTACCAGTGGCAAAATAAAATTAGTGATCAGACTCTCATACCTCTTTTTTCTTTTCATACCTAAACTTCTTTAACTCTCAATAACTTATGCAAGTCTGCATTCCACACAAAAGTGTCTAAATGTAGTTGTCTCTTGGCACCCTTATTCTATATATGATGTAATGTCAAATCTTACATGTAGCAATGCAAATTAAAAATAGATCAGAATGTGTCTACAAGGTTTTTTTTTTTATTCAGTCCTTCTGTGCAGTTGTGAAATGTATTTTGAGTGGGGACCTGCAAGAGGGCAAGATGTTGACTTTGAATAAAAATGTATTCATTAAATATGTGTGCACTTCACATGTCATAATAGAATGTCTTAGGGCCTGGCCAATGCCTCTCACGTTTGTGCATACCGCAGCTCCGCTCAAGCTTTTACCCTTCAACACACACACACAACGGTTCTTACCTGACTTCAGGTATACAGAACAGAAGTTGCATATTTTAATTTAACCCCAAACAGTAAACTATCTCAATTTATCAATATGCCTAGAAATAGAGCCCAATAAATGGGATGCTGTTCTACGCAAATTGTTTTAGTAGTTTTCACAGGGCAGTAAAACTCATTCAAGTGGCCAGAATTAGCTGTCTCAACAATATCAGGTGATTAATTATCTTAAGCAATGGTGTAACAGGGTGCAGCCAAGGCGGGGCGGGGGGGCTCAAATAGGGATTTGGAATGGGGTCCAGAACTCAAGGTGTCCAGGAAATATTAGGATGTCCTCACTCCTTCCCCTTCAGGTGTGAGCTGGAGGAAGGGACAAATGGAGCAGAGCCATTGAGAGCTGTTTTTCATAGCAACAGCTTTGTAGCTATCCTCTGGTATGGTCATTTAACATATCTATAACCTTTAACTGGTTGCATAGATATGTTAAATAGCTGCAGTCATGCTTTGAGCCAGGGAAATGGAAGTAACTTCCCCACCAACACGTAACTAGGGGGCAGGTCCCCCGAGTTACAGTGCCTGCGTAGGAGCTTGGAGAAGATTGGCTCCATGACAATGGGGCCACGCCTGCCCAGACCCACAATGGCAGCCCAGTAAAGCTGGAAGGATATGAGAGTGCTGGCAGGTGTAGCCAATTGTGGGAGGAGTCAGAAATGGGGCTGCAGAGGAAAATTGGCGCAGGGATTTAAACCCAGACTCGGCAGCCATTGGGGGGAGAGCCATGTGGTTTTGGCTGAGTGGGGGCTCCCACAGCCATTGTGCTGGGAGAACCACTCGGCTGTGGCACTGCAGAGAACCATGCGGCTGTGGCAATAGAAAGGAGAGCCACACAGCTGTCGACATGTGAGAGAACCACTCAGTTTTCAACAGAGTGGGGACTCCCCCCTCCTCACAGCCATTGGAGGGAGAGGACCATGCAGCTTTGCCAGAGTGGGGACCCCCACAGCTTTAGAAGGGGGAACCACCACCCGGCTTTAGCAGAGATCCCAGCAACACAGCTGATGGTGCCAGGAATCAAGGGAGGCCTACCAGCCTAGACGGATTACTGGGAAGAACTGGGGACTGCCTGAGCCACGGACTTCTATTTTTTTTCCTGAGATACAGTACCCCAGACTGGGCAAATGGGGAAGGAAGGACTGTGTGTGTTTGTGGGTAGTTTAAGGGACTTTGGGATTTTGATGAAGACCTTAGGTTACTCCTTTAAGTCTGTATAGCATTAAATAAACATTTGCTTTCCTTTTCACGAATCTCTGGCACTGAAAGATGTCTTTCCTCTGGCAGCATACATAACGAACCTGGGGGTTCCTTTTGGTAATGGTGTATCATCCCTGGCCCCACCCCCATTGTTGTTCTGTAACAATGGGAGAAGCAGAAACCAGCTCTCCTGGGCCTCCAGCCTGCCAGACCACATTGCAGATAATAAACCTGCCAACCCCATAAACACGTGGGCCACTTCCTTATAATACAACTTTCTCTCCTGATATACACATCATATGGATCTCATCTTTCTGGATGAGATCCAGAAAGGTAACATGAGAACGCTAAGGTAACATGTTACGAATTTTTTTTATTTTTAAGTGAATAAATATTTTGAGCATTTCTTGGTTTTAATATCTAATATAACATATATAATCCACATATAAACAAGATCTTTTTGGGTTTCTCAATAATTTTTAAAAGTGTAAAGTAGACTTAAGACCAAAGTTTTTTGAGAAACACTGGCTAAATCTGTATTTTATTGTTTTTAATATATTTTATTGATTATGCTATTACAGTTGTCCCATTCCCTCCTATTCCCCTCCACCCTGCACACCCCCTCCCACCCGCATTAACTGCTTCCCCCTGCCTTTAGTTCATGTCCATGGGTCTTACATATAAGATTTTGGCTTCTACATTTCATATACTATTCTTAAACTCCCCCTATTTGTGTACCTACCATTTATGCTACTTATTCCCTGTACCTTTTCCCCTTTCTCCTCCTCCCCCTCCCCTGCTGATAACCCTCCATGTGATCTCCATTTCTGTGATTCTGTTCCTGTTCTAGTTGTTTGCTTAGTTTTCTTAGTTTTTTGTTTTTGTTTTTTAGGTTCAGTTGATAGTTGTGAGTTTGTTGTCATTTTACTATTCATATTTTTTCCTTTTTCTTTTTCTTAGATAAGTCCCTTTAACATTTTGTATAATAAGGGCTTGGTGATGATGAACTCCTTTAACTTGACCTTATCTGGGAGGCACTTTATCTGCCCTTCCATTCTAGATGATAGCTTTGCTGGACAGAGTCATCTTGGATGTAGGTCCTTGCCTTTCATGACATTGAATACTTCTTTCCAGCCCCTTCTTGCCTGCAAGGTCTGTTTTGAGAAATCAGCTGATAGTGTTAGGGGAACTCCTTTCTAGGTAACTATCTCCTTCTCTCTTGCTTCTTTTAAGATTCTCTCCTTATCTTTAATCTTGGGTAATATAATTCTGATGTGCCTTGGTGTGTGCTCCGTGGATCCAACCTCTTTGGGACTTTTTGAGCTTCCTGGACTTCCTGGAAGTCTATTTCCTTTGCCAGATTGGGGAAGTTCTCTTTCACTATTTGTTCAAATAAGTTTTCAATTTCTTGTTCTTCTCCTTCTGGCACCCATATGATTTGGATGTTAGAACATTTAAAGATGTCCCTGAGGTTCCTAAGCCTCTCCTCATTTTTTTGAATTGTTTCTTCCTTCTGGTCCAAACCATTAATCTGAGTCCCAGTCTCCTTCCCATCACTATTGATTCCCTGTACATTTTCCTTTATTTCACTTTTCATAACCCTCACTTTTTCCTCTCCTTTGTAACCATATTCAACCAATTCTGCAAGAATCCTGATTAACAGTGTTTTGAACTATGCATCTGATAGGTTGGCTATCTCTTCATCACTTAGTTGTATTTTTTCTGGCCATTTTTTTTTTTGTCTCAGCACACCTGTTAGTAGTAAGGGATAGAGCCTTAGGTGTTCACCAGGTGGAGCAACCCACGTGGCTGTTTTGTGGTGCTATATGTGGGGAGGGGTCTAAGAGGGAAGAGTGCCTTTTGCTCAGTTCTCAGCCAGCTTTTAGTCACTTGCTCCACTGCTCACAAGCAAATTTGGCCCTTTTGGTGCTGATTCCCAGGTTGGTGGGCTTGTGTGTGTTCTAGGACCCTGTGGGTCTCTCCAGCAGACTCTCCTGTGAGGTTTGGAGTTTCTCCTGCTGCTTCAACCCCCACAGGTGTTTTCAGTCAGAGGTTTTGAGGCTTTATTTCCCTGAGCTGGAGCCCTGGGTTATGTGGTCTGTCTGGCTCCCCAGTTGTTCCTTCTGATTTATCTGCACACAAATGTGGGACCGCCCGGTCCACCAGCCACCACCTTGTCACAAGTCCTCTCTGCCCAGATGCCTGTCTCTGCCCCTTCTACTAGTCTAGGTGAGTGTTTCTTCTTTAACTCCTTGGCTGTTGAACTTCCATACAATTTAATTTTCTGTCAGTTCTGCTTTTTTTTTTTTAAGTTGGTTGTTGTCCTCCCTTTGGTTGTGGGAGGAGGCACAGTGTGTCTACCTATGCCTCCATCTTGGCTAGAAGTCCCAAAATCTATATTTTAAATAAAATATCCTTTATTTTTAAATTTATTTAAAAAAGAAAGAAAGAAATGGGATAAGTTACTTCTTATGTTATTCCTCTGGTTTAAAAATTGTCCAATGCCAGGTATAATAAAAACTTGAAATATAAGCTGGAAATACATTCATCTTTAATCTAAATTTTCTTCCAAATTAAGTGTGAATAATATGTTTTGGAATGTTAAAGTAATGTCACTTAATTTGATAAGTACTTTTGGCTCCAATGATTTGAGTATAATCACATTACTATACATATATGGCCAATAAAAGCCCATATATAAATTATCCTTGTCTTTGCTGAACTTTTTAATGAGGAATAAGATGGCACCCTGTTCTAACCTCTCCTTCAAACAACTGAACCTTGAAAAAGAAATGAGTGTATCTATATCATGAGAATTTCGAATTCAGAGTTCTAAAAGTGGTTCCAGTCAAATGGATAGGGATTTGACTCTGGGTTGTAAACACAATGCAATTTACAGAAGATGTGTGCTGGAATCGTGTACTGCAAACCTATATAAATTTCTTCATCAATGTCACTTAAACTTAATAAGAATGAATAAAAGCATGCTTCTGATCTGTACCCTACCCCCACACTGGGTACATAAGCATTTAACAAGACAGAAAATTGTAAGATTGTAAAATAATTTACCACTCTCAAGGTTGACATTATGAAGAAATTGGTTATGACAAGTGTTGGTAAGAAAAATTGCTTGAGTTCTAACTTTTTAGCACACCCCTGGTTTGTGTGAAGTGTTACATGTGATCATTTTTACTTCAGTGAAGCCAGGGTTCTGGAAGGAGTCTGGAAGTTGCTGGGGAAATGTGGAAGGGAAGTCAGACTTTCATTTGAAAGACTGCCATATAGGGAGCATCTCTGTTCTCCTTTCTGCCTCTTTTCTAAGCTCATATGCTCTCATTGAAACCACGGATTCTTCCAAAAATCTAGTGCTGGTCCTCTGCTAACCTCCTAAGGAGCTGAAACATTATCTTTCCTGTGAAAGTATCAACTACATTTAAGAAAGACCACTAGAAATCTGATTAGCAAAATGCTCAAGCAGGTTGAGAAAGTACCTCAGAGCCTTGTGGTAGAACAGGAAAAAGGAGGCAAGGAGGCTGAAGCCTGTTTTTCCAGGGGGCTGTTTGTCGAGGTAGCTCAGGGGCTCTGCCAAGGAAGGGTTCCCTCCTGTCCCCAAACTGCCTCCAACCTCCCAGTCCTACCATGTCAAGAGAACTGGCAATAAGGAAATAGAAGGCCATATTGGAGGGGTTCCCAATGCCTTCCCTTCTATACATTGAGCTAAGTTTTATGCTGAAGCTGCCATCCAATCACTGACTATAAATGTGGTACTATCAGAATTCACTTATTCATCATTTAACTCTATCCACATGACTTGTATCGTTTTCCTTTCCAAAGAACATTTCTAAAGTGAAAAATGATTTACTTCAGGGAATAAGCTCATCAGATGTACTTCTAGGAGACATAAGCATATATATGCATAGGCAGGGATTGCACATATAAAAGGAAGAGACTTAATATCTTATTTTTCTAGACAATTTTTGCATCATATATTTAGAATTGAAAAATTCCAGTGCCATAAACTGTAGTGATCATAGGTTTTCCACAAGATTCACTGAAAACATTTTATCTAAGTCAATTTAACATTTGTGCATCTACAGAAAAATAAATGTGTTGTTCTATTTAAAGATCTTTAAGGTACCGTGATACAATAAACCACAGGCAATTTCTGGCACTGCATTTATGATACATATTTTCACAATTAGTAATCTTTCTCTACTTAAGAGCATGTTTGTGTTTAAGTAAGTTATTTATAATCAATACCAGCATATCTTTCACCCAGATTTCTTTAACTCAGCAAGAGTCAAAGCTTTTAAGCTATCTTTGAAGAGTAAAATATTAAATGTAAATTTAATATCTGATACTCATTTTGCTCATGGAGAGTATGTTGAAAATGCCAAAATTAGGACATATTGATGAATTTTTCTTTATCATCAAACTTTCAAACACAGAACTGACTTTCAGGTACTGAGAGATATGTTAATTCTGCTCACCTAATTATTATTTCTATTATTCTAAGAAGCTATATTCAATGATGTTAGTTTGATAATATATTTTCATGGGAATTAATACATTTTAATAGAACAGTCAGGAGAATGGCCACCTGACATCTAGTACACTACTCTCATTCAAAAAGGAGCATGCTTGTGATTTTTATTAGCAAAAAAATAAACTTTAAGTAACTAAAAGTGCCTTTGATTAGGGAGACAGAGCAGGAAGCATCTCTACAAGTTCTTTCTTAGTGACCCTAATGTCTGTGACCGTGCAGAACAGCAATGACTACCATGCCACCAACGACCTTTCATCTTTCCAGTCTGATTCAGCAGCTGTTTGAAGAGAAAAATGGTGTCTGTGACTCAGACAACCTTATTGTTCCACAACAAATGTGTATATGCAGAAGTATATGCAAGTCACAGTGAAACAGGAATCAAAGATTGAGAGTCATCTTCAAGACCGACTGAGAGGAATGATGCAATACATCATTAACATATGCATGCTTTACATGAAATGTTTAAATACAATTAACCTGACATTAGGCTATTGCTCCTAACTTGCTTGAAAAGGTTCTGCAACAATCTCTGTATTACAAGTGTGTTCTTTGCAGGTGGTCAGAACATGGTTTTGAGAAGACAATAACATGAAATGTAAAGACACTGGGTTTAGAAGAAAGGGAAATGTACAGCATACCGTTAAGAAGAGGGCCGTATGGACGACAGAGGAGGCTTACATGGAAACCGGAAACTGATGGAAGCACAAACTCGTGGAGTGGGTCAGAATGCCGGCAAAGAGATGGAAGAAATGAGGGGGAATCTGATACCATGTGAGAAGAGAGCCAAGGAATTAGAGTGTTCCTAAAACTAAATAAATAAAGACAATTGCCATAGAATCAACAATTAGAGAAAACTCATCTAAAGTGAAATGTAGACCTAAATAGCCTCGTTGAAAGACCTCACATTATCCGAGGAAAAAATCAATAAAAGAGGTTTATGGGGAGAGATAAATAGTAATGAAAAAAAATGCAGTAAAAATGAACTATTAAAAACAATTGAAAAAATTAAAAAATAAAAGAGACCTAATCTTCAGAAGATCATAAGGTTTATTTTTTGTTTAAATCAGTTAGTCTGATATTCAGGCTTTGTGTTTACTTTTATTCAAGTTGTATTATTAACATGGTGTGAGGATCTTTGCATGAGTATTTTCTCTCAATTTCTTGGCCTGTGCTTTGTCGCAATATTACAGTTTTTAACCTGATGAACAATGATTTTACTATTGTGAACAAATCTACATGGATAGTAAAGTTCTTTGCTCAAGGATGTGCACAACTTATTTCCTAATCAGTGTGTGCTGTGTCGCTGTAACTATTAACAGTATGTTTTCCTTTTAAAAAATAAGTTTTCAAATCAGATTAATACCATAGCAACCCACTACAAGTTACCAATTCTGTATCAGTCAGGCGGTGCTGCAGTACACTCTAATAATAAAACCACCCTGTAAACGAAGTTACTTAAAACAAAGTTTATTTCTCACTCGAGGCACGTGTCTATTCACACTGGTCCATCTCCAGCACCCAGGCTGCTGGGGCCGACAGTCTCTGGAACTGGCAGGTCGGCGAATACTGAGTCTTAAACCTTCCACCTGGAAGTGAGGCAGCTCACTCCTATTCAACAGTTCACCGATCGCTGCAAATCAGGTGGTCACACTCAGTTTCAGGGAAGCTAAGAAATGCAGTCCTCCCATGTGCCCAGGAGAACTGGAGATATTCGATGGACAAAACTAGTGGCTGCCACAAGAACCCTGCTGAATTGAAGCGGTTAAGTTCTCTGATGCTAAAACTGGTATGCTAAAAAAAAAAATTAATTAATAAGGGATCCAGGCATTCAGATTAGGGGTGCCAGA
Source organism: Tonatia bakeri (assembly GCA_004024845.1). NCBI lineage: Eukaryota > Metazoa > Chordata > Mammalia > Chiroptera > Phyllostomidae > Tonatia > Tonatia bakeri. The sequence continues at coordinate 203,693 of PVIA01001603.1, forward strand.
TTCCCTCTCCAAAACACCTCCTCTTGGTCTGCTGCTAACAAAATTGATGATGGCTCTCATCGAAAGCCCTGGCCAACTGGAACACAATCGGGTGGAAGTCCGTGAGGAATACTGCCGTGCAAATTCGGAAGAAATTTTAAACAGCTTTACCACCTCTTTCTTTTAAAATACTACTTCTATCTTAAAAGTAGTAACACTCAGGCTTGAAATATTGGGTGGGGAGAAAAGGGAGCAGGGTATGAGGGTGTGACTCTGTTTAAAAAGCATGACTCAGTAACATTTCTGGGATGAATTACAAACGACAGATTCACGCAGAATAGTTGGGAAGCTGACATGACCAAACCTGGTTAACAGAGATTCAGCATTGCCTGGCCACTAAAAGCAAACCAAAACAAAACAAAATCCGAAGGCCCACAATGACAGAAGCTGTCGGCTCAGGTAGTGTAGGGTCCTCTGTTGTTCACTGCTGCCCTGCCCGTCGCTGGGGCAGCGCTCAGGGTTCTGAGCAGAGAAGTCCCTTCAGTAAGAAGAACCTTGCCAGCGAAATTGGCTAACCGAGATTCACTTGGTAGTTTCAGCAAATGTCTGCTCAGTTACCCAAATGCATTCCAGATGAATTAAAAAGCTGAAGTGATTTGTAAAATCAGAATGTATAAAAATTGAGGAAGATACATTGGTCAGTGTTTATTAGACTTTGGATGGGCAAGTAAAGGGAAAAAAAGCAGTGAGTTATATAGTACATTAACGTTACCAGTAGATTTGGCTACAGAAAAACAAAAATGAGGGAGATACTAGAATATAAATTAAACAAAAGACAGAATGGGGGAATTCAAACATTTTATAGCAAAGTGTGTTATTGATCTATGAAAGCTTTTTACAGTTTAATAAAATGTCATAAATATCTCAACAGTAAAAAAAAAATGGGGAGGTAGAGACAGAATATTTCAATTAAAAGTCATTCCAAAAGTCAGTAAATATAAGACCTTTTGCCCCATGTAGCTAGTTTGTGTCACCGTACTTGTAGAACCTCCTTGTTCTGGCTTCTAACTTTCGGGTCACCCAGGGGTCTTGTCCTTGGTCTCTCTCTTTATCAACAGGTGCTCCCTAGGTGACCTCACCCAGTTCTAAGGCTTTAACCCCCAATGTGTCACTGAATTAATATCTGATCTCTACCCCTAAACTTCAGATATTTAATTCCAAGATTTAATCCCCAATCTGTTGCTGAATTAATATCTGACCTCCCCCCCAAACTTCAGATATTCCAACTGCTGATTTTAAATCCTCACAATAATATTCAGAGCTACACTAAACTGAACAAGATCAAACAGAACCCTGGATTTCTCTCCCCATTCCATTAATCTAATCCTCCCTGAGTTTTCTCCATCTTAGTGGGTTTCACCACCATCCATCCAAGTTGTCCGAGTCCAAATCTGTTCATCACCATGAGCCCACTTTCTCTCAAATCTCAATAGCTTATATACCCATACATTCTACCAGCTATACCTCCGAAATATAGCCCATATCTTTCAGGTCTTTCTAATGTCACTGTTATCAACCAAGTCCAGTCCACCATCCACTCTGGCCTTGCAAAACAATGAGGGTGCTCATTTATCAAATGTATATTAGATTATTTCGTTTCCCTCTTTCATATCTTCCCAGGATTGCCCACCACACTTTAAATAAAACCTAGCTCCTTACCATAACTTAGAAACGCCACCTGGTAGCTGTTTCTTTTTCTCTCGTTTCATGTTATATAAATGTATTCCATCCACTGTGCTCACTCACACTGACCTTGGAATCCCTTGAAGTTATCCATTTTAAAAATAAAAATATTTATACAATATCTGTTTTTTAAAAAGGATAACTGATCCAAGAGATGTATAAAATGCTCCTTATATCTGTGAGAATAAAATGGAACATTCCATATAGAATTGGGCAGAAAACAACAAACAGAAAAATCTACAAAGTAGGAAATACACAAACAGCTAACCAACTTGGAAAAAATCCTCAATATGACTAGAATAAAAAAGTGGAAATTAAAAATGACTTTCCATGATTCAGTAGTTGAGCTCAGAAACACAGTCAGGTCAACACAAGCCAACACTGACTTGAAATGTACTCTCAAAGAGTGCGTGCAATCTGTCCAGCAAAGTGCCTGCCTCAAAGCTGTTAAGAAGATGTGTTAAAATTTCCCAGAAGAAATAGAGAATCATTGCCCCTGAGTGTTGTAAATGTAAATGTTGTTTTATTAGATCTTCCCAAACATTCTTAGAAAGATTTGGTTTTGGTTTTTCAATTAGTTTTTTTCTGTAATTGCTCTATATGTAATGCAAACATGTTCATTTTGTTGTAACTTTAAAGAAGCATGCATAAGCACGTTCAGGCCAAGAATGGTTAAGTTTTATAAACTAACAGCGGCCTGTTGTTTAGACAGATGAGAGATAGCCTAATGAAGAATATGGATCATGTGGTTAAAATACAAAGAAAAACTTGGCAAGGACTGGCTTTGGTGTTTGACTTCTCACTGTGCACTCGCAACCATAATTGTTATCAGATTCTGTTTTATGTTGGGTGGATATGATCCAGAACTGTGAAAAAATATCTTCTCTTATAGGAATGTGCGGGTAATCCAACTCCATCCGTCACCTGGTGGACCGCCCTTGGGTAATCTAGCTAGTCACACAGGTGACCCACTCCCTTCTCACTTACCTCACAACTATGTGCGTGGTCACAAAGCAAAAGAACTTCCCTAAGTGTAGAGCAAAAGAGTAGCCGTGACCTCTCCCAACCCCCATACTCCTCCTAGTCTAATAAATATCACTTAACCATGAATCTCAAGTCTGTATCTTTAGTCTTTGTGAAAACAGCTGTGGAGATAGTCAAGTAGCCATAATTTCTGAATCATCTTATATTGAGCCAAAAGTTCAAGGTAAATGGTACCAAGATTTTTATGTGAACTTTTATTTAATACTGTTTCTGTCATTTTTATGGAATATACTTCAATTTTATTGCTTGATTATCCAGCAAAATTGGAGCGTTTAAATATACTATACCCCAGGCCATATCTTTTCTGTAGTGGAGTGAATTTCTATTTAATGGTCTTATGTTGGATGAATAGAGCAATTATATTTTCCTACTGCCTCCAAAAATTTTAATCTTTGCCTTTGCTCTCTTTCCCTGTCTCTCAACTACTGTGGAATAAATAGATGTTATACACCAAATTCAAAATAATTATTTCCTTCTCATTCTGCCAAACCTCTCTTTCCTGGATTCTCTCTCCCTGGTAATCTACCCAGTAGCTTAAGGTAAATGTTATGCTGGATGCCATTTTCTCCCTTTTAATCAATTGGTGAAATTGATTGGTTTAATTGGCTTAAATCAATCAAGGTTTATTCATTCTATTATACCCAATCTTTTTTTTTTCATTTTTCATCTATTTCCTCTGTGGAAAACTAATTTCAAATCCTCAAAACTCATCAGTTAAGGTAGGATGTGAATCTTTGCAAAGTGCACTTGTAATTAGAAGAATTGGAATTCTGGCCAAAGACTTTAAAAACCTGGAACCTTAAGTCCTGTTCAAAAGAGAAGTAGGATCTAGATAATAAAGTCAAGGATTTTGAATTTTAGTCCATACACAATAGAAGTGATGTTTTAAAAGATTAACCTGGAATTATTATGTAAGATATAAGATATATTGGTATAAAAACACACTATAGATAAGTGAAGAAAGAATGAGTAAGTTGTAGTGCTTAAGGCATGACATGATAAGGGTATAGTTATAGTAGTTTCCATGGGAAAATTTAGGGAAAAGGTTGAGTCCAAGAGCAAATTACTAACACACTTGAGAGATAGGCCAGCACATTATGTTAGTTGTCTAATTGTCCTATCAAAATATCAAATAATAAAAGACCTAATTTTTACTTTCCAGTTATTTGGTACCACCTGATTAAATGGCCAGCATTGTAGCTAACAACATTGTCCAATTATACATATAAATTAAATGTCACATTATCAAAAGCAAACCATTTGTGTTGTTTAAAGGTTTAGTTTTATGTTTGAAACACACACCAATGCTTTGGATTCTATAAAGCTCTTCAAACATGTCTCTTCCACATTTATCATTTTGTTCAACAGAGTTTTGTTTGGAAAATGGCTGTGATAGCCAAAAACAAAGCTCCAGATGGAGGAGGTGAAAATAGACATATGTTCCAGCTGTTTTTAATCACTCTTTTTTTGGTAATGGTTAAAATGAAAACACACCCTTTAAAAGACAGAATCGTCACCTCAAGTGTGTGGGGTTCATACAGTGGCCACTCACAAAATCCTGTGTCTTCTGTTAAGGGCTGCATCTCTGCATGTCGGTGCTTGTGGGGCATCTGTGTGTGCGTGTGTGAGTGCCTGTGCATAAGCCATCTCCCCAAGAACTTCTATAGGTCAGAATGGCTACGTATATGTATTTCCACTGCACTGGATGTGCATTATGTAAAATCCTAAATTTAAAAAATTCCACCGTGTACTTTTATGTTGAGGAAGCTGAAAGTATGTGGATCTTACTTAGTTTTGGCAGATCTATATTGCCTTTGAGCACTCAAAACTAGTTACAGAGCACTTGCTACAGAATGCATCTTAGCAAGTCTTACTTGACCACCATCTACTGGCACCTCAAATTCAAAATGTCTCTGTGGTGATGGAACTGTCTGTTTCTTGAATACATCAGTGTGACATTGCACAATAGGTTTGCAAGATGTTACATGGAGAGAAACTGAGCAAATGGTACATGAGATCCCTCCCTGTTATTTCTTACAAGGGCATGTGAACCTACAATTAGGTCAAAATAACAAGTTGAGTTTTTAAAGGCCCAATTAATTCAATGATTATGGTCTTGGCAAGAGGACCAACATATTTTATCTTTAATATCTGCTGAAGACACTGGCATGTACCTGATGGGACGTAGGTGTCATCTTTCACTCTTTGCTATCACCACCCCTCTCTCCAATCATTTACCAAATCCTTCTGATTTACTTCCATTTCTAGAAACCATCTCTCATACCCTCTTCCTCTTTCCCACTGCTGATGCCTTGTTTCAGGATCTTATATATTTTTCCTTAATTAATGAGGCAGCCTACAAACTGGCCTTCCTGCCTTATGCTTTGTCATCCAAAAACAGTAGTTCTAAATGCACCTGCATATTACCCCCTCTTGGGAAGCTTTTTAAAGATAATACTGCCAGACCTCCACCCCATAACTATTAAATCAGAATAAATACACACACATATGGAGGTCTGGGCATTGATAGATTTTGAAACTTTCTCATAATTCTAATGTATAGCCATTATTGGAAAAAAAAATTACCTTGACTACCTGCCTTCAGCTAAGAGTCTAGAATGATCTGACTAGAATGAAGTTCTGGGAATTTCATCCTGCTGCTTTGCCTCCTCTACTGTCATTTAAATTTTGACCCCCTTAAAACCTATATGCTGAGGTCCTAACCCACAGTACCTCATTCAGTGTTTGACTTTGTTTGAAGATAGGCAATAAAGTTAAAATGAGGTCATTTGGGAAAGCCCTAATTCAATATGACTGGTGTAGTAACGGGAAAATTTGGACACAGACAAGCACACAGGGAGAAGCCACGTGAACAAAGATTGGTGTGATGCTTCTATAAGCCAGGAAACACCAAAAATTGCCAGCAAACCACCAGAAACTAGGCAAGAGGCAAAGAACAGATTTTCTGTCTCAGCCCTCAGAAAGAAGCAACCCTGCCAACACCTCGATGTTTTACTTCTAGCCATCAGAAGTATGTGACAGTAAATTTCTGTTGTCCTATGTGTGTCTCTCCACTCTCGTTTCTTCGTTCTTCCTACTCCAAAAATATATCCTTGGCTACTTTTATCAGATAGTATATTCCTATTGAATAAATTTCCTTAAAGTGCCAAGATCTCTGACTGTATTCAAAATATATTTATCACTTCAATAGCCCCATTGTATTATATACAAATTAGTTTTGTGTTCAAAAGACAATAAGTCCTTCCCTTGAAAGCAGTGTCATGTCTTATTCTTTGAATTCCTAGTGTTCACAAAACAGTAAGCTCTCAATATTTTTAATGAATGAATGAATTAATTTTTATGCCAAGTATTGCATTAGTTGGGTCTATAAGAACCAGGGGCCAATACAGAATTGGAGATGGGAGAGGTTTGCCAGGAAAGAAGGCAATTGAAGGTGAGGAAAGCCTTTAGACAGCAATGCAGTTTTGCTGGAAGGAGTAAGGGAAGGAAGGAGGAGTGAGTAGGAAGAACTTTCATCCACACTTCCAACAAAATTTCCGTCAAACCAATGGCCAGCATCCTTGACCCAGTATCGCTTTGGGGAATCTTCATCTCATCCACATCTCACTTGAATGGGCCTGCCTCTTCGCCCCACCTAAACTAAGGTATAGACACCTGCCACAATTTCAGTTCTCTCTTTGGGGGTCTTTGCACCTACAAAGCATGACTTTTGCCTGCATGCAGGCCAGATTTTCATCCTATGCTTTTTTGCCATGTTTTCATTGTCTCGGATTATGGCAATGATCCAAGGAATTAATATAATGTCACAGTTTCAAGGAGATTCTAATGTGGTATAAAAAATTAGACAATTTAAAAATTAAACATCAAACAGTTGATTAAAGCCCACCGAAGGAAATAATGGTGGACGTCAAGTGGGAAGTAACTGGTGGGAAGCAACATTAATTTATACAGGGTGATCCAGAAGCTCTCTGAGCTGGTAGTATTGGGGATGAACTTCGAAAAACGAGAAGCCAGAGAATAGCAATTGAACTGATGGGTGGGGAGCTCTATTGCTTTGAGAAATGAAGAAAAATCTGAGTGCCAGCAGCAGATTTGGCAACAAAGTGAGATGCAAGAGACTGTTGGTAGGTGCCACCTTGATCTTGTCACCCCCTTGTTTTGTCCCCATCCCCTACTCTGAACGGGCCTCTAGATTGCCTGATACCTCAGAAGCCTCAGGACTTAACACTGAATGATGGCTGGGTACAGGTAATGGTACAAGACATCTGCTTCAGGATGTGAAGATAAACAGCGGGATGCTCCTGTGCGGTTTGCTAAGGAGGCCCAGCTTTTATCCCAGGATCTCCCAGAAGAAGACAAGTGCCAGAGTCTATAGAATAATGATGTTGCCATGGCAACCACCAAATCTGATCAGTTTAACTTTCTCAGTGATACTTTTCCAGGAGATCAGAATTGCCAATATGTCAGGAGCGGGCTCATCAGTGTGCCTCTGGCTGAGCCCATCCAGCCCTATTCCACCCTGGCTTAGCAGCTCGCTCTCGCCCAGGGCCAGGGCCAGCAGCAAGACCAGCAGGCCATCAGCTCCATGACCACCATCCAGCTCAAGCAGATCATTATGACAATGTGGCATCAGTGAGGCCAGACCACACTTGGGAAGCTGCAGGCTACATCAGATCAGCAGATCCTGTCAGCTCTGCTTCTGGCACTCAGATTTTTCTTCGTTCCTCAAAGCAACAAAATCCCCCCACCCAACCCCTTTCAGGACATAGTCATCTGCTATCTCTAACTTCTCATTATTCAAAGTTCATCCTGAATGCTATCAACTCAGGTATCGTCTGGATCACCCTATTGAATTAATGTTCCCTTCCCAGATCCAGCCACAGGACCAAGCCCAGCGGACTCAGAGCAGCCCTGAACAGACCCTGAAGGTGATGCAGTGGAACGGGACCAGCACAGGAAAGATCCGCAGGTGCATCCATCTGCTGCTATAGCTAGTCACAGACAGACAGAAACTTCCCACCAATGCCCAGCAGAACACACAGTACACCCAGCACAGCTCTGCTCGGCCAGCTGAAATGAGAAACAGCTTTCATGGATTCAGCAAGCCACCATGATCACTAGCCAGGATCCCGCCAGTGATCATTCCATAAGCCAACCAGCTCTAACAAAGACAAGCTCCTACAGGCCTGTGCTGACAAAGTCAGTGACACCCAGCGCAATTTTTACGACTTCATTTTACCATGCAAACAACCTCAGGCATTAAGTGTAGTCTCCCTCCCCAAAGGAGCCAACCAGGCTCAGAGCCACTGACTAACAGAAGGATGCAGTATTACTTACTTTCCTTTCTTGCCTAAAGAGTCAATATTTTGCTAAAAGAAAGTAATAGGTTTATCTGTGTCACCAATATAGTGAAATGATAATATTATATATCATATTTGTGATGTTGTATTGTAGAGAGTAGTTGTAAAAATGTTTTTTTCTATTTTGTTTTTGTCTCCCCACCTAACCACTTCATTATAGGAGAAAACCTCTCCAAGGGTGTGCATTCCCATGTCACGTCTTTTAGAAAAGTTGCTGCCCTAGGAGCTCTGTGTGAATACGTCCAGAAGTTATAGAGATATTCATGTTTTAATAGACGAATTTATTCTCCAGGAAGAGTGGATGGGGTTTCTTGTTCCCTAACATTTTCTCTCTTTCTTTCTCTCTCTCTCCTTCTCTCTCTTTCTTTTTCTCTATGAATTTTAATTTTATTTTCTTAATGCATTAAAATTTTTTCTAGGTGTGTACTCCAAATTGAATGGAATACAGGGTGAGGCAAAGGTAGATTTACAGTTCTGAGTAGGTGAAACACAGAATTTATTCTTGTATTATTATTTTATTAATTATTGTATTATTTTCCATAGGAACAACTGTAAACCTATTTTTGCCCCACCCTGAACAGTAAATCTGTTTTTAGATAGGAAGACAAAGCAGAAAACAAAGAAGATGAGGAAGAAGAGAGAGAGCACAAGAAAAGGAATAGGCATTTTCCTGTACATAGTACAAGGTCTTATAACCCCAATTAAATTCCTGAAAATTACTTGGTAAGTTGAGAGTTTCTACATCTTTAATATTGTCAAGAAGAGCAATTGACTCTCTCTACACCCACAGCATCCAAATGAGCCTAATATTTTTTAGGCTTATTTTTGGATTTGGAGGCAACAGATTCCTCATTTACAAATTTTACTTAAGCATATTTGTTGTTCACAAATTGGCCCATCTCGAATTGGGACCCCCTACAATAGAGAGCTCCAGTATCTATTCAAATTTTAATACAATAGTACCTCCCAGGAGTGTCCCCTCTCTGTGCCCCCAGAGAATCATCCACTGGAGAGTCTTCAGCAACCTCCCCACGTAACTTCCGAAATCCCTGGACTATCCATGAGGACCATAAGTTGCCCATGGATTTCTGGTGTGGGAAACTGCCCACCTCAGTCCCATACTATGCACCATCATAGTGATAAGTGCTGACTACATGCATACAGGGCTGTCCTGGAAACAGAGGTTCCCACAGGTCCTGAGCCTGTGACACTCCATACATTTCTGTGGGGCATGGAGCTGCCCTCCCCAAGCTCAGCCACAGTCACCAGGGCCTCTTTCCTGTGACAGACTGTCACCTAAAGGATAGAGCTAAGTTTGGGCCCTCTGTAGTATCCCACCCACAGGAGAAGGTGGCTTCTTCTGTCCTCAATCCCTCGTCAGTTGACAAGGTGCTAGAAGAGTTCTCCCCTCTCGGACCTCTGGCTACCTGGAGAGCCCTCTGGGATCAAATGACTGAAAAGCAGTTGGAGTGTACATTTTATGAACAGCATCAAAAGTACCCACACTGAAGACTCGTAGAGGGCTCCTGCTTTCATTTCTTCATCCAGACAATCATTATAAAGAATGGGACCAAGGGTTCACAAACTTAGCTGAACTTGAGGCAGTCATCTTACCCTAGCCAACAACAGACTCCCTGCATTTCTACAGACTCTTGGGCCATTGCCAATGCAACTACCCACAGACCTGTTCTGCCAATGGTAGGAATAGCTATTACTTATCCAAAGTTTCCCACTTCAAGGAAAATAACTACAGGAATCTCTTGTCTCACAAATACCCAAAATATGAATCAAGATTACATAGTAAAGCCAAAATACAGGCCTCACTTTATCCACTTTGGAGTTTCAGGCATTAAGAGTGACTACTTCACTTCTAAAAATACACAAAGCTGGGCTCTTGAATAAGATGTTCAATGGGACTTTTACCACCCTTACCGGTCAGGCTAATGAGCCTCATAGAGCACCACTGTGCCACACTTAAGCAAGTTACAATTTAATTAAATGAAACATGGCACACTTCCATCATCAGTCAAACATCAAGGATGAATTATAATATAATCTGATTCCATCTATGATGCTTGACAATCAAAAACTTTCAAGCTTTACCCTCTGCCCCAGGTTTAGGTTGGCTGGTAAGAAAACCAGATGCTCCCTCCTTTGGTACTGGCAGGAATTTCAAACCATGTAAGGAGGTCCAGCCTGCAGGTAGGAATCCTCACCTCAGTCCCTAATCCTCACTCCCTAGTCATAGAAGAAGCCTAGCCAGTCTCATTTCCTCTCTCTCAAGCCATGTGCAGATCAGCTTGAGAGCCTGGCCTATCTCCCCAGAAGCCCTCATCCTGCATGTGGTGAACTTTTTCATACCCACTCAGGCATTGTGTGGGGCCATCAGTCTTGACACCCAAAACAGATTTTCAGTGTGATGACCACAATCTACTTTCTCCTAAACCTCAGTTTACACCTCAACAAACACTGGAATCATCAAAACTGGGCCTCAGGATGATTAGAGACACCCTCATAGAATTTTGCAATTTTCACTGTACTCTGAGTCTACTACAAATTGGCATTTTCTGAATTCTCTATTGTAAAAGATACTGTCGACTAAGAATAGATGTTAAGCTATCTTTTCCTTTTCTGTTTCTTAAATTAACTACTTTGTATGTATTTTTCATCTGTCAGTTCCAGAAAAACTTGAGGGAGAACCCATGACCAAATAGAGCCACAATCCCTATTGCTTTGCAACCTGTTTAGCTATGTTGCTGCAGAAACAACTAAATTTCTATATTAGGCTTCATTGTGAATTAAACTAACATGTTTAAAATTGGAGGTATTCTCAGCTGGGTGTCCCAAACATTCCTAAACAGTTCTTAGATTGGAATTTGAATGACTCAGATGTTCAGGACCAAACTTCTTTTCAAGAATTTCATATTTCTTGTGTTTGTTAAATGCGTAGATTTGTTTTTTGGTGCAGAACTTTATTTTTTGGTACAACATCTATAAGACAAAAAAATAGATGCATGTTTATATAATTTACATACTATAGTTACATAAATTAAATATTTGTATAATTCTGTACTAAGTTGCCAGGTACATTTCTAGTGCATTGGAGAAATACATGGTTTCTTAGCATCTGATCTGATGGGATTTCCTTTCCTTTCCAAATTTCCAGCTGTGTTGGAATCTCTTGGGTACAACTATAAAGATTTTGGAGAAAGACTATTCATTCCTTTTACACTTATTCAGAGACAATAAAAATTACTTTCAAGCATCAAGAATGTTCACACCATTTCAAAATTGCAAAAACTCATAAACTGTCTTTAAAATTAACAATTCAGATCAAAATTTTCCATGTAAAATGTGGATTCCAAAGAAATATTTTCAAATTAATTCTTTAAAATGAATACTGTATTGATTGGCTGCATACTCCCTGGAAATATGTCTTCTCAAAAAACTTCCCACTAATTTCTACTAAGATAAATTATATACATACATAAAAAAAGGAAATCCAATAATCCATGGAGACAAAAATTACAGAAAACAACAGCACAAAGGCAAACCACCGACAGAACAGAGTATGCTACCAGAGTGTTTTCTTCTTTTGGTGCAAAAGACATTAAATTTCATTGTTTAGATGCTCCTTTTTTCAGCCATGAAACTCTTGTCAAGCACCGTATGTGAGGCACTGTGCTAAGTTGTGTGGATACGACATGAGATAGAGTCTCTATCCTTCAGTTGCTCACAATCAAGTCAGAAAGAAATCAGGTGACTTGAGACACAAGTCATAGTGTGAATTTATATCGGTGCCTGAGGAGCATGCAGGCCACACAGGCTTCAAGTCTGACAGTCGCTGTGTAAGGGGTACAGGGTGAGTGCAAAGTTTGGTGAGGTTTTAGGCTGGGCAAACCACAGGATCACTCATCTGGTCAAAACCAAACAAAAATAAAAGAACCTTTTACGAAATCCAACATCCTTTTATGATAAGAACATTCAATGAGCTAAGAGCAGAAGGGAACTTTCTTAACATGGAAAAGGCCGTATAGGAAACCCACAGTTAACATCATGCTCAGTGGTGAAAGGCTGAAAGCTCCTCCCCTTAGGTCAGGGATGTGACGAGCATGGCTGCTTCTAGTGCTTCTGTTCATCAGGGTACTGGACGTGAGAGCCCAGGGAATTGGGCAAGGGGGGGATGTATCCAAATTAAAAGAAGAAAAGTAAAATTATGTGTGCAGATGACATAATCTTATAGCTAATAAATCCTAATGATCCATTTAAAAAACTGTTAGGACAAATAATAAAATCAGCAGTCTCAGGATACAAAATTAACATGCAAAAATCCATTGTATTTCTATGTACTAAGCAGTGAACGTCTAAAAAGAAATTGGATTTGGGGAAATCTATTTGCAATAGCAATCAAGGTAACAAATTAGTAATAAATACAACAAAAGCACATAACTTATACACTGAAAAATACAAAATCCTGTTGAAAGAAATTAAAGAATGCCTAAATGAATAAAAAGATATCCCTTGTGCATGGATTGGAAGACTTCATATTGTTAAGGTGACAACACTAAGCAAAGCAATATACAGATTCAATGCAATTGCTACCAAAATTACAATGGCATTTTTCCAGAAATAGAAAAATCCATCCTAATATTCATATGAAATCTCAAGGGAGATAGCCATAAAAATCTTGAAAAACAAAGAACAGAAATGAATAAGAGTATTTAACACTTACTGATTTCAAAACTAACTACAAAACACAGTCCTCAAAACAGTATGGTCCTGACATAGGATGGGGATATAGGTCGGTGAAACAGAATAAACCTTCACATTTATGGTGAACTGACTTTCCACAAGGGGTACAAGGCCATTCAACAGGGAAAGTACAATCTCTTCAAAAATGGTGCTAGAAAAACTGGGTACCTACATGCAAAATAATGAAGCCTTATCTCACACCACAAACAAAATATTAACTCATAGTGGATTACAGATCTGAACATAAAGTCTAAGACTACAGAACACTTAAACAGAAATATAGGGACAAATCTACCTTAGATTTGGCAATAGTTCTTAAATATAACAACAAAAGCACTGACAACAAAAGAAAAAGTAAACAATTTTGACTTCATTAAAATTAGCATCTGTGCACTAAAGGACACTATCAAGAAACTGAAAAGGCAACCCACAGAATAGGAGAAAATATTTGCAACTCCTATATCTGACAAGGGCTTCATATTCAGAATATATAAAAACTCCTATAATTCAACAAAATAGACAAACAGCCCAATTTTAAAAATGGGTAAAGGACTTAAATGAACATCTCTCCAAAGAAGATAAACAAATGGCCAATCTGCACAAGAAAAGATGCTCAACATCACTCGTCATTCGGAAAATGTGAGTCAAAGCAAAATGGGACAGCACTTTACTCTTACTAGGACAGTTACACTTTTCAAAAGTGGAAAATTGGCATGGATGAGAGGAAACAAACCCTGGCACGTCACCGCAAATGTAAAATGCTATAGCTGCTGAGGAAAGAATTTTAATGTTCCTAAAATGTTAAACATAAAATGACCGTGTGATCCAGCAATTCTACTCCTAGGTAGAAACCCCAAGCAATTAAAAACAGGTGCTCAGTTACTTGCCTGCTAACATTCATAGCAGCACTGTTCACAATAACCAAAAAGTGAAAACAAAGTACCCATCACAAATCAATGAACAATGCTAATCCACACAAAGGAATATTATTCAGCCACAAAGGGGATGACATTCTGATTCATGCTACAACATGAATAAATTTTGAAAACAGTATGCAATAAAATAAGCAAGACACAAAGAACAAATATTATGATCCCACTTATATGAGTATCTAGAATAAGCAAATAAATAAAGACAAACAGTACATTTGAGATTGCTAAAATCTTGGAAGGAGGTGAGAATGGGGAATTATTGCTTCATGAATCAAGTTTTCTTTGGGGTAACGAAAAGTTTTGGAAATAGTATTAACAGCTGCACAATATAGTAAATGTAATTAGTACCACTGATAGTACAATTCACAGTACCATTCAATAGCACTGAATAGTAGCAATGATTAAAATGGCAAATTTTATTTTATGTATGTATATATTTTATGTATTTCATATATATATTTTTTATCACAAGAAAAAAATAGCAAAAACAAAAAGGTATCAAAGACAGTACATAGTGAATTATCTTTAGTGTTTGTATTTGTATAAAGAAACACTGGAAAAATACACAAGAAACTAATATAAGTGGCCTCTTATGAGCTATATGTGTAGCTAGCTATACACACTAATTTGGTTGTACTAGTTACAATACAGAAATATTCTGTCCTGGTTGGTAAGCAGCCACTCTCCAGTCCCTTGCATTGCCCCCACCTCTGCTGTTATCCCAGGACACCCGACTCCCCCGTGATGTAGCAACTGTTAACCCTGGCGGAGTAGGGGTGTGACAGGCCAGCTTAGAATGAAGTCGGTTGGAAACAGAGTGGAAGGGCAGCTTTGCACACTAATTCTGTAATATCCTTTTGATTTTTGAGCCGTGTAAATATTGTTTATTTTATAGTAACGTTTAAAACTAAATAAGAAGAGGGAGAGTAGGAGATTGGAGCATGAGGAAGGGGAAAAGAGAAGCACACCAGCTGGAAAAGGCAGTTAAGATAATTTAAGCAAAAATGTGTACTTGTGAACCATAATGAGCTCAGGGAATTGCAAGTCTTGTGCAGAGGCTTAATATAGAGGAGTGGGGAGAATAGAAGATGAGATTATATAGGTAAATTTGGGCCTTAATATGTGGCCTTGATCCATTTAAACTATTCTTATGCACTGATTAATCATTTAAATTTTTTCAGTCAAGGGAATTACTTGAACGGATGTGTACATTAGAAAGATAATGCTGAGAACTATACGGAGAAGCCCTGAGTGGGAGGGCGGAGATGCTGAAGTAGGTGGCAATAAGCTGGAAATAAGAAGTTATGGTCAGGAGATACTGAAGAGGAAAGATCTAATGGTCTTGCTGAAAAGTAGCGTAGGGTTTGAGTTACAGAGAGGAAAACAAAAGATGATTCTATGATTTCTAGCTTAGTTAACCACATGAGTGGATTATGACCTTTAATGGGGGGATTCTAAGGGGAAAATTATGCAGAATTTTGATAATGTGAAATGTGACTCTATGGAGATGCCGGAGATAAAGTATGACATAATGTGTATTTCAAATAGAAAGTTATTATGCAAATAGTAATGATTTGGTTTCCATTTTATTTAAGAATGACTTAAGAAATGCAATAAATTATAGAGGAGAAAGAATATCTTTATACATAAATGAACATCTAAAATCAAAGAGTGGTATTGGAATATGTTATAAATACAATTCTATGCTGATTTTTACAAATTTCTTTTTGACCATGATAGCTTAGGTGCTAGACATGTAAAAAAATGACTTCTGGGTATTGTCACAAATTATAGGATTTATATTTTTATGAAAAATAAATATAATTTCTCAGAATGCTAGCTAACATTTTTCCCAATAAATATATTTTCAAAAGACCATAGTATTTCAGGGGATAATACTCTTTCATCAGAACGGAAATCAGGATGGACAAGAGAAGTTTCATAAACTCTTTATGACCAAAATAGTTCTTTAGATAATTTATTAGAGCATTCTTCCCTCAATTATACATATACCTCCCGCTTCTTAACTCCCTTCTTCCACAGCTGAATTTCAAGAAGTAGTCTATATTCACACCCTTCATTTCCTTACATTTATTCCTCAACACACTTTGCCTGTCTGGTTAATTTCTATAAATGAAGTGGCTGTTGCTAAGGTAACCAGAGCCCAAGACATGACTACATCCTCTCACATGAACTCTCTATTGCATTTGCGTGCTCATGAAACCCCTCCGTCTCGAAACATTCTCTTTCTTTGCTCTCTGTGGCACTACACGTTCCTGGTTTTATGATTTTACGACAATTTCCTCTAACTTTCTGCTGGCTTGTTCTCCTCAGTCCAGCCATTAATTGTGGAATCTCTCAGGAGTTGGCCATGTATCTGGTTCACTTCTCACCCTACCCTCTTCCAGAACAGCGTACCATGTCTATGTCTTCAATTTCCAACGACATGCCAATGATCTGTGGCCTTTTCCCTTTATTTCAAATCTGCGAACTGTGAGCACAAATAACCAAAACTTTCTCAACCTCTCAAAGGGGATGCCTCCAATATACCTCGTAACAATCATGTCCAAATAATCACTCTTAATCAGTCTTATCAAACATGATCCTTTCCAATATTCCTGCATGTAATTTAGTGAAATTATTATTTATTCAAGTACAGAAGTTCAGAAACTTAGTAACATTCTCAGTATTTACCTTTCATTAAATACCCATATCCATTTCTTCACCAAGACAGTCAATTATTACTAAGTATCCCTTACATTTCTGTGTTTCTATCTGTACTCTCAAAACCCTAGTCCAAACCACCAGTATCTCCCTGAAAAGATGCTGGTTTGAAAGTTTTTAGTCCTCAATCTATGAACAAAGCATAATAAAGTTTTAAGTTAGTTTCCATTCAGCCTGGAGAAATGATAATTACTCAAATACACAACAGAAACATCTATGCACATTACACATTATCATTACTAAACAGCATCTCCTGTTTGGTTAGAGTAAGAGATGTGAGAAGTGACAGAGCAAAAGCACTAGTAGAATGCCAAGCACCATTTCCATTCTGCTACATCTTCTGCTCTGCATCTGACCTTCCAAACCCAGAGTGTCTCTTCTGACTTTTCTCCTTGAGTCTTTTCCAGATCATTCTGGGGTCATCTGAAAGCCTGGGAAGGCCCTGGTGTGCTTCTCCAATAAGGGTAAGAAAGTCTGTGGTATGAAGATGTTCATCTATTTTCTCTTGGAGTAGAAATGACTCCAGTAAAGTCTTCTTTCGTTTCAGGAAGGCAGATTGAGCCAGTTCTGCTCTTTTTCTGTTACAGTTCGGACACCTGGAAGAAATGTGTTGCTTGGCTGTGCCCACCTGCTTTAGCGTTGCCATCACGTTTTTAAAACAGATTCTGTTCATAAGCTCATCAGGAACTGTACAGTTTAAGGCACCTATGTCTAAAGCGTCAGCATCCAATCTGTACGGCAGCTTTTTAGGTCTGCTGCTTTTTTTCTCCTTAGAGGTTGTTCCGTGATGGATCAGGTTTACCTTACTGGTGCAAAAAGACTGCAGGGCATCCAATTGTTCATCAGATAACGGAGTGATGTTTGTTTGATGAAGTTTAATGTCTGGTTGGTACCGCCCAGAGTTAGTTGCTTTGCCCTTGAGGTAGTTGATCCTTTTCCAACTAAACGTCCTTTCTAAAAGTTCAGATGGTTTGTCTTGATATTCCCAGTATGTGGCCGACTTTCCACTTCCAGGCCTGCTCCCAGAGTCCTGCGACCTGGGCTGCAGTCCTCCAGAGGAACTGAATGAACCAGAACTCTGTACCTCATCAGTGAAGGACCGGATGGTCTCATTGGAAAGGTCGGCTGTAGCGCTGATGTCCGTTTGGGCCAATTCACCTTGCTCCTCTGAATCCTCAGCTTCTAGGCGGGTGGCCATGCCGTTGCAACAGACTTGCTCCTCGCCTGCTTTACCTAGGTTAAGACTGACTCAGGAACCAGTCAGGCCTGAGGCTGCACGGAACAGATCCCTCTGGGTGCCTGCAGCTGAGCCGGAGCCCTCTTCCGGGTTGCGCCGTTCCGCTGCCTTGGCAACGCCAAGCGGTCATGCGCACTGGGTTGCAGCACCGCGCTCCTCCCTTTCCCCTGCTCCCCGCTGGGGAGATTACGCCTGCACAGTTCGAGCAGGGGTTGCAGGGTGCCCTTTCCGTTCCCTGTGCGGCCGCTCTTCTCAGTGCTCTTTTAAGTACAATATGTACTTAATGTAGTGATCCTTGAGGAAAGTTGCAACCACCCTTTCCACAGGGGTCAAACAAGAGTACGTGTGCTAAGCCAACAGGGATAGGCAGCCTCTGATAAAGCCGAGAAAGTATGACCTACATAAATGATTCTTTTTTTAAAAGCAAAAAACAAACAAACAAACCCCCTGCTAACCAGAAAGCGCAAGCAGAAACATGGAAACCTGTCTGCCTATCATAGTCAGGAGATAACCCATTTGAAGACCGTCTAACTATTAAAATCAGAATATTGAACCAATCCTATAAAACTACTGCACAACAGGCTCCTACCTATTTCTCCACCGTCATCTGAAGACTTCTCTGTGTTTACAAATCACGGTGTCTCTGCTTTTTCAGTTCGGGCAGGGCTCCTCCGAACAGCACATCAGCAGCCCTCTCCCCTGCTTATATGATTGATTACTGCTGCTCCTTAAAGTCCCTTTTCCTGAGAAGAGCCACATAGTCATCCCAGCTCCCAAACACTTGACAACCTTCCTTTCACAGCTTGCAACTATGTGTTTGAGTATTCGATTATTATCAAATCGCGCCAGTAGGTTAAAAAAATCCCTGAGCTCAGAAACCTTGCTAGTGTGCCCCCACCCCCTCCCCGGTTCAGCAGGTACAGACACACAGGAGCTATTCGGGAAATCTCTGTTGAGTCAATAAGGAAAGTGACTGTGGAAACAGAAAAAAGTATTACCTCTCAGAGTCCAGTGGGTTTTGGGAGATAAGTATTAACAGCTCAGAGAACTTCAGTTTGTTCTTCCTCTGAAACCCCCAAATTCATCTGTTACTCTTTGTACCACAGCCTTTTAAAAAACACAGTAAAGTTTTACAAATCACTACTCTCAAAAATTATAAAATGTTATCTATGGAGACTGACTTTTTCTAGGTCTTAGTGATTATCTGAGTCTGACTTAGTTTATGTTAGATATTATTTCAGAATTTCAAGAGAATGGGCTTCCTCGCTCAGTTCCTTCTGTGTGTATGTGTGTTTATGACTATGTGTGGTGTTGTTATTCAAGTCTAGCCAGATATAGTTAATGCTATTCCAAAAATGTTCACTTTGGCAAAGAGTCAAAAGTCTGTAATGTTTACAAAACATCTCTCAAATATAAGCCATATTCATAATGAAGAAGGAAAGATTACAACTTCATTTACTCAAGCCCAATTACATACCATAATAAAATGTTGGTCTTTAAAAAGAGGTAGCAAATAATTTGTAGATAGTTCCAAGTAAAATTTCCAAGGCTCAAAATTTTCTATCTTAATTTTTATTTTAAAACCTTCCTGCCCTGGCCAGTGTGGTTCAGTGGATTGACCGACAGCCTTCAAACCAAAGAGTCTCTGGCCCAATTCCAGGTCAGGGCGCATGCCTGGGTTGTGGGCTGGGTCCCCAGTGGGGAGTGTGCAAGAGGCAACCACACACTGATGTTCTTTCCCTCTCTTTCTCCCTTTCCTCTCTCTCTGAAAATAAATGAAATCTTGAAAAAAAACAACAGACTTCCTCATTCCCTGAATATTGACACATAAATCATCCTAATACATATTATTCTCAAAAAACACAGAGCAAGAGAGCTATACTTTTAGTAAAGTATATTCACATTTTCTGATATGGTAAATACTTTTAAGAATAGCCTTATCCCAGAGCAGGTAAGTTTGGGGGAATACCCTGTAATTACTCAATTTATTTGCAATAACTACCATGACCCAGGAAACTGTTTAACACTGCAACATGAATTTTCTAAGCAAGTAAAATAGCTCACAATACTATCATCAAATAGGAGTCACAAAGACAGAGGTCAGCGTCTGATTTTAAACATACAAACTATTACTTTTTGTATAAACCGCACACTCTTTACTTTCATCTCTAAGTCCATCACGGAATAAATTTAAAGGCTATTCTACTTCAAATCTACACTGCTCTTTTCTCTTTTCTATATATAAAATAAAAGTAATTTGTGCCTCCTTTCTTCTATGTGCAAATTATCAGTGATGCACAAGTGAAAAGAAAATTCCAACCATTACATAACTACTAGCAAGGAATCTATATTCTGTACTGTTAAGAGAGATTGTTAAGAGATCTGTGAAGAAGTATAATATCTTACACTATTTTTTTAATTAGATGTTTCAAGTGAGACAAAAAACAAGAGTGCATAAAAGGAAAAGGGAGTGGAGAGTTGAAACTTTTATATTTTATCTAAAGTCTTTTTATACTACACCAACGGATATGAATCATTCCAACTTGCTAAATGGAAAGCAAATTTAATCAATACTTTCAGAAAAAAATTGTAGTATGACATTTTAGACATTGTATTTGTATTGTTTTATCAGTAACGGACCACGGGATTGACAGAGAGGAGATATGTATAGCTTTCTCAGAAAATTCATAGCAATATTTCAGCATCTCACTAACTATGTTTTAGAATTACTCTTTATTTAGCAAATATCTATGCACCTTGGTGGAGTCATTATTTGTTGCTAAACTAAAATTAATTATCTAAAATTAAAGCCAAATATTTCAATCAATATTCAAATGCACAAAGAAAATGCTACAAATTTATTTCTTGTTGTAAATGTAATCTTGTTTATAAGGTCTCACCCATTTTAGTAGCCATGGAAAACCATTAACTTGATAATTAATGATATCCCAGACATTCCCATGTAAGTCAGTCTCCTTTTAGCCAATATTCAATCAATGCTAAATTCACCTCCCTAAGGAACTATTTCTTTTTTCCTAAGATGGTGCCTACATAGAGGGAAACCTTTATTATTCTTGGAGCATTTGGTGTTTGGGGCCCTAACTTTGTGCTTACCCTTTGGCTGGTCTTCACCATGTATTGCAGGTGGTCCTTGGGTCTGTGCCATTTTCCACTAAGGCATAATTAGTCAGGGTGTTTCCAGGGTCCTGACAAAGTCCAAGGCTCAAGGCACTTCTCCAAACCTCCTCTCCTGGCTATCTTGACACCCACTTGCCGAAAGTACCCATGGGTACTTTGACTCCTTCCTGGGGGCTGGTCCTGTCTCTTTCAAAATCATGCCGAGAAATGGCACAGGAAAAAGGGAATGTGCTCTGGCACTCATGGCACAGCCTAGAGACCTTGCCATCCCACCATCTCTCAGGAGACTTCCGCTGGCAAGCTTTCCCTCCAGCAAGTTCCAGCATCTTGACATCTCTTAGGGACTGCTGGGAGTCCTGGGTCATTTATATATAGACCACACTGTGGCTGAGGCAGCCTGGGGTGGGAGTAGGAAGGAACAGAAAGGAAAGAGACGAATGGGGTGTTCCTACCTAGCTACTCTATGGCACTGCTTGTACTGTCCTATCATCATTTCTTTTGTCATAGCTCTTCTTCCAGCTTTTCCTCAAAAGTCAAACATGCTTTGTAGTTATAAAGCTTACCCAGAGAGAAAGGGGGTCAAAAAATTCAGTCTTCCTGTCTGATTCCCTTCCCCTCTCATCTCTTTCTTTGGAGGCAGAAGGGCACACGTCCTGCTTCTTCCTGTCTGTAAGCCCTTCTCCCAGGTACATAGCGCTCTCCTTGCCACAGTGGCATTTTGCCCGCACTACTTCCTGGAATATTCTTCCAATATTGCCAGTGCATTGCTCAATATATATAGATTTGTTTAAAAACTTAAGTTTAAATAAAATTAAATCCTGCAAATGTAGTGATTTTAATTTTGAAATTTCCTTATAACCATTGCCTTGAACTCAGTATCTGATAGTTGACTTGCCTGAAATAATTTTTAAATGTGATATTTATTTAAATTTTTTAAATTATTTATTTAAATAATTACAGGCAAATGAATTTAACGTAACTCTTATAAACTAGAAACACACTTTGAGTTTGTTGAATTTTAATCAACATATTTCTTAGAATTAAGAAAAATAAGTACAACCTCAGTTATCTTTTCTTTAAAAAAATCCCCAGAGATGTTAATCATTCTCAATTTCGTGTGCAGTGTATTAATTTGCTACAGTTGCTATAATAAAGGACCACAAACTGTGTGACTGAAACAACAGAAGTTTTGGAAGGTCAAAGTCCATAATCAAGGAATTGGAACAGTTGGTTCCTTCGGAGGACAAAGAGGGAAGAACATGGTCCAGGTCTGTCTGCTTGGCTTGTAGGTGGCCATCGCCATGTTCTTACAGCACGCCCCCACATGCGTGTCTCTGGGTCCAAATCTCACCTTTTAAGGATACCAGCCACATCGGTGTCCAATCACGTTATAATAAGCTCATTTTAACTTGATTACCTCTGTAAAGACTATCTCCAAACACAGTCACATTTGGAGGTCCTAGGGCCGAGAACTTCCCCATAAGGATGTGTGGAGGGGATATGATTTAGCCACAGCATGTGGTTTTCCTGGAAAACAGGTTAAAGGCTGATTAGACAGTCTGCCTCCCAAATACACTTTTAGTATAAAAGTGCATGCGGTTTACTAAGAGACAAAAATAGAGTCGGTTAATACAGGTGCTCCCGAAAAGACAAACTCCTTGACAGGTTTACCGGTGACAGGACATAGCTGAGCAGTAGCCACTCCCAGACAAGCAGTTATCTCAAGGTCGCACGCTAACCCCCATTTTCTGCTTCTGTATACTCACTTCCAGCAGCTGCACCCCTTCCCCCTCCTCCTTCTGCCTTTGTGACAAGAATATAAGCAGGCCCCCGTCTGAGCTTGGAGCCCAGAATTTGGAATTTGTCTCCTCTGGGTCTACATGCGTGAATAAAACTCCCCTTTGCAAACCCCGAAGCCGTTTGAGTCGTCTTTTCTGTAACATACCTAGAACTACGTTCTAGTAAGTAAGTGGACTGTAGTTGTAAGTTAATGAAGAAGTATTTCAGTACCTTGGTTTGTTTTGCTTGAAGGCCCACGAGTGCCTGGAAACTGCAGTATGTCCTCAGACGCTCTCACAGCCTATTGACTGAATACTCGCATCTAGGGTTTGCAGCGAGAAGTTATTGTCCTTATTAGAAAATAAGCAAAATTTAGCATTGAAATTTTAAACAATTTTTTTGGTGTGGTTTGGATTTTTAATATATTTAGACATTAAGCACTGAATTCACAATGCTTCATCTATTTGGTCAAATTGCAAACAAGTTTAGCTCATAAACTATTTGGTTATTAAAAATAATATCTCCAATATATTGAAGGGCCTCGATGTTGATTTTCCTCATGACAAATGATGTTACCTATGAATTCGAAATGTATGATCTCTTTTGCCATTTTGTCTTGAAAATTCTGTCATAACAACATAATATGTAGGTTCTCTAGCATTAGTCCAATAGATAGCTGCATTCTTCATTTTCCATTCATTGTAGTTCAAATTTAGAACCAATCATTCTCAGCATCTTTATGCAATTTTATGCAGCTAGGTCCCTGAGTCTGTGGGCAATGCTATTTAAGACTGACCTTGGCATTTAGGAAATTAATATAAATCAGACCCTAAATATAATGTATTTCTGTTCAAAGCAAAGAGGAAGTATGAAATGAATTCAGAAAAGCTGCCATTAATCTGAACTTGTGTTATATAGTTTTGTGTTCTCCTTGAGAGACAGAAGTGGCTCTGGATAATAGTGCAACAGACTGGAATTCACAGTGGTTTTCCTGAAAACTACTACATAGAACTATTTTTCTTCCACTCAGTATCTTTGCAAAGCATTTTACTGTAATTTTTCTACTTACAAAGTAAGCTTTCACTGTAAAATGAATATTCATATGATTGCATAGGGTTGAATGACATAGAAATTGTGCATAATCTCATTTGAGACCAATCTTTCTGTAGAACTATTTTGTTGAAGTGTTCTGTGCAATCATAAAAACATCACTAGGCTCTGCAGAGACATCTAATGCAATAAACTGAGCTCACAGGCTCAATGTATTTTATCTCCTTATTTTAGATAGGCATTTTCCAAAAACAAACTCTATCGCTGAAGAATGTACGACTGTTTCTTTAGAGCCTTCCGTGCTTAACTTGAAAGCTGTCAACCCAGCAGGCTGAAACAGAGCAAGATTATGAAACCTGAGTGAATAGCTCATTCTTCGTGCCCATGCCCTTGCTGCGTGCTGCCCCGTGGTACAAGCCTGAGAGGTATGCACTATGATAGCTAATGAAGCACTTCCTTTATGCCGCACTGACCAGAACTCTTGTTTGAAGCCTGTACATTATGCCACGGAAACCTCACAATGTCAGCCTTTGTCTGGTTGGCAGTGGCTGTTTCTTGTTTTTTTCTGTGGCCAGATTTCATGCATCAATCTTATGAGACCCTTTACTAATAAGTGTGGCTGTCGTTAAACTAATTTCTGCTGTTGGTAAAGTTGTTTTTGCTTGTTTGTTTTGTTTCGCTTTTGTCTGTCCCCTTTTTATTATAGCATCCTCAAAGCCAAGGTTTTATAATTTTGAAGCACCTGGAGATAGAAGCTTGGAGGTGAACGCCACTGGGCCTCCTGCAACTCTCTCCTCTATGTTAAGTATCGTGATAACAGTTAACATTATAAGAACAAAAACAAGAGTAAAATTTACCTAGAATGAAGAGAATGGTACTGAGTGGATCAAAATTAATCCCCTCATCCTAAGTGTGACTGAGAAGCATTAAAAGTGGTCTGCTTGTTACATGTTAACATACTATTTTCACACTGTGTTATCTGATTAGGAATCTTCCTTTCCTCAACTGCTATTGCAGAATTATGTCCCAATGCAAGCTTTGATAAAGTGACCTAAAGAATAATCAAGAGCAACTGCCAAAGCTGTTCATAAAAAAATATGTTTTAGCTAACTTAAATGCAAACAAGAAGAGTCAAAAGGTTCTTCAGAGCCTATAAATTTCAAAAAGAAAGTATTGTAAACTCCCTCCTCTAACTTGAGTTGTATCAGTCCTTTCATTTTTGTTTCTTATGACATAAAACAGACAGCAGCACCCATCTCTTGGGGGGCAGGTGGTAAGTATTAAATGGGAGATCATAGGCTAGAGCTTACTACCCAATACAGGGTAGAGATTTTAGTCACCACCATCATTACACATCTGGGGCAAATTTAATAGGCACCAGCAGACTAAGATCCTTCTAACGCTGCCTCCTCCATTATGAGTTATCTAATTTTTGGCATATTATGCTTTATTATTTCCTTTTAATTATATTTTATTGGTTATGCTATTATAGTTGTCCTAATTTTTTCCCCTTTACCCCCTTCCACCCAGCAACCCCCACTCCCTCAGGCAATCCCCCACCATTGTTCATGTCCATAGGTCATTTGCAGGCTAGAAGAGATTGGCAAGAAATATTCAAAAGTCATGAAGAGCAGGGACCTGCAACCAAGATTGCTCTACCCAGCAAAGATATCATTCAGAATCGAAGGACAGATAAAGAACTTCCCATACAAAAAAAGTTATCTAATTTTTAACAAACATTTTACTTTTGATTCTTAGGTTTTGCATTGTATCTTACCTACCTGATATGATTGTCCAAAGCACAAGTAAACTTAAACATGTAGATATGCTTTTAAAAATTACTGTTATTCTATTATAGTTGTATATAGATATACTTTGAACAAATAACTACAAGCATACAAGTTACTTCCTCAAATTAAAAAATGAAGTAATTAAAACACATAACTCCATAGGCCCTATTAGCTCCACATTTCTATCATCTTTATATATTTTCTGATCTTCTAGTTTTAGCAAGATTATCAAACTTTTCAAGTAACAGAATGTAAATGCCAAAAGAGTAAATCTCACAATGTCAGCCTTTGTTCTAGCTAGTGGTCAAGTTCTGCCCTTTCCTTTGCTAAAATGTATGCACCAAACTTGTTAAACTATTCCAGTACAAATGCATGTCCCTACTTAGAATTTATTTTGTTTTCCTCCATTTTCTTTGTAACTTTAGAATTAAAATGTTTTTAATCAAATTTTCTAATCTTTGACCAAGGAAAATGGCTTTAGTGAATAAAGCCATAATCTGAATTAGCTTCAGATTTCAACTTCATATCGGAACATAAGACGTGGCATTATAACACATTCATATTGTAATCAGAACAATAATAACATTAATGCATTTTGTCAGACTTGTTGTATTTCCAGTAATTGTTAAATCACTTCTCCCTTACAGTTACATAGTGAGATATTTTGAGTATTCCTTTAAAAAACTACTGAATTCTAACAAATAATTTTGAAATATATTTCTGTTCCTCATTCCCACCCAACATTTGTTCAGAATTGTCTTCAAAAATAAAATTTCAGTTTTGGAATGGAGATTGTTTGGAGTGGGAGTTGAAAACTACAAATGTGGCTTTTGTCAATCTTTTAAGGATTGTATGCAAATCTTCATTTTTAAGTATTTCACTGCCTCGCAGAAAAAAGGGATCTAGATAAGTATCTATTTTATACCTGCCAAGTATATCTGAACAAAATAATTAACCAAAGTAAAGACAAATTCCATGTGAGATATCATGCTATTTTGTCAATAGTTTTGGCAATTTATGGCGAGTATCGAATGCTCGTCTTGATTTGATGCTTCTCAGGGTAGGTACTATTTTCCCATCTCTCTGGTACGTCCGCCCCTCCCCGCCCCCGGACCATCTCACAGTCGGTACTGCAATGGCCCAGTGACTCAGAAACATCGTGTTCTCAGGCACACAGCGCAAAAAGAATCCAAAAGGAATGCCCAACCACAAACTTCCACTTATATAGTATTCAATTTCCCATAAAAGCACATAATATTTTTTAAAAACTAAGAAATTTGATTTTCTAGGTTTTTTCCTACTGCCACTAAATAAGGTACTTATGCCATCAAAAGCTTAGAATTGTTATGTATTAAAAGTAATCAGACAAAACAGAAATTGGGTAATTGGAGTATGGTCAAGAAATTGGTTATTAGGTTAAAACCTCATGAGACACAGAGCAGAAACCCGCAAATGAGCCACGGAGTCTGAGTCTGGGGAGTCAGCCGTAGGCCCTTCCTCTCCCCACCACGCATCTCCCATCAATCACAAAATCCCGTCTACGCCTCTCCACGCTGCTGCTTCTCTCCAGTCCCGTCTCAAGGCCCCTGCTACAGGACCCCGTTTTTTTTCCACAGGATCTAACGTGCCTGTCTTCAAGTTGGCCTCACAGCCTCTAGACAATTCCTACATCCTTCACTTCCTTTCTCCCTTCTTCCCACTCCAACTCCTTTCTAAATAATTCTGCAGACACGGGAACCAGAAGGAAGCCAAGCTCAGACTAGGCACCACCCTCTCTGGCTTCATGTGTTTCTTACTGCGTTTCATCGTTTTATCTTGTCTGAAACCATTAGCTGATGTGGATTGGCTTTTTCAAGTGGAGAGGGGAAAAAAACAGTTAAGACAATTACTAACGCAGTTACTAAAGCTTTTGTCTAAAAATACTTGAGGAAGAAGGAGAAAGGAAATTGTTTAAGCAGCTGAAAATTCCCCCAAGAAATGTGTAACAGTCAGTATTCAACAGCAGCTTTTCCCCCAGGCCCCCTCCCACCGCCCTCCAGCTGATTACTAGTCATCCTTCAGGCCTCAGCTCATCTGTCACTTTCCCAGACAAGCCTCAGATCCCTACCACTCATGCTTTCAGTACCCAGAATATGCACAGAATAATTACACATCATAAACAAATTCACAGCAGTGTAATAAGTTGTTTATTGTCTGTCATAACTGTAAGCATTCCCAGGGCTGGGAAAAGTCTGCTTTCTTCACCATTAGATGAGGGCCTTTGATAAATTTTGAAAATAATAAATGAACTACAGGATTAAACAATGGATTTCATAGTCTGGCAACACTTCGGGCAAGTCAACAATCTCTGATAGCGTCCTCCTTAGAAGTGGGCATATGTTTTCCCTGCGGTTGCATTGCATATAATGGTGATTCAAGTTCCTGAAGTAATTGACCACCCAGGCCTGAGTCAGGAAAGGGTATGCCTGTTAGGTGTCCAGCCCGTGTTTGCATTTGGATCCTGATTCCTGCCACGAGCTCAGGCCTGAGCATCAGCCACAATTGGTACAGCTCAGTGACTTCTACCCCCAAAGCCCTCAGAAGGAAACTGCAGGAAGCAGACATCTTGAGGGGTCCTCAGAAGAAGTAACAAATGTACTGGGAAGACACCTGCCCTGGATCCCCTATCGTGGCTCTCAAAGTCTGCTGCAGGTAAAAGCCACACCCAATGCCAGTTAAATCCGACTTTTTGGCGGTTGGGCCCAGACATCAGAATTTACTATCACTGCCCCGGAGTTCCGGTGTGCGGCCGAGTCTGAGGTGCTGCACCACGGGACCCTGTCCACGCTGCTCTGGCACCAGCAGAAGGGGCATCCCTGGGACAGTTGCACCAGGGCAGAGTTGCTGACCTCACAGGGCACCTAAAGGGGAATTTGCTTGTTAGAGCGAATCCCTGGGTGACTCCCATGTGTGCTGAGGTTTGGAAAACATATGTCCTAAATATGCTTTTATAAAATAGCCACACTCACACGCCTGCTTTATACCTGGCCACCGCCTTTCTTGTCCCTCCTTTTGCCATCTGCCCCCTCCCTTAGCTTTGCTCCAGCCACCCAGAACTACAGTTCCCTGATATGCTACTCACTTTCTCAGTAAACTACTTTTTTTAACATTATAAAATATTTTAAACATTCAGAAAGTTCAGAGGAAAAAATATAACTTGAACCATTGTATTTACCATGAATATGTAACAAATTAAATTTTATCATAATCAAATCCTTTATTATTTAAAAAAATCATAGAAGAATTAAATCTAAAGACACCTGTTTATCCTTATAGTTTTATTTTGTACCACTCCTTCCTAAATGGGTACACAGAGTTCATCAAAAATAATAGGTAGAAAAGTGGTATGCACATACAGAAAAGCTAATAGGTGTTTAATTTGTAACATGATTTATAAAGGTTACTTATAGTTAACTATCCACGGCAATTAGTAACTAATGCTATCAAAACTTAAGTATGTTAACGTTCTGTGCATACTGCTCACTGTAGCCTTCATGAGACTGCTATTGTGTAAGTGCAAGTAACAAGCTTTTAGTTGAATATTTCTATTCCTGATTCTGTGTTTAACTACTGACAGCCAGCTAAATTGCTTAAAAACATACCACAATTCCATACGGTTGTGTATTCACAACTGAAAACTTACCTTTGCCCACTCCTGTATGTCTAGGAAATCTTTATGTGCATCCAGAGGTATGTGTATGTGAATTGAAGACCATAGTTTAGAAGAATGAGTATTAGATTTAAAAAATATAAAAGCTGTATTCTTGGTCTTGGCTCACAATAATTGACTTTTGACTGTGTAAATCATTTAACCCACTGAATCTTAATTCTGCCTTTTTTTCATTTTTAAATATATTTTTTATTGATTATGCTGTCACAGTTGTTCCAATTTTTTCTCTTTGCCCCCTCCATCCCCTACCCCCTTCCCTCCAGCAATCCCCTCCTTAGTTAATGCCCATGGGTCATAAATATTAGTTCTTTGGCTTCTCCCTTTCCTATGCTATTCTTAACATGCCCCTGTCTATTATGTTCCCACCAATTGTAATTTTTGATCCCTGCACCATTTTTCCCCATTCTCCCCCTTCCCCCTCCCAGCTGATACCCCTCCAAATGATCCCCACACTATCTTTACGAAGTAAGGGAAGTCAGCTAAGGCCATATTTTCCAAAGAGTTTTCAAATAACTAACTATTCCCCATAAAGTGTTCTTGGAAATATATATGTATGGGCAAATAATTGGGAAATGCTATAAACTGTCTTTTTGTGGAAAATGCAATATGCACTTGTACAGTAAATTCACTAAGAATTCTTACAGGTGAAAAATGCATTTAACTTCATATATCCCATTGATTTTATACTCTTTGACCATAATTTTTTGGGGGGGTGTTTCAGAGTATACTTTGAGACTCTCTGGACAGTGTTCTGTGATTCTTTCTAGCTCTATGCCTTCATGATTCAACGTTAAACATGTAGCCAGATTCAAGTCATAATTGCAGTCACCGATCTGATTAAATGATCTATCTATTCATTAGGGCTGAAACTTACTTTAAAATAGCTGAAGCTGCTTTAGAACTAACTAAAAGGATGTGCATAATGCTGTTTTGCTTTAAGATTCCATGATGTCACTTCTTTTCTATTTCTACAAAGTGCTTCTGCAGAAAACCATATATGCCTCCATATATATTTCTGTCACCATTGAATGGGAAAGAGGATTACCTTCATCTTTACTTTTAAAATTTGAATTTCCCTTAATTATCTCAAGGGGATCATGCAAAACCTCATACTGGGTTGGTGTCCCTCTACTGAATGGTCAGGGTAAGTGCCAGGCTTCAGATCAGACTCTGGAGTCTCAAAGGATGAAGATAGATCATGTGTCTCTAAACTCAGTACTTGCCTGACACGTAGTAGGCACAATAAATATTTTCTAAATGAACATAAATGTTTCTGCTTACTCATGTGTATTTCCTAAACAAGCCAGAGAGCTGTTACTGAAAACAATGGAAAGAATAAAAATAAAGGATAACGCATTGCTAGGCTGACTCTTTAAGCTCCAGCATTTTCATGTGATCCCGTAAAATCCAAAGGTATTACATCCCCCAACTGCCTTTGTCTACTTTGGCAGTAGTATTCGCGCAGTTCTTTCGGAGATTAGTTTAATATGACCTTCCATTCCTGAAACCACACAGGCCTATTTCAATCAACCTGTTCTTTTCCAGATGTTTTTTCTACCACATCCTTTAACATGGCTTAAAATTTTAATTCCTTTGCTGTTTAATGTATCATCTTTTCTTAGACTAGCCGTGTCACATACATGAATTATGTCATGTGCGCTAGCTACACAGCAGTGTTTCTGTGTGATTTCACTCGACGTGTTACAGAAATGTGGAAGCACAGAGAGTGGAAATGCAATGGCAGGGTTACCTCGGTTCAATCTGCTGACCTCACCTAGTGCTTCATGGAGAGTTTTTGAAACAGTTTTCAACACAGATGGGAGTGCCTTCTAATACAGCTTGTCATGTTCTTCCAAATAATGCGTTCCTCAAGAAAAAACTGTTTAGAAAACTATTGAGTTTCTTGTAATACAATTATTTTACCTGCCCTTCAGCATTTTGTCCTATTACTTGTAGACCTATCACTTCACTAAGAATGGTTATTGGACTTAACTGATTTTGGCTTGACTTGAAGTAATTTCTACTTATGATGTTTATTTCCTTCTTGTGTTTTTACTGCTGATTTTTTCCAGCCCTAGAGTCCAAAAATAATTAGTCTTTTTTTTTTATAGATGGAGACTCATTTCTTGATTTGTAACATAGTTGGTTAATTATAACTAAATTTAATAGAAGGAGAATATTGATAAATAATATCAATTTTTATATTTTATAAATTGGAGTGATAAAGTATAAAAGAAAAAAGAATTCTTTCACTAAAATTTAGTAATTATAACTGCATTTTCACTCAATACCTTCCAATATTTTTTTGGAACCCAAGCAAAGTATTTTTTTGAAAGAAACTTTGTTGTAAAAAAATATATACTTAGCTAAAAAATTAATCAGTAATACCAAACTGAAGAAACCACATTGTGTTGGTTACCAGCCTTTTCATTGTTTATCAAAACAACAAAATGTTTTCATAGAAATATATCATATTTCTATGCTGTCAAGAAGTAGAAGTCTCTTAAGATATCATGTCAACTAAAACCATAATACTGCTAAATGTGTATGAGAGCTGAGCAGGGTAAGATGTAGTTTCTTAAACCTCTAGTGTAGTTTTCTATATCAAACTTCTTTTTCAGAACTGATAATATTTATGCATATTTTAATAATTATATTATTATTGTCTTAAGGCAAATATTTGACACTACTTGTTAAGTACCTATTATGTGCTAATTTATGACAGAAAAAGAACTAACTCAAGTCCAACTTGAAGAAGACATAAACAAGGCACATGAAGTTAAAAAAAATGTTGGCAGTTGACGTAAGGCAGCTCAATATTTTTAATGGAACTGGAGTAAAAGGATGGGGGAGAATGAGCAAATTCATTACTTTAACAATTCTCTACCATTTCACATGAATAACCCCTTGGGAGGCAACTAAGTAAATGCTTAAAATGTCCCTTATTTCACTTTTCCAAATATTTATTTTGTATTTCTATAGCTTTTAAAATTTCCCTTACAAATTCCTTAATGTTAGTCATTGTCTTCAAATCTACTTCTACATTCCAGACTTCAAATCTCACTTTTTATTTTCCCCTGGAACCTGATTTCTTAGTTCAGTTTAATATGGATGTTTGGTTTACAAAAGTGGGGGAGATGTGCACAGAGAGAGAACTGTTAAGTCTAATGTGCGGTTATTAAAAATGGCCAGTGCAGAAGTACAGAAGAATAGAGAAGCATAGAATAGACTTTGGTAATCTAGTGTGGAGGGTTGAGGTGAGGGTAAGGAGAGGATTGTTAAATGTAGCATGAAGAACTAATAAAAAACAACAAACATATTGAATTCTACTAAATGCTAGGCACTATGCATATGTGTATATGTTATGTATATGCACCTAGTTTAGGATTTAATATTAGCATTTCATATTTTGTGTTATTTTAAATTCATTTATGTTGAAGTTTGGGTCCATGAAGAAAATTCTAAGAGGTGTTAACACTTGAATCTTTTTTTTTAAATATTTTATTTATTTATTTTTAGAGAGGGAAGGGAGGGGGGAGAGAGAGAGAGAGAGAGAGAGACATCAATGTGCGGTTGCTGGGGGCCATGGCCTGCAACCTAGGCATGTGTCCTGACTGGGAATCGAACCTGCGATGCCTGGTTCGCAGCCCGCGCTCAATCCACTGAGCTACACCAGCCAGGGCAAACACTCGAATCTTGAAAACGAAGAAATTTCATCCAGAAGACAAGGAAGGAAGGGGGGCTCCAAGGAAGGAAACAACCAGTGAGAAATAAGCGAGAGATGAAAGTGTTTTAGAAAAGGGCAAGTATTTCAAAACGACTAGATAAAGTGTCTGTAGAAGCAGGTGCTGGGAGAAGACATTAGCAAGAGAGGAGTAGTTAAGTACATCAAGGTGGGGACTTAGGTAAGCATACAAATAGACGTGAAAGTTGTAAGTCAAGCTAACAAACATCTAGATAAACCATGTTGTATTTTCCAACCTCAGCAAATATGCCTTTTAATTGCATGAGCCACGTCTGTTTGCACTCGCAGCAGAGGCAAACCCTCAAGCTTTCCGACAGTCAGAGCAACAGGATGTGACCGCCTTTTTTTGGAGGACAGAATACAGGAGATGGAGAGAGGTGCGTTGCCTTGAGGTCTGAAGAGTGTTAGTCAGAAAGAGATATCTATGGTTATAGGCTGTGCTATGTCACTGACAGAGGTACCCACTTTCTTCTTTAATAAATTTGGTAAATGATTTGGGACATGAGTGGCCCTCTCTGCTTGGAGTCCATGGCAAGAGAACTCTGCTTACCCAAGTTTCTATGAAGATCATTTCATAGAATGCTGAGGGCTTTAACTTTCATTCATAAATCCATAGAAATATCAATATTTGATTAATAATAACTATTAAGAATCTCTAGAGTATGAAATTTTTTTCAGTTTATTGTAAGTTCTGAATTGGAAATACTACTATTCCCCAATTCAGCTGCTTTTGTTGCAAGATAATCCCTTTATTACATAATCAGTTTTCTGTCATATTTATGTGACATTTTTTCCATCATTGAACTGAAATAATCATATGCAATAAAAGTAGTTGATTCATCAAAATATTTTAAGGAATTATGTGTCATAAATCATTAATGCATGATTGATTATTATTAAGCTAAAATAATGTTTTTATATTTAACTTAATTCAAGAAGAAAGAACTTCTCTGGACCCCTTTACTCTAGGACACATAGAGTGTCTATTTCAAGAAATGTAGGACTGTTTTAACAATATGCAGCATTCTAGAAACTCTTGCCAAGTAATGACAGAATCCATGATTGATGAGTAAAATACACAAGATGGAAAAAAGCCTAAACCTGGGATATAATATTCCAGAGCGATTTGGGCCAATTACTAAGATGTTGACCCCACTGGAAGCATGACCTATCTTGATGTTGGCTTTCATTACCAGAAGGCAGGATGGACTGCGTGGCTCCTACAGTAAAAGACCTAAGAGAACAGAGGGCTCTGGTATTTCCTTCATTTGCATAAAACATCAATGGAGAAGCAGAATGACATATTGGTGATTCATGGATGAACCAGCCATATTCTGTAAATGAGACATCTGGAAGGTAATTTTAAGACGCACCTTAAACATGATCTCGTAAAACTTTGCCACTAAAGATGGCTTTTTAAAAAATGCCTCAGTGTAAAGGATGAAATGCAGTCCTTGTTATTGCTTTTTAAAAGCATTTTAAATATTTCATCATATTAAAATAGTTTTTGTAAGATTGAAATTCATAAACATTTTACAATGCAACTGATGAAAAGAAAACAAATTCCGGAATTCTTGGTCTATTTTTAATGCTTAGGAATTAAATTGCAGAATAATTTCAGACCACGAAATTCCATGGGTATGTAGAATTTATGGTGGTCTGCGATTATTGCTGAAACAAAGATTAATGACTGATATGAGAAAACCATTACATCTGACAAGCTGACCATAGCCCTATAAATAGCATATCCTTTACAAGATTTCCAAAACTATTTTTGACTTTATAATAGACAAGATTTCCAAGATACCATAAAAAATTGTTTTCTTAATCCCCTCCCCTATTTTCTCCAACATACTTTGGAAGCCAATGCACACATTTAATGACTATATGTGTACTATTTTGCTTGGCTGGTATCCTAATGTGCCTTTAAAAAAATTAATCGACTTAAAGTTACTAAATGATTAATTTTTAATACATTTCATAGAGTTCATGGCATTTTATCCACCATAAAGTATAGACATATTAAATTCCAAATTGCTTAATTACTAGTCATAATAGAATAATAATTGTGAAGTTTCTTTTTACCTCATAGACAAACAAAAGAATCAGGCAAGTTGAAAGTCTTTTTTTATTTAAATATGATATCATTTATCTTAGCATAAATGGTTCAGCCAGATGTAGAATTTGAAGCTCCAGATTCCAAGTCCAGTGCCTTGTCATCATTAGTATTATCAGCTAGCTAAATGTTCTCTGTCTGTGGTACAACTAGAACTGACAAAGTATATTAAAGAGGCCATAGAAACAACTTACAACAGACTAGGGTTTCCAGAACAGAAAATAAAAAGGTAAACCTAGAAGGATAAACCTTGTCTGTAAGGTTTCTATGTACTATGATCCAGTCCTGAGAATACAGGAAGCCACTCTGGGCCCCACTTTTGGCCAGGAAAGAAGCAGTGACCGCTGGCAGGCAAAGGTGACTTAGAGGAAAACCTAAGCTTTCCTCCATTACATTCATGAACTTGAAGCTTTCTAAGTTCTTTCCTTTCCTTTACAGGCATCTCTCTATTACCTTTCAATCAAATGTTTTGCTCTGATTTAAACAAGATGTCCATAATATTTTGTTCATATTATAAAAGGGTATTTAATAAAATATTAGCTCTTCTGAGGACTAATTTGTATTGTTTTAAATGCTGCAATTTAAATTTAGTTCCATATACACTTATTCATAGTTAATAAAATAAATGTTCTCAAGTGCCTGCTTTGTGCTGTGCACTGTCTTTCCTGGCCCTGGGGATACAGCAGTGAACAAAACAGCAGCTTAAAACCCCAGCCTTGGTGGACCTGACTGCAGCACCTACCGCACAATTCCATAAGGGATGCTATCAAACTTGAAGTCTGTATCAATAGCGCCCCCTGAAGTTGGCAGTGTGCAGACTGTGCAGCCCTTCCATGGTGAGTGCTCCTGGACATTCCAATTCCTTATTTAAGCAGCGTCACTGAACAAATTGATGATGAAATGTGTTGTCCAAGTGAATTTCCCAAGAGAAATAAAGCTTACTGCAAAAAGTGTCAAAATACTTTTAACTATTTTAACGGACAGATTTTCAAAATGGATTGTACACTTCCATGCCTTGTTAAACAGAATATACTGATCAGACTTCACTTATTCCTAATGACTCCATTTCATCATCTTGAACAAAGGCTATTAGACTGTGCTTGAACTTTGTGATTATTCTCAGAGGCACGAATCTATGCGATCGCTGAGCAGCCCCAGCTGCTACACTTTTCAGGGGGGTTTTGTCTACTTTTTGTAATCGCTTCCTTTACAATGTCAGCTCTCAGATCCTCCCTTCTCTGCACCTATTACTAAATCTCATTTTCTCATGCTAAAGTAGTGTGTTTAATGTCCTATGCAGAGATTAGCCACGCACTCTAACTTGCTCCGAACACTTATACTATGCATGTCACGTGTGTATTACTGTATTATCTGTCTACCTATATACTATGTATACATGAATTTGAGTATTATAGCCATTAGAAACATATATGAAAATAACTGATAAAATTTGTTTAGTTTGGCTTCTCTGAGACCTTAGTTTGCCTTCTGGATTGTAAATTGTTTGATTTGTCACTTAAGTGACCAATGTTTTAAGGCAGTCCATATTTGCACACACATGTGTATGTTTGTGTGTGTGAAAAAGAGAGACAATGGTGGAAGAGACTGAAACTGATTAATTGCCTATGTGTCTACAATTTATGTATCTATTTTACATAAGTTGCAAATGATATAAAATGAATAACCCTATAAAGCTTCAGGCACGTAGTAAGCATTCAATATTATTTAATAATTATTACTAGATAAATATTTGAATTATAATTTTTAAATATAATTAATTACTTTTAGTACTTCAGTGAGTCTTTGTGAGATTTAAATAAGGTAACTGTTGTGACTAGCCTAGCCCAGAACCTGGAGTGTTGTAAGCTTTCAAAAATTAGCTGTTACTACTGTAACTGTTAGTATTCTTGTTGCTGTAATTATTTTTACCATTATCAATAGTTGCCCTCCCTCTGCACTGACCTTTTTCCTACATGTTTTTAAGTCTCATAGTGTGTGTGTACTTGTTCACTAAAACTTTGACTCAAGACTTGAGATTGTTTCAAAGTATAAACAATTTGTACTATTTTTGATTGAGAAACTGGGTGGAATCCTCAGCTTGCATTTCTAACAGTTTCAATGTCTTATTGTGCTTTTGAAGATGGCAGAAGAGCAATCTATGATATTAAGTATTGCCCATTCGTATTATTTTACAATACTTTAGAATGATTAAGTCTAGTAAACATGAAATGTACCATGCGGTCACGGTTTATTGTAGAGAGTACAAATAATAGAACCAAAGCACAACTACAAAAAGTGATTCTTGATGTTTTAATAGAAACACAGGGTGCTTGTCTTTCTTAATTTTGTTTTCTTGATCTTAAAACAAGTAAGACCTTTCTAGCTTGAGTTTCTGCTGATATATAGCATACTGGTGCATTTTTATCTACTGTTACAATTTTTTATTAAATAGTTAACCTGCTTAGAACAGAAACTTGGAGATTCAGAAATGTACTACCTTATTAGTTGCATCACTCCCAGTTTTTACAGATCCTGTCATTGTATACTTACACTGTTTTATCATAAAGATGTTAATAATTTTGGAATTTTGGCATACAATTTTCTTATATCTAATAATACCCCAAAATAATATGTTTTCTAAAAATAGGGTAACTCTGAAACAGATTCTTGGATGCACTGAGAGTTTTTGACCTGCTAATGGCCTAGTACCTTATGGTTACAAAAGGACTAAAAAGAGGAAGATTGAAGATGCTCTAAGTACATGACTTATTTCATCATACCATATGGATATGCAAAATACCTAATCCAAAAGTCATCATCCCCTGTGGCCTTAGGTCATTGTGAAAGGCTAGCCTGTGACTTTGAAACCAAGAGGCTGCCTGGGACAGTGGAAGAATCTGTGGCCCTGGCTAATGTAACCTGCCCTGCAACTCACTCACTTCCTACCCAGGCCCTAGTCATTTACTCTCTCAGAGCTTCACTCTGATCATTTGTAAAATAGGGGATGGGAGTAATTGCCTTACTGTTTCATACAGTTCATGAGAAGTTCCTGCTGAGTACTGAATATGAAGAAGGTTGTTCCTTCACACCGTCATCCTACCTTCGCTGGAATCACTCCTAAAAACACATCTTTTACCTACCACTCTAAACTACATTAAAACAAAGCTTGGAACACTGTAATTCCACCCTGTGGTTATAACCTACAATCCTTAGAATTCCTTATTCCTTCCACTTCACCTCGTCCCCTCATGATGGAACCTCTTAACTTCATTGGCCTTTCCATGGAGTCAGATCCTCCTGCCACTTCCATGTTATACATGAAGTGTGCCTCTCGTTCTTTGTAAATCATGACGTACAACTTAGTTCAACACCATTGGTGTGTAAGCAGGGAGATGCTCTTCAACATTCCTTGCTGTTATTGCCACTGGTGGTAAAATAAATCTCCTTTCCCCAAAATTAATTTTATGAGCTGCCAGATAGCTGGGATCACACAAGTTACCTCTGTACAATATCTAATATGGTCATAGCATCTTGGATGTGTTAGGGGCTCAAAAATGTCTTTCTAATGGTGATTTGAATCTACACCTTCACCCAGGAGTAAAAGTATGGCTGGTTCTATTAGGTTGAAAAAATTCTATATAAAATGTTGAGCTGTCAAAATCTATTAATCATATAAGCATACTTATGCATCTTCATAGACACATTGTAAATATTAATACTATACTTCAAAAGATAGCACATTGTTTTATATAATAATCCCTGATAGTTGTATCACAATATAGCTTTTTGGTCAGGGGATGTTTGTTTTATGAGCAATCATACCCACTCCCTCATGTAAATCTAACTACAACCCAATTTGATGGTTTTAGGGGACAATTGAGTCTTCCAACAGTTATACGTTATAAAGCCAATTTTTTAAACATAGAGTTTAATATCTACGTGTCAAAATTTGACCTTATATGTATTTTTTAGACAGCCTATCTCACTTCTTTATAAACCAGTGAACAGTGTGTAGTGGGAGAGTCCATTTGTTCATGAGAGGTGTCCACCCTGACAGGCAGGGAGATCAGGACACTCCCTCCTTGGGCCATTTGTATTTGCTTCTCACTCATCAGGACACTCCTTGCCCCATGCTTGCAGGCAAACATCATTTTCTTATGGAAAATTTCTTTCCTGACGACCTGTATAAAACAGTGCATTTTAGACAGCCCCCACTTCTTTTATAGATGAGGAAACTGAGACCCAAAGAAACTGTTTTCCTGAAACCACACAGATAGTTGTTGACTGAGACTTCACAATCCTTTAACCCTTTCACGTATGCTGTGGCTGCTACATTTCAAGTACAGCATGTGGTCCTTCCATTACTGAAATAGTGCTTGCTCACTATGAAAATATTTAGAATCTACTACAATTGGGGAACTTAAGAAATATATCACCAAGACCTTTTACTCAAAGACAACCATTTATACTTTGATATATTTTTTTCAGTGTTTTTCTCTATGGATAGATTTTTGTGAGTTTTTTTTTAACTTTGTTGTGGTTTTATTGCATCCAATGATATTCATTAGTACTTTAATGTAAACATTACTAATGGCATGCAGCATTTCAACTCATGCATACTCCAAGTTTATCTGGCAATAGGCTATTCTGAAATTTTACATGAAGTTTTGTTGTCATGGACAACTTTGAATATATGTTGGAAGTAATTGGAGTTTAAAGTACTTATTCCTTTAATTTACTTTTACCTTTCAATTTATGTAATTGGAAGATTTCAGGTCAGTGTGAAAGGAAACTTTGTAAGTGGATGAGCATGGTAGTTTGGAGCTGGAGGAGTGAAGGTTCACAGGGCGAGAAATTACCATGAGGAGTATAACACAAACATATGAGAGGCAGTCATTAAGAGCTTGCGCTTTGAAGTCCAACATGCTTTCCAATGCGAGAACTTTGACAAGTCACTTAAGCACCTCTGCCCCAGTCACCTTATCTATACAAGGAACATATTAATAGACCCTAGCTCTCAGGATTGTTATCAGGTTGAAATAGCAACCCCGCAGAGCCCTGAGAATAGAATCTGACAATTACAGAGCACTCATTGCATATCCGTTGTGATTCCAAAGTTTTAGTAACGAAAACAGAATCAGGAGTTACGGTTCCAAATGGAGACAGGATCAGATGATAGCTTTCTTACTTGAAAGAAGTTGAAGTACTTATTTTTCAGACCATAAGATGCACCTAGGTTTTAGAGGAGGAAAATAGGGAAAAAAAATTGAAGCAAAAAATGTGGTAAAATATTTAATAACACAAATAACATAATATTTCACCAATGTAAATGTAAACAGAACTCAACAGCAGCATTAACAACCATTATTCCTCCCCAATTTGGGGGGGAAATGGTGCGTCTTATAGTCCGAAAAATATGGGGTGTGTGTGTGTGTGTGTAAATATAGAAGGAAACATATGAAGAGGGATGCTGAGAGATGTTATCCTTAAAATATCCCTTAGTTTCAATTAAGCAGTACAAGTTGGTAGTTACGGAATAGTCACAGTGATGGAGATCACAGCATAGGGAACATAGTCAATAATGTGATAACTATGGTCGGGCCCAGGTAGGTTCTCAAAGCAGCAAGGGGACCATTCTGTAGGGTACATGATGTCCTGGCCACTTTGCTATGCATCTGGATAGAATGCAGAAGAGTTTTAAATGTGAGGTGCAATTTAAAAATAAAAAAATTATTTAAAAAATGTATGTGTCCCTTAGTTTGGCAGAATCATATTTGGAAAAATCTTTTGTCCAGGATTCCCTTTTCCCTTTTATTTTCTTGCTCTCATCCCATCCCGTTAAACTACAGAGCCCCATGCCTGCTGCCTCACAGACAGACATGTGTTAGGATAAAGTAGGGAATGGCAGCCTCTTCTGGCTTTCGGAAGAAGCCCCCATCTCTTTTATATATTTATTTTTCTTCTTTGGCCCTAGTCAGGCCTTAATGAATTCAGAGCATACACAAAAGATTTTGGAGAAATATATCATAGGCAGAAGTTAGGTTTCTGCCCTGAGACTTTGCTTGGGCTAGGAGGAGGGGTCCTTGTCTCTTACAAACTGAGTGACTAGAGGAGTCCCCTAAGCTAATGGAAGTTCTATAACTGGATCTATTTTTAAAAGTAGCAGAGATAGATAATTTTTTCTTTTGAAATATATGAAAAAAGTATCTCTAAAGGTATCTGTGCAAAATGTTTAATTCATCTTGCGTAGAGATAGCAAAGCTGAGAGTGGTTCACGTGTTCACTGTAAACAGCACCAACACTTATTTAGGCATAAGGATAAAATGTTATCCCCATCTTAATCAACTTTTCCCTGAGAATTTTAGCAAGAGGAGATAATTCATTAAATCCCATCCATCATCGTCGTCATCATTATCATCACTTATAGGCATTGAGTTTTTTAAATTAAGTTTTACTTTAAAGGCAAGTCGATGAAGTTTCCAACCTTGTATAATGTTGTTTTTCACCTTAAATAAATAGAAATCCAGATATTTCTCCAGCAAAATAAATTTATTCAAGAAAAAAAAATATCATAGCTAAGGAGATGAAGTCTAATGGCAAACCAGGGGCAAGTCCAGAGAAACAAAGCAGAGGAACATTATTTTATGGACTTGGGAACAGCTATTATAAATGAAGAGTCCATTGAAGGAAACAAAGTTTGAAGTGTAGTAACTTTTCATTGGCTGAGCTACATCAGTCTCCCATTGGCTAAGATGTCACTGGGCAAGGAGCAATATTTTCTTCCTCCTGCTGCAGTAGTAAAGTGCTTAGAATCACTGCCTGTCAGGTATGCAAGGTACACATTCCTGCTGGGCCCAGGAGTGTGTGTGGAGTGACGCTGTTGTGAGAGTTCTCTTCTAGCCTCTCCATTTTAAATGAGGTTTATTCATTAATTTCATACTGTATTCGTCTTTTCTGACTGCTATAACAAAACACCATAAACTGGAAACTAAAACAACAGACATTTATTTCCTACAGTTATGGAGGCTTGGAATTCCAAATCAAGGTGCTAGATAATTTGGTTCCTAATGAGTCATTTGCTTCCTGGTTTACAAATGACTACTTGTGTGACCTATGTCCTCACATGGCAGAGAGAGAGAGAGAGAGAGAGAGAGAGCGCTCTGATGTCTCCTCCTCTTCATCTAAGGACACTAACCCCATCGTGATGCCCATGAAGGGACGCCATCTTCATGGCCTGATCTAAACCTGTTATCTCCCAAAGGCCCCATCACCAAATAACCATCACATTGTGGGTCAGGCCTTCAACATATGAATTTGGAGGAGGGAGCACAATTCGGTCCATAGCAACTGCCAAAATACTTACACATAAAATTTTAAAAATAAGCAAACTACATCTGGTGACTCCAAAATTAATTTGTGTAATAGCTTTTGGATCTACAACTACATTTTGCTTGCTTGTATTTGAAAATCTTGATAGAACACACTCTTCCTTTCCTTATTAAAATATGAGTACTAATGTAAGATTGGAGCAATATGTCATCTGATTTACTGTACTTTGGGTCAAGTGGTGAAAAAACTATTCAGACAACCTGCCAGGTTCTGTTAGGTTACACCCAAAGCTTCACGGTTTAAGACAAATGCAGCTGAAATTTTGACTCATAGGCATGTGGTCTGGCTCAAGAATATGCTACATGTTTCTGGAAACACACACACACACAGGCATACACACAGCCAAGAAACACAGAAATGTCTTTTAAAAAAATGAAAGGAAAACCAGAGACTGAGTATCTTGTCCTACCAATTTCCTCCATCTCTTAGAGAAGCAACTAGGTATTTCCTTTGTGGTTTGCATTTCAAGGAATTTTCAAAAATCAGCAGTAAGGTTTTTTTTGGTATTATCTCATAATTCTATTTCTGTTAAGAAATGGATGTATTAACCTTTGACACCAGCAGGTTGGCAGGTAAAAATAGAGGACTTAGGAAAAACATATAAACAAGGAGTTTTAAAATTTGGGTCAGCTCCACTGGGTCAGCACACTGGTCAACTCCAGCTAAGGCTGAAAACAGCCCTCGTTTTTCAGCATTATCTTCAATCCTTCAGGTGCCATATATTTCACTCCAGTTTCCCATAAGCCTGCAAATGTCATTGTAGACCAACTGCTCAATCCCTCTATGCACAAACGTGCCCCTTGTTCAAAATTATCCTTGCCTCTCCCACAGTCCACACTAATCAAAATTCCTGTTCTTTCCAGTGTACGGATGGGAGGAAAACAATCTAATTAAACTAATGCTTAAAGGTGATTTCCTGATTGTCTTTCATCCCTTTTTACCTAATCTCTTAACTCAGAAGTATCAGGAATAGAATTATAAGCAAGATAATACAACCCTGAACTCACAATAAGAGAGTCAGACATGCTTCCTCTTAGTATGCAGGACAGTAACATACATTTATAATACAGGAAGAACAAGGATTCTGGCAGTGACATCCCTATGGATTTCTAGGGTGTAGTAGTTTCATCTTTCTGGGTTTGTTTGTTTTTTAAATCAGCACTTGAAAAAAAATAGATTACTGCTAACAAAGCTACTTGATCCACTTTAACAAAACTATTTCTTCTGATTCACTTATTCTATTCACTTCTGTATCTTTCACATTCTTTAGTTTCTATTTTGTCATTGGTTAGCAACAAATATCCTTGTTATCATCATCCCATCTCAAAGAAAAGCAGATAATCATCTTGGCATAGCTACACAGCCGTAAGCTTAAAGAATTTTTTCTTACCTACTAATTTTTCTTAATTGCAA
The DNA here is from genome assembly GCA_004024845.1 of Tonatia bakeri. NCBI lineage: Eukaryota > Metazoa > Chordata > Mammalia > Chiroptera > Phyllostomidae > Tonatia > Tonatia bakeri. Next base: position 247,614 of record PVIA01001603.1, read on the forward strand.
ATGTTTGAGCACATGTGCTAGTAACAGAACGATCGCCGCTGAAGAGCTTCCATGTCATCAGACTGCCTTCACTGCTGAGAGCCCAAAGAAAACAGCCTCAGAGAGAACCACCACCCAAGGGATTCCATCTGCAAGTTCAATGGGTCTGTTGCTCAAAATGACTTTGCACGTAGAGTTGTTTTTGTCCTAAACTTTAAAGTCAAAAGTCTGTGTTTTTGATAGTTCACACTTTCTACCTAAAACCCAAAATATTATTTTAACTCAGTAAAAATCCTGAAGCTCAGCAAGGCCCCAAATGAAATAGCTACTGTGTTTCTGTGATTCATTTGTCTACATAGGAACTTGGCAACAATAATCAACAGTCTACTTTGGCCCACAAATATCTAATATAAGTAAAGGAAACTCTGCCATATTTTATTCCACAATAGAATTACTTTAGTAGTAAAATTCAACCTTTCAACGCAAGGATAGAAGAAACCTATTATGACATGTGTTTTACAAACTCTTTCAAACTATTTTCCTAACATTTAAATTTTGGCAAAGTTTTCGCTACATTCTGCCCAACATAGTTTTCCCCAACTTAAAATGAGATGTGTATTTTTATAAAAAACTTTAATTTTAAATATTTAAAAAATGTTCTTTTTATACTAAATGGAAACCTGGTCATTGGAATCCATGAAAGAAAACATTGTTGTGTGTTGTTTTATTCAAGAAAATATTTCAGACCAGGCTATAGAAGTGATACTATAGAAATATGGGTATGTCCTATTGGATACTAAAGAGAACATCAACAATTTTCAAGAGTTTGGGAAAGAATTATGTCCTTTCAGTTCTAATTTTTGTCTTTCATTTCTAATGGTTACCACACCACTTCTATGAAAGCTGATAATCTATAAGTAAAATAACAACTTCTATTGAATGCCTAAGCAGGCACATGCATTGCTATATTTAAACTTAAAAATTCACTGAACTCAGTCATCAAACCTTTGGTTAATATCTAGTTAATACTCATTTCAAATATAAATGATTATTTTACTGATATGTAGACTTTAAACTAGATAGTGCTTAAAATTCTAGGAGCAGGGTGACCTCCGTTTCAAGATAATATTGGATTACTCAGTGGGAGCCCACTGAAAGAGAGGACTCTCTAAAGATAAGCCTCCAGTTCATACACAATGGATGCTATTTATTGTGCTGAACAGAATAGTGGGGAAAGTTTTTAATTTTCTGCGCCTTAGTCAAATACTTCAGCTATATAAATATTGTAAGAAAAAACAATACACTTCTTTTCAAATGCACTTACTGAAATGGGCCATATGTTTAGCAGTAAAACGAGTCTCAATGAATTTTTAAAAATCCAATTATTCATAATGTGTTCTCCAACCATAATGGAACTCAATTAGAAATCAATAGCAAAAAGAAAAAAGTAATTATTTTGAACACAGATGCAAGAATTTCAGCAAATTGAATTCAATGGTATATAAAAATAATACCACATGACAAACTATGGTTTATTGAAGGAACACAAATTTGTTTAATGTCTGAAAATCAGATGGCATTGATGAACAATGCCATCATTAGGAAACTAATAGAAATAAAAATTTGTGTAAATTAAATAAGAAAACTATTTACAAAAAATATTTTATTTCCAATATTTTTTCCTGATTTAAAAAAAATACTCTCAGCAAACTAGAAGCAGAGAAGGACAAGGTTTCTCAGCTTCAACACCGCCAACACTTTGCATCAGATGGTATGTGGTGTGGGGAGCAGTCTCCAGCATTGCAGTAAGTTTCACAGCCAGGAACATCACTCTTCCCCAGCTGGGTTTGCCACACACATCTACAAAAAGCTCCAAATGTCCCTGGGGAGCAAAAGCCTTCTTGTTTGAGAACATGGACCAGAGGGAATTTTCTAAACCTGACAAAGAGCAGTGACAATTAAACCTTGCAGCTAATATCATAATTAATGGTAAAAGACCAAATGCTTTTCCATCTCAACCCAAAACAAGGCAAGAATGTCTACTTTCACCAAGTTATTCAAAGTTATAATACAGATATGGCCTGTAGAATAAAACAATAACAAAAATAAAATGCTTTATTAATAAAATGCTATTTATTTCTTCTCAACAAAAAAAATGCATTTTATTTCTTCTCAACAAATAGAAGAAATAAAAAGCATTTAATTGGAAAAGAAAAGCAAAACTATCTTTATTCATATACAACACAGTCACCCTATACAGAAAATCTTAGGGATCTTCAAAACAGCTACTAGAACTAGTAAGTTCTGCAATTTTGGAGGACACTAATCAATGTAAAAAGTAAACTGTGTTCTACATAATAGCAGCAAATCATTGAAAGTGAAACATTTTAAGGTACTAGTTACAGTGGTGCCAAAAATATACTTAGTGGTAACCCTGAAAAAAATATGCGAGACTATTATAGTTGAAGGTACAAAACACTGATAAAATTAAACCTCAATAAAAGAAGAGATACATAGTGTTATGAAACAGAAGACTCATTGTTAAGATGTTAATTCTCTCCCAATTAATCTAATTGCCAAATTTATCAAAATCCAACAACCTTCTATTTTTTGGAAGAAAAGCATAAACTGTTTCTAAAATTCATATGGAAATGTATGTAATAGATTATCCAAACCAACTTTTAAAAAGAAGAACAAAGTTAAAATGTTAATAATACTTGATTTCGAAACTTCTGTAAAGCTATAAAATATCTCACAACTCAATAATAAGAAAACCACCAACCTGATTTTCCAAAACAGACATGTCATCAAAGAAGTACTGATGATAAATAAACACAAGATGCTCAACATTAGTAATTATTGGGAAAATGCAAATGAGTTATGACTACGTGTCTTTTATTAGAATGACTAAAATGAAATAACTAATCATACTGTTTGCATGCATGTGGAACAACAAAAATTCTCAGAAACTTCTGGTGTAAATATAGAGTGGAACACCCACTTTTTAAATTTTAATATATTTTATTGATTACGCTACTACAGTTGTCCCATTTTTCTCTCCCCTTTATTCCCCTCTGCACTGCAGCCCCTCTCCCACCATCATTCCCTCACCTTAGTTCATGTCCAGGGGTCATACATATAAGTTCTTTGGATTCTCCATTCCCTATACTATTCTTAACTTCCCCCCTTTCTATTTTGTACTTACCATTTTTGCTTCTTATTCCCTGTACCTTCTCTCCCATTTTCCCCCTCGCCCCCTCCCTAATGATAACCCTCCATGTAATCTCCATTTCTGTGAATCTGGAACACCCACTTTAGAAAACAGTTTGGAATTCTGAAAAAGTTAAAAAAACCTTGACTATCGAATGACACTGTCATTTACTCTCAGGTATTCATCCAAAGAAATGAAACAATACATGAATGCCAAAATATGTACATGAATGCTCATTACAGTTTTATTTGTAATAGTCAAATAACTTTATCCCAATGTTATGGTCCCAACTGTTCATTAACAGGTGAATCAATTAAAAAGTTGTGGTACACACCTACAACAAAACACTACTCAGCCATAAAAAGAAATGGATTATTGACACATGGAACAATATGAATGGATCTCAGATAATTATGCTAAGTGAATGAAGACAGAAGAAATACATACATATGACTTCCTGTAAATAAATGTCTAGCAAATGTAAACTAATCTGCAGTGACAGAAAGCAGACCAGTGGTTGCTTCGGAGTGGAGTGGGAGAAAGGACCAGCAGGGAAGGACAACAAGAAGGCACGAGGAGATTTGGAGGTGATGGATATACTCTTTATTTTGATGGTAGTAGTGTTGTCACAGGCATAAGCATTTGTTAAAACCAATCACATCATACACTTTTAAGTATGGGCACTTTATTGTGTATCAGTTAAATCTCAATAAAGGCATTAAAATACTTATGAAACACGCCAAAAGCAACTTAAATCTAGAAAAATTAAGAGATGAATTAAAAAATAAAAATAAAGAAATTAGCAAAAGGACTCAGAACTAGAAAACAACAGCAGAAATACACTACCTGAAGATGAGAGAAACAAAGCATCCCCGTTCTTCGCAGCTTTAAGGGATGGAACCCAACTGCACAGTGTCGTGAAAAGGTTCTCCTGCACCTGGCTGAACCAGGTTGCGTCAGAGAAATACAGGAGGTGGAATTATACAATCAGTCACACAGACAAGCACATTTGCAAAATTGTGTGAGTTTCGTTCCTTATATATCATCTATTTAATCAATTATTTATCTGGGTATGATCTTTATGTGACTAAGAGCAACAAAAAATAATTTTAAGTTGAATAGTGACGAAAACCATAATGGTGGTTCACTGAAATCTGCTGAGTGACTAACTGAATTGTGATATCTGGTATCCACTAGTCTTCACAAGAATCATACTCCCATCTAAAATCTGTCCCTGCTCCTAGATCCCAAGCTCTCTGTCCTACTTAAAAATTCATTCCAGCATTTCTTCACCCTTTTCTGTACAGCACCTTTTCCCTGCCTTCAGGAAGATGCCATACTGATTAAAAAACAAAAAATAGGCAAGCATATTGTTATTCATCTTCCATCCTGATAACAGCTTCTCCTAGCCCCAGCTGCCCTGCCATTGGTTTGCTTTCTTTCTTTTAAAAAAAAAAATTATTTTATTGTTGTTCAATTATAATTGTCTGAACTTTCCCCACGCTGCTCCCCACCACCGCAGCCAAACTCCCTTCCCTCCCTTGCTTCCACCCTTGCCCTTGGTTTTGTCCACGTGTCTTTTATAGTTGTTCCTGAAAACCCTTGCCCCCATTATCCCCTCCCCCCTCCCCTCTGGTTACCATCAGATTGTTCTTACTTTCAGTGCCTCTGGTTATATTTTGCTTCCTTTTTTCTTTTGTTGATCATGTTCCAGTCAAAGGTGAGATCATATGGTATTTGTCTTTCACCACCTGGCTTATTTCACTTAGCATAATGCTCCTCAGTTCCATCCATGCTGTTGCAAAGGGTAGGAGCTCCTTCTTTCTCTCTACTGCATAGAATTCCATTGTGTAAATGTACCATAGTTTTTTGATCCACTCATTTGCTGATGGGCTCTTAGGTTGCTTCCAGCACTTGGCTATTGTAAATTGTGCTGCTATGCACATTGGGGTGCATAGGTTCTTTTGGATTGGTGTTTCAGGGTTCTTAAGATATAATCCCAGCAGTGGAATTGCTGGGTCAAAAGGTAGTTCCATTTTTAGTTTTCTGAGGCGATTCCATACTGCTTTCCACAGTGGCTGCCCCAGTCTGCATTCCCACCAACAGTGCACCAGGTTTGCTATCTTTTGCAGTAAAACTTCAAAAGACTTGACTCTACTTGTTGTGTCTTCAATTCCTTTCTTCAAAGTCTCTTTCAGACTGTGCTAACCAGGCTTCCGTAATTCTTTGTCATTATCAATGGTGATTTCCACTTTGTTAATCCAATAGCCAATCAGTTGTTTCTCTTCTTATTTTCTATGCCTCTATGTTAAATATTTAGAAAATTATCTCAATATTTATCTTTGTACTCATATTTGGTAAAGCCTTTATAAGAATATAAATTCTGAAGTTTGTTTGGAGTCAGGCAACTGAAGGATGAAAAATAAATAAAAGTGATTAAAGATTTGGGAAGTAATTTTTCTAATAATAGAAAAAAGCATAAAGTCTTGTTTTGTTTAAAGAAGAGAATATTAAGAAGAAAATTATAAAACAGTATCTAGATATCTAAAAAGGCATTTATAAATGTATATGAGTAGGGTTTTGTCATTTTCTCAGTCCAATATAAACAGAAATGTGGCTAAATGACCAGGGGGGTGGAATTACAGTATTCATGAGGAGAATCTAGCTAAGAAGAATTAGCAGAATACCAACACTTATTGAGCACCCACTGTATACTAAGGGCAGGACTAGAGGCAGAGATAGAGATATATGAGTTATTTTAGGAAAGAACTTACATCAGTTCTTATTCCACTCCAATGCAGTGTTTCCTAAGGGAAATAAATACAGATTTATAAATATTTACATATACAAAGTTACTCCTGCTTTCCCATCTGTGAGTCATGTGAAATTGTCCCTATGTTTAAAGAGGAATCTAAAAGCGTGTGTAAGAAGTCTTCCCAATTTCACACAGAGGAAGGGAGGGGGGCACAAAACTGAGAGCTCTGAAGTCTGGGTTCTGGGGCATACTTGGCTATTTTCTACCATTTGATTGTGGGAAAATTACTTTCTGGTACTTTATGTGTAAAATAAAAGTAAGAATACGCACAAAGAATATTGGAAAGATTTAATGGGTGTAGTTTCCATGAAAATATTTTGAAAATAAATATAAATAGTTCTTCAAAGAACTTATGAAAGTACAGGCTTCCTTCTTACCGTACAGTTGAAGGTTCAAGTAAAGGAATGTAGATGCTCATTTTTAATGAGTCATATTTTGATATAAACTTTTAGAAATTGCTCCTGCTTACATCTTTATTTGATTGCTTCTCATCTTCATACTCCTGCACAATTTAAGTCATTACCATTTAACATTTCTTAGTAGTCCATGCTCTATATTAATTTCGAGAGATTTTAGTTTTCCAATAAGAAAAGAGTAGCTATGACATCAGGCTTCTTTGAGTTGTCACCTACCCGATATTCCCAGGGAGTACTAAAAAGATATCCATTGTGACACCCGGGTATCTGTCAGCCTGTATAAAACTTACTGCCAACTGAGAATAGACGTGAATGATGAAAACTCCTTACAATTTCAGAGACATACAGTATGGATCTTAGGCCTAATAGGTTTACTATTTCTTATACCTCTTCTAGGGTACTCATGTATCATATTGAAAGGGAAATTGTTCTAGCCCTGGCTGGTGTAGCTCAGTGGATTGAGCACGGACTGCGAACCAAAGCATCGCAGGTTCAATTCCCAGTCAGGGCACATGTCTGGGTTGCAGGCCACGGCCCCCAGCAACCGCACATAGATGTCTCTCCCTTTCTCTGTCCCTCTCCCTCTCTTTCTCCCTTCCTTCCCTCTCTAAAAATAAATAAATAAAATCTTTTTTTAAAAAAGGGAAATTGTTCTTATTCCTCCCATTATTGGAAATCTCTAGAAATGTGTAAGCTGCACGTAGACCCAAGAATCAGATTGATCTGATCACTAATCACTGGAAAAAAAAGAAATGCTTAAGTCATGAATACCAAGAGAATCCATTGATTGTAAACAAAATGGAAGTGAGGCATTGCTGAGCAATTGCAACTGAGCAAGATAATTAAGCTCAGAGATGCTGTTTCCTGTTTCTCTGGTATAAACAAGGCCACTGCGCAGGCCTCTCCACAACCTGGATGTCCCAAGGCCACATCCCTATTCTTTTCTTCCACTTTCCCTAAGGAGAAGTCAGGGTCATGAAAAGAATGAGAATTGGTGCAACTTTCCTGAAACATTGTGAGCTTCCTCTGTGTTTATATGTATGTTATCTTATTAGAAGACCAGGTAACATCTAACATCTATTATTAATTGATGCACTAATTAAAGCCATACTTGCCATTTCCATTAGCTTATTCCCTGAATTCTCCGAGTTAGCTGTCTGGTTTTAATCAAAACCAAATGGTAGTCCAAGTTCCCAGCCTGGAGCAGCTAGGAGGAAGTCATTCAGTGGAGGCATAAGAAAGCAGAAAAGATAAACAGATGATAGTTCACAAAATTTGTGTCCGACGCAGGATGCAGATACTGGGAGCCGCTTTAGAGATGTGACTCAGGGACCCTGTCATGCTGGAGGGAAGCAGTCGCAAGTGGTTAATGTCAACAAGGCTGTAATAGGATCAAGATGGAGTCTGTCTTCTGCTTTTCCAGCCCTGCATTTCTGTAACTGGAGGCTTCTGACGAGGTAATGCTGCTGAGCCAGGGCACAAACTTCTTTAATTCTGGGAAGAGTTCTTGGGATTGGAGAGATCTTGAAGAAAACATTCTAGTTCCTGGATTTGGGGGATTTTACTCACAGATTACCTCAGGTCTAGTATATGAGGCTGCAGCATTTTAAGTTGTCAGCGGTGTAAAAAAGGATTTCAAATTTAGAAGAATTACGGTATCAAAACTAAATTCGTCTTGCTGCCTTAAAAGATCTTTTGAAAGGAGAACTGCAGTGGTATTTTGGTGAAGTTGTGTCTATGCATTTAATAGTGTGGAAAAGTCGTACAGGAAGGAGAGAGCTATGTTTTCTTTTCCTTTTTTCTCATAAGCAATGCGGGATAGAAAAAGCTCTAGGACTTTATGACTCTCCAGCTAATCACCTCAAGAGCTTTGACAAACTCACTTCAGTTCTGTGTAAAATCAGAGCTCCTACAACGCCCAGGCGGGCCGCTCCCCCCACCCTCCCGCCCCTCTGCTTCGTGCAGTCTTTCTCACATGCACACTCCTCGGAGGCAGGAAATGCTTCCCAGGCAATCTGGGCCTGGTGGTGGAGGCCCCTCTCGCAAAACATCAGTCTGAATTTAGTAGACAGAAGTCACTAGGAACGCCTTGACAGACTCCTGCTGTAGCTAAGGCTCCCTCCAGCTGCGGAGGGTGTTTTTGTTAGAATCACTCACTGCGTAAAACTGCTTAGAATAGAGCCATGATCTCAACCACGAAATGTGAACTCACATTTTGGAGAAACTAACGGGGACGACTTCTCTCCTAACCTGAGAGTTGAACAATGTCATGCCTGGGCGTTTCGGCTGCTCCTTGTCTAGGTAAGAGGCTGTGGGCTGTCTGTCTTTATACTCGGAGGTTATCTGTGAAGAGGCAGAAAGATTGGGATAAACGTTAGCATCTTGCAGCGAGTGGTGATTTCCTAGGATTTAGAGTTAAGCCATGAAGTCAGAAGTGGAAAATGTTTAGTGAGTAGAAAACTGTGAGTCAAACTGTTTTAGCAAAATGTCAATTCTAAAATAGGCTCTGTAGAGCCTTGATTCCTTTATAAACTAAGAGTTTTCTATTAATCCCTTTTTATTCCTTATATATGAACAGAGCTGTATGTCCAAGTTTCCTATTATATGGCATAATATGAAACAAACATATATCCTCGCACATACGTGTGAGGTGTAAATGAATCCCCTTTATCTCACTTCTTTTGCTAACAGAGAGAGTAGATAGCACTAGAGCAATTTTTCTTAATAATGAATCTCTAAAGAATATTTTGTGTCTCATTTAAAATCTGAAGACTGGATTCCTCAGTATTTCCCCAAACCAGTTTTACCTCTAGGTCAAGCTGCTAATGTGCAGCTTAAATTGTTGGTTAATAAAAAAAAGTAAATACATAAATTTTCACATCTCCTAAGTAGTATTTAATCTGATTTTCAAAAATTTAAATATCAGAATTGGATTTAATTTATATTACATTAACTTTCTTGAATTCACTATTCAGGCCATATTTTTGTGAATATTTTTTAATAGTTTGAAGTAAATCTCAATGACATCATCATTCATTTTCATTATTTTAAGGCAGTCGGAAATCACTACAATTATATGAAATACTGATCATGTGTTTATAATTTGTATAATCATAAGGTTACATTTCCACTAGGCTATAGTCTCTTTAAAGTATCTTATTTTCTTTCTTTCTTTTTTTCTTTAAAGTGTCTTAAGTGCTTAAATGTGCAATATATGAGGAAATGTATTTAATAATGATTAAAATGATATTGACTTTTAATGCATAACATGCTGTTACATTTATATTTCTGATATTTAGAAAGAAATTATTTTATTAAAATAATATGCAGTGGTATGTAAAGGTAACAAACATTCATATATATTTCCAAACTTATTAGATGAACACAAAATATACTCAATGAGAAAAAAATATATACTCAGTGAGAGATGAGAGCTATTTGACAATTGAATGACAATAAATTGTGTTTTAATTATAAACTTTCACATATTGCAAGGGCACCATTGGCAATATTAGCTACTTATTCTTGAGTTCTATGCTGGAATAACTTACATTGATAAATTTTAACTATTCCCTAACAATTCAAGTCATGTTAAGGCTTTTAAATAAAATCCCCGAGCAGAAGTTCAAGGAAGGAAGTAACATAAGGCAATCACTCTTCTAATACTGTGACGAGGTTGCCGCAGGAACTAAGGAATGACATTCAGAAATGACCTGTCCAAGGTCACACCACTGACTAGTAGAAGAGATGCCAGTGGAACCACAGTGCCTTATTTTATAGTTCAGATATCTTTATCCTACATCAGCATGCTCTCAAATGTAATTATGCAGAATAAAGTATTCACATGTCCAGTAAAAGTCTACTTCTAGACGGAAAACTGGAGTGCTTCTTAAATTAAAAAAAAAAAAAACTGCCACCACTGTTACAGTATTGAAAAAAATATGGTTTTAAAAATGTCAAATGTACTCAGCAGTAAGATTTTCTCAAATGTGAGTTTTCTTAAAAAGATGTAATATGCCTTCAACAAACATTTTAATGGAGTAACTTGTTTGTGACTACTTTGTGATTATGCCAAGAAAACCAATCCATATGCTAATAACCATAGTAATTTTAAATGCATGTTACTTAAAAACATAGGCCTAGAAAAGAGCTTGTCTCGTTCATATCCTTGTATTCAAATGGTACCATAATGAGCTTACCCAACCAATGAAGTTCAGAGGAGCTATTAACAGCCCACTGAAACTGGTTTAATGTATGCAGACTTTCTTTCCTTTATCTACTTAAATTTCTATTGCTGGAGTCTATTTCCAGTTCTATGGAGTTTTCCTCCATGGGACTATAAAAAGTTTAAGTGGACATAGGAAGACATAAGTGTACATTTCTAGGCTCAATAAGCCCACTTCCTGTCATGTTCCCTTCTATAGCTTATTTTCTGTTCTTTCATTGACTGTATCTACTCTGAGCCTTCTGCAAGGTCCTTAGGCTGTGAAGTGCAGGATTTGTTACAGTACATAAATAAATGTCGGATCAGTGCAGTGTAAAATGGGAGACCTGGCTGCTTTCTCTGCACGGTACCTCACACGTGATAACGTATGTTGCTGTGCATGCTGACACACAGCGCTTTCCAAGGTAACAGCCTTTCTCAAAAAAGTCATATATGTCATTTCTGTTGCATGCCATTTCTTTAGAGAAAATGTGTGTAATGATGCTTTTTATCCCCATTTTTATGAAACAGATTGAATGTCATTACCACTTAAAAGTTACAATGTTCAACACCTCTGGTGTTACCACACTCCACATTATTGGAATGAAGAATAAAGGCAGTGAAGAAATAGCTTTTGTATAACTGACTGCATAATTCTTCCAGGGCTGAGTAAATGAGAGTACATCATTCTAAATTTTTCTTAAGGGCATTATAATAAAAAAGGAGAATTTTTAGGCATGGTGTAATCTTACAAAGTATTGGGTCTTATAGGCTTAAAATAAGTCTGAATTGGGACAGTTAAAATTTACCTCTTGTTTTTATCTTTGTTGTTTTTTCTTGGAGAATGAATAAATTGGTGTCATTAGTCAGTATTATCTTACAATGAGAATCTTTTCTGGAGAAATAATTACAGTACAGCAAAGTTCCAAATGAGAGATGACCTAGATCTGGATCAGAGAATTTTATTATCAAAATAGGAAACTGTCCAGAATTTAAGACATGAGAATTTAAAGAGGATGAGGGAAACATAGAAAATACTCCAGATTTTAAGGAAGTGGCATGAGTACTGTGCCTTCTTCCCCTACATGAATGATGAGCCCCTTAGGTGCACAACTTGAACTAAACAGGTATATAGAGAAGCCCAACTCCAGATTGAACTTGGTGTGGATATAGAAATATAACCTTCAGCCCTGGCTGGTGTGGCTCAGTGGATTGAGTGCCAGCCTGTGAACCAAAAGATTGTCAGTTCAATTCCCAGTCAGGGCACATGCCTGAATTGCAGGCCAGGTCCCCAGTGGGGGGCATGCGAGAAGCAACAACACATTGATGTTTCTCTCCCTCTCTCCCCCTTCCCCTCTGTCTAAAAATAAATAAATAAACAAATAATCTTTTTAAAAAAGAAAGAAATACAACCTTTACTTGTATGGTTCTATTTTGGCATTAAACTATTAGTCAGTTCACTGAGAAATAGATAGGCTTGCTTGTTAAGGAAGTTAAACAGAAAAAAATTGAAATGTGCTCCTTGAGACCTAGTTAAAAAAAGATTGTTGATTTTGATTCTGTGGATTACAGAGTATATAAGTGAACTTAAAAAGATTATACAGGGACTCTGATACACACAAAAAGCTGAAAGGCAATGTAAACAGCGTGCACGTGAACTTGTACATTAATTAAGATAGATGGGTAGAAGAAGCTATTGTAGCTAGTTGTATGGGTGAATTTCCCACAATTCAGATGGAGTGGTGTACTGAAAAGCCCAATGGGAGAGTAAGAACATTGGCTCTGATTTGCATCTTTGCCACTTGAGGCTCTACGATGGGAAGCATGCCCCATCACTGCCTTGCACGTCTGCTTTTTATTAGTACAGTGGGGTAGATAATGAAAATATTTATATCCCTTGGTCATTTAAAGCATCAAGTGAGATTTTGTATGCACAAATTGGTTTGTATACAGTATAACAAATATTTTGTTTAAAAAAGCGTAAGTCAATTAATCAAGAAGGGAAGAATCATGGTGTCTCACATTTTGCTTGAAATCACTTATCTGTATTGAAATAACATGGGCGTACAAGGGACAAGTCGAGCTCATACTCAGCCATGAACTCTGTAGCTAAGATCAACCAAAAAGTAAGGAGTCATTGTCATTGTCATCAGCAGCAGCAGCATGCCACTTAGCATCTAGTGAGCTCTTGTAATATGCCATGAATTAAGTGTTCTACATAGACTATTACTCATTGTTGTTAGTTTAGCTGCATATTTTTTTCCCATCAACATTTTTATTATTCCCCTTATAGAAGAGAGAAAACTAAGGAACACAAACTTAGGTAACTAACTCAAATCAAGGGGGAAAATACTCTTTAACAGATATCTTTGTCTTTACAAAAAAATGACAAGAACAACCCTTGCCCACCAATATGTGTTTGACATTGAGGTAGTGACTTAGTAGTGCCAAAATTTCTCCCAGTAACATTAGGGTAATGGTAGTACCTGCTTCATAGAGTATTTATAAGTATTATTTTTAAAGAGACAGGGTAAATAAAACACCAGACACAGCACCTGACCCATAGCAAGTGCTTAATAAACAGAAGCTTTCTTACTGTTACTATTTATTATGATCACTGAAAGTTTCTAATGCACCTGCTATTACTCGGATATATAGAAGACCACTTGGTAATAAAAACAAGCTTAAATGTACATAGGTAGATAACAGAATAAAGTGAGAATTATAGGTATTAAACACAGGAGATGAAAGTTGGTATCAGAGGCATTGACCCCTGATAGGATGATACTGACCTAAGAGAAGTAGCCAAGTTCCCAGTGATTTTATGTCCCTGATTTTAGTGAGAGGCATACTTATTGAATGACTGGAGTCTCAGTAGCCTGTTATGGCCTAGCTATCTGAGCACCTGTGTGGATGTAGCCATATCTCTTATTTATATTTAGTGATTACTGTTCTACCGTTAGAGTGTTCTTAGAAATGATAGCAAAGTTGAAAATAGAAAGTGACCACTTAAGCAAAGCCACATCTCACCATGCTGATGATAAAGCGTTGTAATCTGTGTCCCTCGTTGAATAGAAATATCATTTTATAATAAGGCAAAACCACATTTCAGTCATACTGATTTGCCATAAAAAAGGCAGCCAAATTCTTGATATCAAATTTAACTCTAAGCTATTTCCTGTAGCATGAAAAATTTCATGTGAAACAAATCCAGGGCATTTTTTTGTGTGTGGTTGTAAGGGATTCCATAGATAAATAGATATCAAGGCAAAAGACCCAAATTATCAATTATTCATTAATGAATTTAATAGCAGAAATATCTAAGATACAATGTGCTTCTAAATGCTCAAAGTGTTCTGCATAACAGAGAACACTTGTTGAGAATACCGTGTATTTTTTAAAAAAACGAAACATGGAAATCCGAAGACAACACAGATATGTGGATGTGACCGCACCCGTGTTGCAACCTTATTCTCCGTGATTGTGTTCATCCTAACGTCTCTTGGAAACCAGTTGCCCCCAGGAAAGTCCTAGTGCTATCCGGTTATATCATTAAATGTTCCAAGATCTCTTCAATTTACATGTGGGTTACTTAAGAAAACATTAAGAGAATCTGCAAACCTGGGGGAACTGAGCTGTAAAGTGGTGGCGAGTCAAACATTGCCAGTATCTGGGCTCCTCCCTGCAAGAAAATTAGAAACTCCTAAGACTACATTAAATGGCAGGAACCTAGAGGTAAAAATAGAAGGTACCATGGAAATAATACCTTGTAATTTTGTAACACCCTACTCTTTTCTGATGAGCTGTTTTCGAGTGGATTGGCAGAGTTAATTTTCAAGTTTGCCTGATTCCTCAAATATCTTTGACTCTGAAAGCTAAGAATGAGAAAAAGTTCTCCAATCTCAGGAAAACTGAGATAAACATAAAAAAGAGGAAAATATTAAAGAGAATATTTTACTGGGTACCCACTTCATCTTTCTTTTAAAGATCAAAAATGGTGAAAGCTTGGATGTTTCCTTTGGAAAAGGTGATGCACTACTTATTCCACAGACTTAGTTCACGACAGGTGGTTTATTCTCTCATTCAGTAAAATTTTTAATGATTTCTGGACAGCCCAAAGCCATAAAAGCTATTTCATATATAATATTTTAAGCTTCATTAAGCAATTTAGCAATGAAAAAAATTTTAGCAGGAGTTGGTGATTTTTTTCCACATATAGTTGATGAGGCATAATGCGTGAATTCCAACATTTGGCAAGAAATGTAAATGTAGATGGGTAATGATTTTGTGAAGGATTAAGATGCAGCCTACTCATAGAGAAAGGAAACCTGCATGAAATCGCATGGAGATACATTCTTACATTATGTTATTAAAGGTCTCTCTCTCCCATGGCCTAATTTTAGCCTTATCTGCTGTGGATTAGGTGGCGTGAAAGGAAAGGCACTAGATGTCTTTTACTAAGAGTTGCCTACGGTTACTAGCCTCACAGAAATGCTTTTTTAAATGTGTTGTTATTATCCCCCTTTTGCTGTTAGTTCACACATTTACATAAAGGAATTTTTGAAAACAGTATCTGTTCTACGTTTTCTTGCTGCTCTGAGGCATCTTGCATGGGGAACGTCAGTTTGGTAACGAAAAACAACCCTCTTCACGTTGTCACTGAGGTAGGGCGAGGGGTGGGCGCCCGAAGATGCATGATTTAGTTTGCTGGATAATTGGTTCTTTGATGGCTCCATCAAGAAAATGAATTTTATTGTGGCCTCCACAAATGCTCACTGTAATAAATATTTACTTTTGGCGTTAGTGAGCACACATTTGAAAAACTGTATTAAGCTGTGAGTGTGTCTGTTTCTATGTTGTTGATTCTGTTGTAATTATCTAATTCAATTCAAAGTGTTTCAGGGACACTCGCCATATGGAAATGTGAGTTACTGAGAGTAGACTAAGATACTTGAGGATTTCAAATCACCATAGATGTTCCCAATCTTTCCATCTTCCCAACTGGACCCTTGTCACATCGTAACAAAGAAAGACAGTGCAGAAATGTTTTTCTTGCATTAGCTACATTCTTTATTCTTGCAAAAGTATATTTCAGAGAGTTTAACTTACTTTTAATTAAAGGATTATTTCCATTATACCTTCTTTTCTGTCCCAGAGTGACTGAGAATACGCTAAGTGACAGATTACACATTTCTATACTTTGAAGTAGTAGTAGAAGCACATGTCCTAGAAATTCAACATGGAATAGGTAACTAAGAACAAAGACTCTGAGGGAAGCCTGAAGTAACTCTGGCCATCTAAGGAAAAAGTAAAAAAAAAAAAATGTATGGCGTAGCTCAGTGGATTGAGCTCGGGCTGCGAATCAAAGCATCACAGGTTCGATTCCCAGTCAAGACACATGCCTGGGTTGCAGGCCATGTCTCCCAGCAACCGCACATTGACGTTTCTCTCTCCCCCTCCCTTCCCTCTCTAAAAAAATAAATAAATAAAATCTTTAAAAATATATATATAAAGAGAAGTTGGCAATACTATTATGTCTATATTTTACCTTATATTGAATATGCAGGATTTATGTGAAAGTGTTTTAAAAATTACCCAAGGATCAAAAATATATATATAATTATATAATCTGGGTCCTGAAAGGACAAAACAAGATATCCACATTTGAAGGAATGAATCAAACAGTTGCTATCTTTTCAGGAACTCTGATTGAAGTGTCCAGGAAAAGTTGGAAAATCACATAATAGAGAATTCCTCTTTTCATAGGTATTTATTGGGTTGGCCAAAAATTTTGTTTGTTTTTTTTTCCATAAGATGGCTCTAGTAGCACTTAGTTGTCTTTAACTTCATTCAAAATGGTCTTGTTAGATTATATTGTGACAGGTGTCATATCAGAGTACATTTAAAAAAAAACATCAAAATTGGTGAATTTTGGTACAGCCATTTAAATACTGAAGATGAAAGAAAATAAGCAACATTTTTGAAGTATTATGCTTTATCATTTCAAGAAAGATAAAAATGCAACTGAAACGCAAATAAAAAAGATTTGTGCCGTGAACGGAAAAGGTGCTGTGACTGATGGAACGTGTCAAAAGTGGTTTGCAAAGTTTTGGGCTGGAGATTTCTCAGTGGATGATGCTGCACAGTCAGGTAGACCAATTGAAGTTGACAGCAGTCAAATTGAGAACAATCAAAGCTATACCATGCAGGAGTTGACTGACATACTCAAAATACCCAAATCAATAAAGTTGTTGGTGGAAATGAAACATGTGTCCTTTATTTTATGGAAAAAAAACTAAATGGACCTTTTGGCCAACCCAATAGTGCCATTTATATATATTATTTTGTATGTCTTAAACTTCTATTGAGGTAACATTTTTAAAAGACTATAGCTAAGAGAATTACCAAGAACACCTGCCCTGACTTTTGGGAGTTCCCAGAAGGGTTGGGGAAAAACAGAAGCCATAACAGAAACCACCTAAGAATCTCATGGGAAATGGCACTGGCAGTGGTGGTCAAAAATAAGCACCCAAACTGGCACTTTACTTTGCTGAAAGTGTGAGGCAAATATGTGTGTGATTGTGAGGTGGCAGTCACTGAGTGGGACAGGAACAGAGGGGTTGGTTGGGTCCTGCTGGATGTATTACAGAGGAGCTGTTGGCATGCAGGGGTGGGCAAAAGTAGGTTTACAGTTGTTCATCTGGACAAATATGTGATACAAGAATAAATCCTGTTTTGCATGCTCACAGCTGTAAATCTACTTTTGTTTACCTCTGTATTTATGCGTCAACTCAGTCTTAAAGTGACTGCTCTGGAACATGTTAAAATTTAGAGTATTACTTAATACACTTTCTGAGATTGATAGATGAGATACTTTTTTCCTATCTTAAGCAAATAACACAGAATCATAACACTTAAAATTATTTTAACTTTTCCTGGTATGTATTTCCATACTTCTAAACAATGCAATTATATTATTTTTTTCCATTTTAAACATTATCAGTTAACATTAGCTCTCTGAAACTACTCTGCCCACTGTCCCTAATGCCTTACCCCTACAACCTTATGCTCTGAAAACAGTTGCTCCATAATTTTTATTAATTCAGTGTTTACTATTTGCGTTATTTTGGTTACTGAAAACTTTCACAGCTAAGCCAGGTAGTATACTATGATTACATTTCCTTTCTTCTAAAACTCTCTTTTTCCTGGAGTTAAACAATTTCCTTAGCTCCCTATGTAATTATTACTAATTCTTTCTCTTAAATTGTATGTCTTTTATATAAAATCCCTCTCAATATGATTACATACATCATATAATCTATTACTTTCCTGTTTTTTCTTTCTTGGAGACATCTCTTGTAGAGCACATTAGAATTTATGTGAAATAATTTTCCACTAGACCTACTACATAAATTTCACCCTGGAAATTGATTCCCTGGTCATTGCGTTGAATTCCTGGCTTCCATGTTTTCGTGTCCTTTCCACATTTTTTATTCTTTCATCTGGGTGGAACTATTCATCCAGTAATTTCTTGAGAAGAAAGAGAAAAGATATAAGGCTTCTCATATAATTTCAAGGCAGAAATAATTT
>PVIA01001604.1:0-150966 GCA_004024845.1 Tonatia bakeri
CCCTTTACCCGAATCAAAACCAGAGCAGTCAGCAGTGATGACTCACTGATCTCTAACCAGGGGTCGGCTAATGACGCCCCTCGGGCCCAATCCAGCCCCCTGCCCATTCCTTGTTTACTTTATTTAAATTACAGCTTGTGAGCTAAGAATGCTTCTCACATTTTTATTTATTTATTGCATTTTACATTTTTAAAATGGCTACATTTGAAGTGGTTATATAAGTACATACGTACATTTTTCAATTTTCCCCCTTGGTCCGCAAAGCCTCACATTTTTACTCTCTGGCACTTGAACACAATGTTTGGCCACTCTTGGTATTTTCTGCTGACTGTTCGTATTCTGCCCATTGCCCCGTTTCTGTTAGTTACAGCATTTCCCCCTCCCTTTCCAGGAGCCGGGATGCAAAAGGGCTCGCGTTCCGTTTTCACGATGCCATAGAGCCTCAGTCTTTGTATTCCACGACTCCGGCCTTTTTGGAGGGCTCGGGCCAGTCACGTGGAGGAGTGTTCCTCCGTGAGTGGACTTTGAACCCCTGTCTTTTTCAGTTCAGAGCCTTTGGGATTCGTGCGGGTCTGAGGGCAATCCCAGGGCACGGGAGTTCTGACCTTATAAGCAGAAAAGTCCCAGGCAAACAGGGACGAACTGGTCACCCGTCCGAGAGCCAGCGTCTCCAGCACACAGTGGTCCAGGGACGATAGAAGGGCCCTGGCCCCACAGGAAGGCCGGTTCTCAAAGGTGCCCCGTGGATTTAGGGGAGAGGGCAACGGACAGATGCCAGTCCAGGAGCCTTTCCTTGACTATCATCCGCTCTTGTTGCATTTAGGTGAATTGTCACCACCTGCACGACCTGGCCCCAGGTCTCACCCTTCCTCCCCATTTGTGCCTATGAGTCACTTGGTATTAGTATGTGCCATCGTTGGCTTATCCTCCTGGCTACTTACGAGACTTCTGTCACTGTTGATCCACTTTGCTCTTGATGGACATGCAAGCGGCCTCTAGATTTTGGTTATTATTAATTGAGCCCCTGTGAACATTTTTTCATGTTCTTTTATGGGGCGGGGGCACGTGTGCATTTCTGTAGGGTGTGCCCCCAGAAGTGTGGTGGATGGTAGTGCCCGTGTTTCTCAGCTGTAGTAGACACTGACAAGTGGTTTTCCCAGGGTCTGTAGACATGCACACTCCTGCCAGCGGCATGTGAGAATTGAACGTGAGTGTGAGTAGCCAACATTCTGGGTGAGTGAGCATGGTGGTGCAGGATGGTGGGGCTGCCTGCCTCGGGGGTCAGCCCAAGCCTCTCGACCCAGCCCTCCAGCTTGCCATCAGTCTCAAGTGGGGGCTTAGGGCTTCCTTTTGTAAAGTGAGGAAGAGTTAAACTCTCCTGGTACTTTTCCTGTGTGTGTATGTGTGTTTTCTTTTTTGTAAAAGACCCTCGTTATTAAAGAGACATCTCCGTAGAATGCCCTCTGCCTTGACCACCACCCGGCAAGGACTCAATGGGGCTTCCTCATTTGTCCCAAAGTGAGCTCCTTTCTGTGCTGAAGAAAGGGATCCACTTGGGGACCCAGGCTTAGCTGAGCATGTCTCTGGTCACTCTCCGTCCAGGTCATCAGGTCATCTTCTCCTGCAGGGGAGGGTCCTGTGCACATGGCCCCTTGTCCTTCCTACAGAGCCCCAGTGTCTGGGTCAGAGACCCTTGCTGGGGAGGAGCCAGGGGGCAGCTAGACAGTGATGGCTTCCCTAGGGGTGTTTGGGGTTCAAATGGGCAGCTTGGGGCGGGGGCAGCTCAGGCTGCAGGTGCACTCCATTGCCGGGGTCACTTAGTGATGCTCTGAGCTGCTGACTTTTGGGCCTGGCTGCCCCCAGTGCATGCCTGTGGAGCCCCTACCTTGTGGGGCAAGAGCTGAGCAAGCTCCCAGTGGCCTCCAAGGACCCAGTGTCTCATGGGCAAACAGACGTGGAGGCACACGGATCCTGTGCTATTTAGGACAACAGTGGGGTGCTGGATCAAGGGGTGCTGGAATATAATATAAGAGGGGATGTAAATGGGGTGCGGGCGGGGAAGACCTTTTATGAGCATTTTATCCCACTTTTCTAAGTTTGGTTTTTTTTTCTTTCTCTGGAGAGCATCAGTGCACCAAATCCATTGTCACCAGAGGGGACACCATGAAGGAAATGTCTGAAGTCTGTTCAGTCATGTAGGGCCTGGGCAGTCCTTAGGGCCTATAATACAAAAATCAGGACAGACACTGGCCCCCCTCAAAAAAAGACTTAAAACAAGCCAAAGGAGACCTGCTTTACTTGGAAGGTGGTAAGGGCATGCCTTGGGGCTTATAAGAAAAAGCTGTGGATTTAAGAGAGATCCCGGTCCTGGATCCAGGATCTGGCCCCATTCATTGTTTATTAGCTGTGTGACCTTGGCAGGGTAACTCACCTCTCTGATCTTCAGGTGCCTCATCTAATAAAATAGTGAGGAAAATACGTATTTCATAGAGTTGTAACATTGCAAATTAACGTATGCACGGGAAGCATTAACAGAGAGTAGTTAATGATGATCCCACTACTAATAAGGATTGTTATTGCTCTGAAGAGGATGGAAACAATAAATACTCAGATGCATCAATAAACGATGGCCCTGTGGCACGGTGTAAGGACAGTTACGGAATGTTTCGCATATGCCCAGACAGTTTGAGATCAAGGGCACACGGGGTAGCCACCATATGGTCTGAGGAAATTTCCCTTCGGAGCTACTGTCATCCAACCTGTGAGCTAGCAGACAGGCCAGTGGCGGACCTGGCCTGACGCTTCTAATGTGTTTGCATTTAACAAATTTGTTGGCTCTCAGGGCTGCCTGTAGTCTGAGCTGTTGGCGATTCCCTCCGGGGAAAGTCTTCCTGCTGAAGGCTGATTTTGCTGAGTGCCCTGACGGGATGTCAGGGCCAGGGATATGTTGAGATTGGCCGCCGAGGTCTCTGTCTCTCAGAACACCCCCGTGGCACGGGCACTGCGGTATTTTTAAATCCTCCGAGTTGTTCGACCAGACCCGGAAATCCATGTTCTAACCACCCTGCCGAAATATCAGTTCTTCCTCTCCCTGTTTCATTCCATATGTCAAGCCAACTCATCTGTAGCTTAATAAGAAGTTCAAAGCAAACATTGTACCCAGGTATTTAAAGCCGGCAGATGGCTTCACGTAGGAAAGTAATGCTATTCATCGGCTTGTAGTCGACGTGTATGTGACAGGAATCTCAATGGCCCTCACACTGAATGAAAGGACATGGGTGTTGGGGAGAGAAGGCCAGAGATGGACTCAGCGATAGAGAGAGACTCGTGTGCAGAGGGGGCTGTGTGGTGGCCCAGAAATCATCTGGAGTCTCATCGACTTGAATCTGACCTTGAGCAAGTCACTTCCCCTGCCCGGGCTGCAGTTTCTTCCTTTGTAACAAGACGAGGGCTGACTCCGCCCTTGCAGGGGTGTTGTGGGTGACAGTGACCGTGCGCATCCGGCGGCCCACACAGTCGGTGCTGAAGGAATCTGGTTCCTTGAACACGTGGCGGGAATATTTACCCGTTGGGGGGTGGGGTCCAGATACAGACCCGGTGAACGACAGAGGAGTGTTATTCTAGCACAGGGTTTTGGGCAGAGCTGCTTCCATCCACCTCTGGCGGAGTAGCATCTGCAAACACTGTCCACAGCGGTTTTGAGCGTTTGCTCCATGGCTGACACTGTGTATGCACACTCTCCTCTGATGTGCTCAGTCATCCTGTATTGAGGTTCCAGGTGACAGCGACCCAGCTCACATTGGTTCAAGCAGAAAAAGGGAAGTTACTAGTCAAAATATTTTTAAAATTCTGAGGCTAATGCTGCCTTCAGGCTTGGCTGGATCTGGGTGCTCCAGTGATGTCATTAAGAATGTGTTTCCTGCTTTAGCAACATCGATGTCCCCCTTGTATTCCTAGGCAGTCTCTTCGTTCTCGGTGGGAAGGGGGCCCCCAGCCACTCCAAGCTGATGTCAGCCACACTGTTTTCCTACAACCAACCAGTACGGCCAGCAGGAGGTGGGGCTCTGATTCACTAAGGCTGAGTCAAATGCATCTTCTCAGGGCTTGAGGGGGGAGGGTCGGCTGGGCACCTATTGCAGGAAAGACGGGATGGATGCCGCTGTCGAAAGAAGGACGAACAGATGCTGTGTAGTCACATCACCAGTCCCCCCCCCCCCACAGAGCCCATGTGGTGGGCACGTCTATTACAGAAGCAGCACAGTGTGACAGCTCACCGGGGAACTTGGTGGCCAACTCGCCACTTAGTACCTGTGTGGCGTTCAGTAAGTCACCTGACCTCTCTGTCCCTCAGTTTCTTCAGCTGTGACAGCAGGGAGGCTTATCGGCCGCACCTCAGCATAGTGTTGCAAAGGTCACGTGCGTCATCGCATGCCAGGTGTTCAGGGCAGGGCCTGGCACAGAGGGAGGGTGCGTCATCATAGCCTGCGTGGGCAGCACCCCCGGGCTTGTGCGCAGCTCACACGTCTGGACTCCATAGTCCCCAAGGCTCGCAAACCCCCGAGATAATAGGTCCAAAATAATGGGGGTGAACCATTATTCCCCCCCTTTGTGAATTTGTATTGGTTTTTATAGGAAACAAGATTTGGAAGAGGAAGAAAAATGTGAATGTATCCGAAAATCATCTGAGCGTATTGTGGGTCTGGTCACACAGTAGGTCTGCAGAGGGGTGGAGGGCTTTATCTCCACCTGTCCCTCCCCACCCGGTATTGCCCAGGCCCAGCACAAGCCCAAGATGACCCAGGCTTGCGCCGCGCACAGTGGACACGACTGTGCTGTGCCAGCATCTGCTCAGTGAGCTCCAGCCGCCCCTTGTCCCACTTTGTGAGCGGGGGAACCGCCGCTCAGGGAGACCTAGTCACCTGCTCAGCATCACACACTTGTGTCAATGAGCCCATGGGAACGTGCCGGTGACTCGGAGCTGAAAGGTGTGAGGTGGCAGCTGCCACCTGGGGTCCTCGTTACCGCCCTAGCTGCCAGGGCTGGAGAACAGACCCCAATAACCTTTCCTGAGGAGCCGCCTGTCACCCACCTGTCCTCATGCCCCTCTGCTCTCTGCCACGCCTGCACCTCCCCCGGGGAGGGCAGCGGTGGGCAGCGGGGGGAGGGTCATGCTGCTGAAGCTTGACGTTGGCTCCAGTGTGACTTGCCACCCGACTTCATAAAAACGTCAGTCAAGCAGCCTCCGTATGGAAATAATGTGCAGTGAGTTATTCTTCCGCCAGGTCATCCATAATGGAAAATCAGCCCGAGATGGCCCTGTATTTCTTCCTGCTCCCTAAAAGGGTAATAAATTGAAAATTTTTAAAGCACGACACTCAGACGACTTGTCAGCGGCAGCCCGGAGCCTGCCCAGTGGCAGCCCGGGGCTGGGGGATTTCTGGTCAGGCCCGTCCAGATCTTATGAAAATGTGAGCCTGCTGGGCCTGTGTGCCTCTGGGATGGGCACCCCACCCCGATTCCAGTCTGCCAGGAAGCCTGGGCCCTGAAGCCCTGCCCCTCCTGGTGGCATGACCTTGACAGGCTGGCCTCCCCGGCATTCTCCTTGCCTCTAAAATGGTGTTATAAACCCTGCTTCTCAGGCTGTTTAGGGCTGTGAAAAGGATGGGCGTTTTCTCATGGCTGGGCACGGTGTTAAAGCACTCTCGTGTTTCACTCATTCGCCCTGCAGAGATCCTGTGAGCATCTCTCCCCACTTCACAGATGTGGAAACTGAGGCACAGCTGGGGTTAAGTGGCCGGCTGGGAGGGGCGGAGGGCCCAGGTCTGGCTCCAGCACCCAGACTCTGACCTCCACACATGCTAGACTTTGGCACCAGATGAGTGGCAGTGCATGTGGGCTCCTTCCGCTGCCCTTGGGGATGAACTTGTTCACCTCCAGACGTCTCCCATAATGGTGTGCTTCCTTGGGCCTCCACACTCACTCCAACTCTGAGTTCCTGCAGTTCTCTCTGCTTTGTCCACCTCTCACGGTGGAGTCCTCAGCCAGGTTCAGGCCATCACGGCACTGCCCGAGTGGTTTCCCTGATAGCACCAAGCCCCTGAGCTAGCTGCTGTCTCTGCTGTTGAACTCTGCACTTTAACCTGTCCTGCCTGTGTGGTCAGACTTTCCAGAGAGGGCCGTGGGGCCCAGCGAGGAAGAGGCTGGGCCCCAGGGTTGGACCAGCTGGGCTTACCTGCTGACCGGCTGTGTGGCCGTGGGCATCTCTTCCCCTCCGTGAGCCTGTCTCCCCCTCACCTACTGGTCCTAAGGGTGGCACCTTTTTCCTAGAGGTGTTGTGAGGCTGTTTTTGGAAGCACAGCACCCTGGCAGTGGTCCCCAAGCACCAGTAGCAGGTGCGGTCATTAATGCCCAAACCATCATGGCCAAGATAATCCTATCTCCAACCCGGCGTGAGCTAAATGTCCGCCAGCAGCCCTCCCTGCTCACTCCAGGGAGACTGGGGGAAGAAAGGAGGCTGTCTGGATCACGCACCCCACACCATCTGCAAAAGGGGGTTAAAAGCAGCCTTCTGTACTCCAGCGGCTGTGAGGACCATGGCGTCGTGCTGATGGAACCCTCAGCCGAAGGAGCCGCTGAGCAGAGGGGGCTGCTGTCATCCTCTCTGGCTCTGCCCTGACGGGTTTCTTGCGATGGCTCTCACTGGCCTCCTGGCCCTGGGCGGAGCCACTCGGCCTGGCAGCGGCGCCCCGTGTGATGCCTCTCCCCCCACTATTAGTTCTCTGACATCATCTCCCACGATGGCCCCTCTGTCGCTGCCTGCCCAGACCTTGAGTTCTTCGTACTCCCCCACTGTGAGATCCTTCCCTTTTCCCTCCACTGCCACTCTGATCGGAGTGCCTGCACCCGCTCCTTCCCCGAGGACGACAGCGGTGTCCTCACCGGTCCCCCATTTTCAGTCTTGTCCCCTGAAACCAGAGGGGGACCATTCCACCCTCCTCCTTAGGAGCCATCAGCGGTTCCCCTGCACACGGAAGAAACCTGATCTTTGCACGCTGCCTCGCCACCGCCATTTCCTCCTGTCCCTCTCTGTCCAGCTGTCCGGCCACACTGGCTGTCTTTCTGTTCCTCAGCACCAAGTTCTTTCCTGTTCCTGCCTCAGGCCCTTTGCACTTGCTGTTGCCTCCACTCAAGGCTCTCTTACCCCTAAATCTGCACATGGCTGTCTGTCTCCTTTGTGTCTTGTAGGTATTAGCTCAAATGTCTCTCCTCAGTGAGGGTTCTGACTGTTGCATGAATGAAGGGCTGGGGTGGCCCTGCCTGCCTGCAGCATCGGGGAGGGCAGTCCTTCCTCCCACCTCCCTGCCTCCCAGAGACCACCAGCAGGAAGATAAGGCTGTGCCGGACGCCTCATGTCCTCTGCCCATTACGCTCTAACAGTGCCAGTTCCCTCCCCTCATTGCATATCATTTCTCTCCGTGTGTCTCCGTCCCTCCTCGTCACGGTAGGAGATGGACCCCGAGCCCTCCTCTGGCCGGCTCTGCTCTGAGTCCAGTGCAGAAATACGTTGTTCTCAAGGGCTCGGAAACAGGGCTTTCGTGGATGATGGTGGCTGGTGGTGGGTGGGGCCTGGAACCGGACGTGCCAGTGTGAGGAACCTGTGGGACAAGGCCAGCACCTCGATGTCCCCACCTGTCACCCCAGTAAATCCTACCAATTTTTTTAAATGGGGATATTAGCAGTGTGCACCTCACAGAGCTGCGATAAGGACTGAAAGAGAAAATGCAGGCAGACCCTTTGACGTGGTGTTCGGTAGTTACATTGAGTGAAGGGCTGCCTCCCTTCCCCCACGTTTCACCATCGTTATTCTCACATCCTGGACGCTCTGAGGGAGACATCCTCTGCCCAGTTTGGAAGGAGACCGAATGATCCTAGGCTCCGCCCACAGAGCATCCCCCACCTTGGCCAGTGGTCCTGGAGTGACCTCGCCTGGACTCCACTGTTTTCCTTCAATAGACCAGTGGGGTCCCCTCGCTTACTCAGTGTCCTCAGGGCTCCCAGATTGTATACACGCCCATTCAGGACTTCGGTTTGCCCTTTCCCCTTCTGTCTGTGAGCTCCGGCTTTCATATTAACTGTTTTGAGGGATGGTGGGCTGGCAGTTGAGAAAGTGCATTGGCCTAGACAGTACACGTGGTGTCTTTGCTCCTCAAAGCTGTGTGACTTTGGGCAAGGCACTGCCCCTCTCTGAGCCGCAAGTGCTTTCCGTAGGTGATGTCTAAGGGTGTTTTCTGCTCAGAGATTCTAGGGTTCAGAAATCAAGCGGACACTGCCAGTCACAGAATAGATTAGGGTTTGTGCACAGATGTGGCATTTTCCAGAGGGGACTGTGTCTTCTAGAGCCACATAGGTGACTGTACCTTCTTGATGGCCCTGTATTGCTAGGTTAACAGGCCTATTGTGTGCAAATGGGTAGAAGGATGAGAAAGAAGGGTGTGAAAGAGAATTTTTGTTTAAGTGGGTGGCTTGTAACCTTGAGAATCTAGGGACAGTCACGGATCGAGGAAGCACTCACATGTGGAGTGTTCTGAATGCCGCTTAAAGTGGGGTTCACAACTCTGGTTGAGAGATGTCTACGGGCACCTCCTCCAAGAAGCCTCCCTGACCCCCACCCCGCATTCCCGGCATGCCCACGTCCTCCTGTTACCTGTACTCCTCAGAGAGGCGGTCATTCCCTGTTCCTGCCTGTCTCCCCCACAGGAGGGCAGCAGCCAAGTTGGCTGTCCCCTGCATGCCTCGTGCCCGGTGCTCTGTGGGTGTCAGCGAATATTGGCTGAAGGGAACTGGGCACTAGCTGGGGGCACTGAAGCAGGGGTGGCCGGGCCGTATTTCATGGGGCAGTGCCTGTTCAAGTTTGGGTGGGCTCAGAACGGGGCTGCCTCCAATGCAAATACACAGGCTTCCCCAGGCGTGGGATGATGAATAGTTGTGGAGGCAGGAAACGAAGGTCGCCTGTAAATGATTCCGCTACCCGAGAGGGGCTGGGCTGCACTGGAGGGGAAGGACGTTCTAAGGGCAGCGTCACGAGGCCTTCTCCTTTTCTTCTCGCCCTCCTGCCTGGTGCAGCTGGAGCAGAGCGAAGCCAAGTGTGAGGATGCTCTGAAGACCCAGAAGGCGTTGACCGCGGACCTGGAGAGCATGCACAGCGAGCTGGAGAACATGACGCGGAGCAAGAGCCTGGTACCTGTCCCTTCCTGAGGCTCTGGGGACCCGGGCCAGCTGAGGCTCTGAGCTAGCATGCATGTACTGAGTGCTTAGCACTATAAGAGGGAAAGGGCACTTACTGTGGACCTACTGGGTGCCACCTTGGAGGCATAGGCATCCATTGTAGACCTACCGGTGTTCAGCATCCTGAAAGTGCAGGCATCCTGCTGTGAGCTGAGCGTTGTAAAGGTATGAGGGCATAGATGGGGGTCAGCTCTGTGCCCGGCTCTGCAAAGGTGGGCGAATAAGTCTGTTGTGGACCTAATGTGTGCTCATTACTGTAGAGATGCAACTGATGTGAGCCTGAGTGTGCTCAGCACCCTGAGTAAGATCACAACTTCTCGTTGTTGCCCAGAGCACGCTCACCACTGCAGTGGCTCCCAGCCATCTGTTGTAGTCCTCCTATGCACTCACCACCATAGCAGGGACTTGGCCATTATCGTTGGGTGACTACATGCCCAGTCTCATCAGTAGAGACAAAGGCAGTCCTCATGGGCCCACTTAGCTCACGACTATAAGGGACCCAGCCACCTACTATGGACCTGCTGTGTGCTCTCCATGGAACAGAGACAAATAGACATATGTTATGTATCTATTGTGTTGGTGAAAAGTGGGCATGGGTTTCTAAGTCCCCTGTTTCTGGCTGTACAGGGTTGACTTAAATTTATACTTTATGTATAAAATCCTAAAGCTCAGCTGTAGCTAGAGATTTATAGGCAAAAATCTTGTCTGGAGGTCCCTACTGACCCTTTGGTCCCAGATTTTATTTGCACTATGTTAAGAAGAACTCACCCCCCCACCCCACACTCCCCACAACTGTCATACCCACAGCATGCATCGACACAGCTGTGGCCACCTCTCCAGGTGGCTGGTCACTCACCTGACACACCTGTAGGTGAGCCCCCACTGGCCGTTCATCAGTCCCCCTCCCAGCCACCGCCCTGCCTCACCCTGACCCTTGTCCCGCCTCCTGCCAGGTGGACGA
This sequence comes from Tonatia bakeri, assembly GCA_004024845.1. NCBI lineage: Eukaryota > Metazoa > Chordata > Mammalia > Chiroptera > Phyllostomidae > Tonatia > Tonatia bakeri. Next base: position 10,247 of record PVIA01001604.1, read on the forward strand.
GCAGCTGTACCGGCTGCAGTTCGAGAGGGCGGACCTCCTGAAGCGCATCGATGAGGACCAGGACGACCTGAACGAGCTCATGCAGAAGCACAAGGACCTCATTGCTCAGGTAACAGCTGTGCGGGGAAGGAGGCCCCGCGGCCCTGGGCTGGGTCCATGGGGGATATCGAGAAGGCGAGGCAGTCGGGTCCCTCCCTGCTCTGGTCCTAAGACCTCCACAAAGCTCTATAGGAATTGTGATCCCTATATGATAAAAGCTACAGAGATATATGGGAACTGTGAAAGTTCATGTGGCCTTCGGGGAGGAGAATGTCACCTTCGGACGGTGTATGCATCTCTGGAGGACACCTCCACCAAAAAGTGTTTGATGTATTCGTACATCTGTCCATCCATCTGCCCGTTGAACCTTCATCTATTCACTATCCTGCTAATCAGTCTACCCATTCATCAATCTACTCTTTTATCTACCTACCCAACACCTATCCATTCATTTATCCATCCGTTCATTAACCACTCATCCTTCCACCCATCTATCAATCTCTTTATTCATTCATCCATCCATCCACTCATCCATCCATTCATTATTTGCTGAATGGATGCCCACCATGTATTAAGCACTGTGTGACATGACGAGGATGCTGTGTTGAGTAAAATCACACCCCATTCCTGCCTTCACGTAGCTTTCTTTAGTGGGCTGGACAAACCTTATCACATGGTCACCAGAGCAGAGTGGGGAGACTTGCAAACTGAGCTAAGAGTTCAGAGATACAATGAACATAGTTCTACGAATCTTGACCTAGGTTGGAGGTCAGGGGAGGCTTCCCTGAGGAGGTGGCGCTGGGATGGAGATCTGAACGAGGAGCAGGAGTCCGTTAGATGCGAGTGCAAGAGTGAGGGAGCAGCACACACAGAGCGCCTAAGATAGTTCATTTGTGAGGTGTGAGGTGAGCTCTGGGAGGCCAGCAGAGGAGGGCCATGCATTTGGACTTCATCTTACATGCAGTGGGAATCGGTGGCAAGCACTTTAGGGGCACAAGCAGGAGAGGAGCAGCCAGGATGCCACCCTAGACCGTGAGCTCTGCAGTGACAGGATTCGCCCGTCTTGCCCAGTGCTGCATCCCAGAGCCCACGAGAGAGCCTGGCAGCGAGTGGGCTCTCGGTAGAAAGCTACTGAAGTAAGGAAAGCTGCATTCCAGGGGAGCGAGGACATGGCTTGGACCAAGGAGGTGAAGTGGAGGTGGGGCAGTGTAGATGAACCCAGAAGACCTCCTAACCCAGTTAGGAGGCATGTCAGGACAGGGAGGAGCAGAGGCTTTGGGGTGCAGCTAAGGGAGGTGACGCGGACCCCTGGCAGATTTCTGATCTGTGTAACTGCCCTGAGTTGGGTAACTTCCAGCAGCTCCCTTGAGGAGCGGTGAGCAGCTCCCCCATGACTCTGTCCCCCCAGAGGAGACTCACGGAGAGTGCCTGCCGGGCCTCAGAGGCACCCTGCGGAGATGGGATCGGAGGGAGTTTCCACCAAATGGGAATAACAACAACAAAAGGAAATCAATCATATCACTGACATGATGACCGCCACAGAAACAGCCTATGCCATCTTCTGCATTTGTGACCCCTACTTCTGTTCAAAATGAAGTTTGTTTGTTTAGCTACCAAAGCAGCATATTCATACGCCCATTGCAAATAACTTCGATCATAAATGCATGTGGAAAATAGAAACTGAGGGGCCCTCTCGCCCTCTGGAATCCCTGTCATTGGAGATAATCACACTCAGCAGTTTTTTCCTACTTTTTTTAGGGCACTTTACTCTCCATTGCCTCCTTTAATCTCTGAACCAGCCCTATGTAGAAGGGCTGAGGAGGGACGATCAGTCCATTTTACAGACGGGAGTACTGAGATGCAGAAAGATTCTGGGGCTTGCCGAGGCTGTTCTCTGGGTCCGGAACCCTTGTTACCTAACACTCAGAACAGTCCTCTCCGCTCAGAATCAGAATCTCGTCCTAGCCTTGTGGCCAGCCCATTTCTATCCGGGCTCTCCGAGGTGCCTAATGAAGTTATAGACAGTTGACCAAAGCTCTGGGCTTATGGGCTCTCCGAGGTGCCTAATGAAGTTATAGACAGTTGACCAAAGCTCTGGGCTTATAGAAGGGGAGTGACTTGGCGGACGTGGAGATAAAGGGTGTTGGGGAGGATGTGACAGGTACCCTTTGGGAACCAGCTGCTGTCAAAGAGACTCTGAGACATTTAGACATCTGTGGGTGGGGAAGAAGGGATTGCCAGGGGCAGTTTCCCAGGAAAGCCTGCAGTTTCAGGGTGATTTTTTTTTTGTTCCATCTCTCCAGTCTGCTGCTGACATTGGGCAGATCCAGGAACTGCAGCTGCAGCTGGAGGAAGCCAAGAAGGAGAAGCACAAGCTGCAGGAGCAAGTATGTGCTCAGCGCCCCCATACTGTGGGGGAGGAAGGGAAGGGTTCCCCCTGGGACCTCGCACTTTGGGTCCTGGCAGCAGTCATTCATTCACTTGTTCATACACTCAACTTCAGTCCTGTGCCAGATGAACTGGGAGCAATCTTAAATAGACACACACTCCTCTTACCTGTCCCCGTTCAGCATCCAAAGATGCCCCGTGCAATGAGACTCATCAGCATTTCAGAGAAGGATTTTCTCCCTCTGAGAAATGGCTCCAGGGAAATGGGCTGCTCTGCACAAGACAGGACCAGCATCCTTTGTGAAATCTTCCTTTGAGTCATGGTTCCTGCAGCCATCCCTGAATTTCCCTCATTAGCTGGTGGGCCGCTATTATCCAGGACATTCTCAAAGCTCTTCCTGAGTTGTTGCGTGTGCCTGCTCAGAGTGACTGTCAGAGGGACTGAGTTTCAGGCGGATGTCTGCGGGCGCTGGGTAACAACCAGCGCTACCAAGCAGTAGCAGCGCCGGCCATTCGCTGGGCGCTAATGGCATACCCGGCGCTCCTCTCTTCCAGTCCTCACGCACCAAAATGAAGAAATGGGGTTCAAGGGAGGGAACTGACTTGCCCAGTCGTGTCCAGGGTGAAAAGTGGTGGAGCTGAGTTTTGAACTCTTGAGCTTGGCGCTTGGCTCTCACTCACTTTGGTTGTGTCCTCGGAAGCTGCAGCTGGCTGCCCACAGGCTGGCTTTGCTCCCCTAACCGAGCAGGGAAAGGAGGTAAGAGAAGCACTGATTGAAAGTCCTGTTTTGGAGGCAGAAGGCCTAGAAAATGTCACCTCCAAGCCCCTGAGAGCCAGGGTCTGGGGCTGGTACGAGTGTCCTCAGATTCGAATCTGCAGTTCTTGCATGTGCATTTGCCACATGGCACCTGAGCCGAGAATGAAGCCGTGTGAACGGGCCTGGGGCTGGCTCCCACGTGTGTCTCATTTCATGTCCAGGGCCAGCAGATGGCCAATGGACCCCTCACATTTGCTCCCAGCTGCAGGTGGCTCAGATGCGCGTCGAGTACCTGGAGAAGTCCACCGTGGACCGAGCCATTGTGAGCAGGCAGGAGGCGGTCATCTGTGACCTGGAGAACAAGACGGAGTTCCAGAAAGTGCAGATTAAGAGATTTGAGGTACTTGCTAGAGTCTAAATACCGCTCAGGCCAAGAGAAGTGAAGGAGACCTTTTCTGTAACCTCCGTCCACTTTTCCACCATCCCTGTGTCCATTTATTTGGTATATCGTACTCATCCATCTCCCGTACAAGTTCATTCCCTCCCTCCTTCCCTCCCTCCTTCAACCGCCCTGTTCCACAGAGTACGTATCTGTTCAGCCCATCCACCTCCGTCTGTCCCCGTCCCACCACAGAGGCCAGCATCACCCCCCTCCATGCATTCTTTTCCCTTTCTCTCTTCATTCTTTCTTCTCTTTCCTTTTCCTTCTTTAGAACTTGATCCCATCTGCCCATCTTTTTATCGGTTGATCTAATTCCGCCCTCTCCATCTACCCACTCATCCACCTGTGCGCCCAGCACTCCTTTGGAGCAGAAATTTCTTTCCCCTGTGTGCGAGGCTGTTTTAGATGTATGAAACAGATCCTGCTTCCCAGAAGCAGAGAGCTTGGTAGGAGAGGAGGGCAAGATAGGTACATAAACACCCAGAATATGGAGAAGGGGCTGTGAGGTTTGAAGGACAGAGGTCCCTTCAGGCTGCAGAGTCAGGGGGGCTTCCAGGAAGAGGTGGCAGTGATGCTGGACCTTGAAGAACAAGTAAGACTTGGACGGGCCGGACTGGAGGTCAGTAGTCTTATTCACATTTAGTTCTCTAGGCCAATGACACGAGACATTAGCAGAGGAGATTATCATTGTCGAAATCCTTGCACACCAGCTGCTCCACTTGACACTCACTGCAGCCGCCTGGGACAAGTGGGACAGAAGGAGAAGGTGGCCCCAGAGGGGTCCCGTGGTGTCGTCAAGATAAAGCCAGGCAGTGTCTGCGACAGGAGCAGACCGACACTGGCCCTCACTCCGTCCTGGTCCCAGGCTTTAATTTCCCGGCCGCCAGCTGGCCCACCCACCGTGTGATAGTGCATCTGGACAGCGAGAGGCTGCCCTCCTCGAGGGAGACATTTTCTCCCAAGCCCCTCCAGGGCACCTGCTCTCCAAGAATTCCGCACTGGGTGAAGAGGAAAGAAAACACTCGTCTCTGTCCTGACCCTCAGGGACTCTCAGAATTTCTTTCTGAGGGGATCCCTCGAGGCCTGCTTGTCTCTGCAGATCCCCTTAAAACTTCGATCCGCTCTGTTTAAATAATTAAATACATGATGGCAGGCTATGTCATGTATCTTTTTTACTTGATTCTAGCACAGTCGAGTGACAGCAGAGAAGGAAAGGAAACTGGTAGAATAACTTTAAGTGGCAGATTCTATCTCCAAATTTACTTTTCCCCACAGCCATCATTATTTGAATTTAGCAGAATCCCGGGTCCTTGAGATGGGGTGCCTCGGGGCCCCAGTTTGAGAACCGCCCTGCTGCTTCTGGCCCACCTGTTGTCTCTGAAAGTGCTGCCAGCCTCCGTTTGAAAGGCAAAGGAGACTGAATGATTCAGCTTTTCCTTGGTCTCTGATCAGCAAAGGGTCTCAGAGTCCTCAGTGCAGGCCTGAAATATTCATGTGGGCCCCGTTTCGTCAACACTTGAGTATTTGCCCATCGGGACCCTCCGGTTCCAGGCTTGTTGGCCCGCTAATGAATTCTGCGGAACAGCCCTCTGGTTCGTTTTCTGCAGCCGTGGAGGTGCCCCCAGCTCCTTTCTATTGTTTCATTGTGTTCCCGTGGGTGTTCCCCCCAGGAAAGGAAACATGCTGTAAAATGCCAGCGCTGAGGCTCATGGGAGATCACCTCCCCAAACTCACTGTTTTATAAACTGGGAAACGGAAACCCATGTCAGGGAAGGGCTTGTTCCCGGTGCAGTGTCCTCACCACTGAGCACCCACCTCCCAAACCTTGAGATGAGGGAAGGCTGCTGTAAATGAGACTAATTGCCACCCCTTCTCCAAATGTCCTATGTAGGGACTGTCGTTACACCCGTCTCTCAGCAGGATTAGACCACCGGCCCAAAGTCACTCTGCCAGGAAGAGGTTGGGCTGGGATTTGAACCCAGATCATGTTCAGAGGCAGGGCTCTCATTAGGATACTACACTGCCTCTCAGAATAGCAGTTACCGTTTCCTAGATTTTTAAAGTAAATTCTTTATTGTATCAGAAATGAGGATAATTATCCCGATTATAAAAACACACAGAGACTCAGCAAAGGATGTCTCTTCCCGGAGCCCCCAGTTTCCCACCCCTGGCCTCTAACTGCGAGGTGCTCTCCAACCCCCTTCAGGTCCTGGTCATCCGGCTTCGGGACAGTCTGATCAAGATGGGCGAGGAGCTCTCGCAGGCGGCCGTGGCCGAGTCCCAGCAGCGGGAAAGCAGCCAGTATTACCAGCGGCGCCTGGAGGAGCTGAAGGCGGACATGGAGGAGCTGGTGCAGCGGGAGGCGGAGGCCAGCCGGAGGTGCATGGAGCTGGTGAGTGTCGTCCCCGACTTGGGTTCTCGTGTGATGGACTGTTTGAGATTGGGGAGAGGGTGTCCCTGGGACCTACGGGAATAGGCTGGAAGCAGGGCCAAACTGGAAGAGGATGGGCAGAGAGACGACGCTGCCATTGGCTGCAGACCCTGCAGGTGGGCTCGAAGTGGACCAATGGCATTCACTCCAGGACAGTCTCCAAGCTCCTTTCTGTCTCAGACTCCAGTGCCTGCCTCCCACGTTCCACTCCAAAGGCAGGTGTCCTCGTGGGAGGAGGGAAGAGTCAGTGTTGATTAAATGTCTACTTCGCATGAGTCTTAACATCCGTAACATCCTGTAATCGCCGCAACCCCGGGAAGTCAGAAGTATCCCGTTTCACCCATCAGAGAGCTGCGGCTTCAAAGCAGCGAGCTAACTTGTGTAAGATTGCACCTAGTAAAGGTCAGTGCTACTTTTGGACTATGAATAGCAACAACAAATATAAAAGATGAAAGCGGTAATGTTCAAGCCACTATTTATTAGACGCTTGCTGTATGCCAGGTTCTGGGTTAAACGCGTATCATTGAAAATCCCCCTGTCAATATTGTGAGGTAGGTGCTATACTGATCTGCACTTTACAGACAGGGAAACTGAGGCACGGGGACATCAACACATCAGGCTGAGGCCCCGAATGGTGCCTTCCCTTGCCCGAGGCTGTGTGCTAGTGAGAGTGTGAACCCAGGTCTGTCCAACTCGCAGTCTCTGCTTTTGTTCATCTAGTGACGCTTTGCTCCCTGGTGTGGTCCAAGGAACCTTTTAAAATTTGTCTCCTGCCCAACGGGAAGGTTGCTTCATCCTTCGCTGTACTTTTCTGAGAACCGTTTCCTGCAGAGATCACAGAGAACCTGAGAGAGCTTGCCCTTCCTTCTACCCATGAGGCTAAATAACCCTAAGACCCTAGGTTTTCTCACCTTCGGGACCCAGGAGGCATCTGGCTCCCCCGGTGCCCCCCCATCATGGAGCCTTCACTGAGACAGCCCACGCCATTTCAACACGTGGCCCAGAGGCCTGTAAGTCACAGTCATTAGCTTCCTTCCTGCCCTCTCCGCTCTGGTTTTGTGACAGGTCTCACCAGACTGTCCTCCAGCAGGTATATGGCTCTGGCCACTGCCTGCCATGGTCAACGTCGTTCCCATCCGCTTTGCCCTTGAAAGGCCAGCAGGTGAGTCTCCGCACAGAGGGGAGGTTGCCAGACTCTGGGCCCCATGACTGGCAGCTCCTCCAGTCCCATCGGAGACTCTCACCTCCCATTGACAGGGTAACTTCCCCATGAACCAGCACCGCTTCTGAGGTGGCCGAGCTCCCGCCTGCCAGCTGTGGCCGCGAGTGAGAGAACATCCCCAGCCTTTCTCCTTGGATGTCTTCTTTAACTGGCCAGACACCCAGGCCTTCTGGCCAGATCAAAACGGGTTTTTCTCTCCCGACTTTGCTCTTTTCCTCTCTCCCTTTTTTCTCCTCTCCTCTGCTTCCCTCTCTGCTTACCTTACTCTTCCTATACCCTTTGAAGATCTTTCAAGGCCCTAAAATACTGAAAAGATGACAGTGCAACCCCCATGTATGAATCAAAACAGAAATAACACAAAACTGTAAAACATGAAGCTCGCATGTATGCTGCAGTTAGACCTGCATCCTTCTCTGTTTTTTCTAATTGCAAGATTCTGGGAAAAATTATCAAGGCTGAACTTCTCTCTTTATTTCGGTGTGTTTGTGGCTGGGAGGTGTATTTGTTTTCTAGGTCTGCCTTAACAAATTACCTGACACCAGGCGGCTTTGAACGATAGAAACTGGTTCTGTCACAGTTCCGAGGGCCAGAGATCGGAAACCCAGCTGTGGGCAGGCTGTGCTTCTCCCGAAACCTCTGGGGGAGAACCCTTCCTCGCTGCCCCAGGTCCTGGCGATTCCAGGTGTTCTTCGGCTTGTGGCTGCATCACTCCAACCTTTCCCTCTGTCGTGACATGTCTCAAACATCCCTCTGGCTTTTTCTTGTAAGGACACCTGCCATCGGACGTAGGGCCCAGCCTAAGGCCAGGTTGGTTTCATCTTGAGTTCTTCATCTTAGTTGTATCAGTAAAGACCCTTTTTCGAGCAGGGTCACATCGACAGGTTCTGGGGGACATAACCTTTGGGGGAGGCCCTTTTGACCCCACTGCAGGAGAGGGGCTGTGTTCCTGCTTTGCCGGTGTTCTGCAGGGATTCTGCACAGCTTCTTGTCTCCTTGGTAATTCTACTCATGGGCAAAGCTCAAAGGACAGTGGCAGGCGGGCAGACCCATTCTAATTGTAGATGTCCCCAGCTCACCAACCTTTTGCCCTGAAGCATGCCTCTGGCCTTTGGGATCTGGGATATTTTCACTGGGAGAAGACAGTATGCCATATTTTCTTATATCATTCTTTCATTCATTCAACATATATTTATTTAATACCAGCTACGGGCATGGCACAGGGATGGGTGTCGGTGGGGCAGGGCAAGGAATCATAGGCCCCTGCAGGGTAGAAGCTGACAAGGTAGACAAAACCCAGCTCCGTGGGAGAGTTTGGTGAGTGCTATCACTTTAAAGATGACCCCTGACCCAGGCCCCTCCCACTGGCATGGCTTGCTGGAACTTTCCCAGGTTTCTCAGAAGATGCCATCTCATCTCTCCTGGTCCATGTCCCTGTCACCAGTGTGCCTTCCTCCTCCCCACTCTGTAAGATCGGGGGTGGCTGCTCCATGCCATGTGTTCTCTGTAAACCCCACCAAACGCCTGCAGAGCAGCCTGGGTTCTGTCCTTCCCTCCATGCACAGTGTATGTGTCCCTGATTTCTGCTGTGGGCCGAGCCTTGTGCCAGCTGTTGTGCACCCAGGGCAACCAAGACACTCTCTTGCCCTCAGGTTGCTCCCATTGAATGGAACGATACGGCCAAGGCCATTGCCTGTGTATTTGATACATTCCTGTGTCAGGGCTGCTCAGAGCTTTCACCGGTGATGCAAGGTGTCGTTTCAGGGACCTTGCCCTCGTCGCCACCATAGATCATTTCTGTGGGTAAAGCATTGCCCTCTCCATTTTTCATTTATGAAATTCATATCTCCCTGGGGAGAAGAGAATGATTTCCTAACTCCCTAGTCTGAGCATTCCTTCCTTCCTTCCTTCCCTGGACAAATATTTATTGAGTTGCTCTGTGCTCTGGGCCTCTGCAGATGCTGCCTTCTTCCACACTCACGTCAACCCCAGCGGGTGGAGAACGTGCAGGCTGGCACTCGTGGGAGGCCTTGCCCGGGGCTGCAGAGCTGGAGTTGGCAGCCCTGTGTGTCCCACTCCAGATTTATCCCCAAGTCTCCAGTTCTGCCCTTTCAACCCAACGCTGCTGAAAAACAGCCTCTGCTGTGGGTGACCAAAAAAAAGGCCCTGCACTCTGGGCCCTGGTGAGAGGCGAGAAGGGTGTTGATGGATGGTCCTTCCAGGTTCCTTCCCGCCTGTCCCCAGCCTCGACTGTTTGTCACCATTGGTGTTGGTTTAAAGGCTGAGAGTTGTCCCATGTGAATGATTTATGCCCTTCGCTGGTGCCCTGGCACGTCCGATCAGGATCAATTATCCCACCAACGGAACTTCCCTTCCCAGAAAAAAGAAAAATGAGGTTTTGCCATTAATTTTAGTAAATGTACTATTCCTGGCGACTCCAGGAGCCATTATGGAGAAAAGAATCTTCTGGCCTCTAAATCATTCAAGTCCCTTTGTCACTGGGGCAACGAGACGGCGCATCTGCGGATTTTTCTCCTGCTGATTTTCAACCGTTACTGAGCCCAGTGGACACCACCTTGGCCCCAGGGTGGCCGGGGGAGGTCATGGGCAGCGGGGAGAGCCTAAGGTGACAGGAAAACCTGCGCTCTGCCTGCTTTTGACCTGTGCACCTGTTTCGGAGGCTGCACCTGTTGGGTTTACCCTTCATCACCTTGGCCCGACTCTCTCCTGTCAACATTTTTCTGAGCCAGGTGTCTTTTTTCATAAGCTTCCCAGGTCTTGAAAAACTATGATGGTGCTTCTGCTGACTCTTAGAATGACCCAAGCCAGAAATAACAGTGATCTGTCGCTCCATGGCTCATACCATTAATAGGCCTGTGGATTTTATCCTATCTAGGTAGTTTTCAAACCCATCCCCTCCTGTCCCATCCCTGCTTCCTATGTCTTTATTTAAACCACATCCCCTCTGGTCTAGGCCTCTAGAGTTCCCTTCTAACCTGTATCACCACTTGCCCTCCATTCTTGCTCCTCCCTGCCAAAGATCTTTCCAGAAGGGATACACCTCGCTGTGTCTATTCTGCTAAGAAGTCCTCTGCTTCTTTTTACTGCCTTCCCAGCACAGCCCAGCCCTTTCCCAGAGCCTCTGAAATCCAGCCTCTGCAGATGTTCCTGCCTCTGACTGCCTCCCAACACCTTGCGGGTGCTACTTGCGCATGAAAGCCACTGTTCAGGACCCAACGCGGTGTTATTTCCTGGCTCAGCCCCTTTGTTCTCAGGAATCCTGTGCCTGCCTCTCCAATCTTCAGACTTCAGATCAGAGCTCCCTCCGGGAAGCCCTCACTGTCAGCTGCACCCCGTACTAAGTCAACCGCTCCCTGTGTGCTCTGCCCCGCCCCCACACAGGTCCCCCAGTTAGGCACCTTCTTTGCTCTCGTCTCTCTAGACCGAGTCCCCCTGAGAGCGTGGCTACGTTTTATTTGACTCGGTTTCTAGTGCAAGGTCAGGCGTAAGGCAGGTTCTCGGTAATTGTTTGCTGAATTGTTTGCTGAACTGTTTCCTCCACATTTTGAAGTTCTGCCTCTCAAGAGAAAAGCTCAAACAGTTTGTCTTAAAAATTGGAACTTTCAGATCGACACACGTCCGTTTGCATCCTGGTCCTGTGCCCGATGTCACGGGAGATACAGACGTGAATGGACCAGGGGCTGTGCCAAGGGGACACTAGTCATTGAATTTAGGGCCCGCCCTATTTCAGCATGACCTCGTCTTAACGAATGACGCCTGCAAGGATCCTGTTCCCAAGAGGTCACCTTCTGAGTGTCCAAGTGGCATGGATTTTAGGGAGAGGCTATTCGGCTCACTACAGAGTGGTAGGAAGAGCACTGGACCTGGAGTCCGAGACTGTGGGCAGCTAAGTTGACATGGCAGAACCTTCGTTCCCCACTCTGTAAAATGGGTGTATAGTACAGCCAATCCCATTGGGTGGCTGCGAGGATTAAATGAGGTGATGTATGCCAAGGTGCCGAACGGAGCATGCAGTTGGTGCTTAATATATGCTTTTCTTTTCTTTCTCCTTTCTTCTTACTCCTCCCCCAACTTTCTACATACACTTTGTCTTAAGTCTGCCAGCTTCACGTCCCATCCCAGCCCCGTGATGGTTGGTTCTGTGCTGATTTGTTTCCCAGTCACTGTGTGTTGGGTGAAGTGCTTTGCATGAGCCTGTCATTGACGCCTCACCCCTTGAGGGAGTTGTCACTCTTTTGCTAATAAAGAACTTACTAGCTGGAGGGCTGACGCGGCTTCTCCTAAGTCACATCCCCAGCAAGGGGCGGAGTCGGAGCCCGAGTCCAGGCCTGGCCAGCACAGACCCACTGCGTTACTGATTGGCTTTAGACACAAAGCATTACCTGTTTGAGTATAGTTTTTACAGAGTGAGTCATGAAAATGAGTGTTGCTTTTGATTCTGTAATCCGGGGTTTCTCAACGTTGGCATTGTTGACATTTTGCGCTGGATAATTGTTTGCCATGGGGGCTGCCCCGTGCCATGTAGGGTATCTGGCAGCATCCCTGCTCTCTACCCACTAGATGCCAGTTACCTCCCCCCGCCCCACCAAGTTATCACCATCAAAAATATCTCCAGACATCACCGGATGTTCCCTGGGAGCAAAACCACCCCAGGTTAGGAATCTACTGCTCCAATGCCACCCAAACGATGACCCCTTAAGGTGACACCCGTAGTATTCCCCACTTTACAGCTGGTCAAACTGAGGCTCAGCAGGACGACTAGACGTGCCCAAGGTCACAGAAAAACTGGAGGGGGTGCCGTGAGGAAGGGAGAAATTCATGGACAGATGGGGCGGGATGGGGGGGCTCACACACCTGCCCGCAAAGGAGCAGGACAGTAGAAGTTCCAGCCAAACTCAGTCCCAGCCTCCCACAGGCCCACGGGCAGTTTCACAGCAGAATCTAATTCTGAGTGGAATGGAAGGCCTTGCTGCAGACTGTGTACTTTTAATAATGTTTAAATAAAACATGGGAGTGCGGGTGTGATCTCCTCCCCGAGCCTGGCTTGTCGGCTGCCCGGGCACCGTCATAAATAGTTAATAGACAACCACTTATGGCTGTACTTCAGTTAAACCCAGCATCTATTATATATGATCCGTGAATTATTTATTTGCTGTTACTTTGGGGTATGTTTTCTACCTTCTGGGGGAAAACAACGAAAAAAAAAATGCGAGTCCTGAAACAGACGAGGGGCCAGCTGCCGAGGCCTCATCGGCCGTCCGTGTCAGTGAGCGTCCCTGTGGGGACGGACACCCCGCTGACTCGAGTGCGGGCTTACAGCGACTTTGGATCAGAGGGCGCTCTGCCAGGCCTCCGGGAGAAAACGTGGGACAGGGGGTCCGGTAGTAAGCGGGTGACAGCCGGCTCCCCGGGATAGGCGGAGTCCTGTTCCAGTGTCTGCCCGTCTCTGTGGTCTGCATCCTCCCCTTTGGGCGGACCCCGAGCCCACAAGATGACGCCGGTGAGCGTGGAAGCAGAAAGCTAGGCTCCGGAGCACACATTACGTGCCACTTGAAGGTGGGCGTGTGTTTGGATTCCGAGAAACGCGCCATCCGGCAGTTTTGTTGCTGTTGTGTGCCCATCAGAGAGCGTGCACTCGCACAAACCTGGGTGGTGCAGCCCCCGCACTCCCAGGCTGCACGGCAGAGCCTGTTGCTCCTCGGCTGCGAGCCTGTGCGGCGTGTTTCTGTCCAAACGGCGCAAGATTCAGTGAAGTTCGAGAGAAAATGATGCAGTTAAGAGACCGTAAACACGAGATTTATGAGGCTGCTGTTGGTTTAACACAACATGCTGTTTTACAGCAAACCTTTTTTTTTTAATAAGCAGAAAGAGTACACACTACGATAATGACAAGAAGTATAGTCTAGTAAGTAGCCATTTATTAGCAGTATCAAGTATTAGGGTGTCGTATGTAATTGATTGTGCTATACCTGTTTACACCAGCACCACCTCAGACACATGATAATGTGTTGTCCTACCGTGTTTAGACGTCTGAGGCAGCACTGGGTGATGGCAACGCTTCCGCTACATTGTGATCTCATGGGACCACTGTCCTCTCTGCAGCTCATCTTTGAGCAGTGGTCACGCGGAGTGTGACTGTGTAGCATATTGACCCCACAGATGGGAAAGACATCGCTTCCAAAGCATAGATAATAGCGAAAATGTTAGTGAAAGAAGTTGGAAGCAAGGTGTTTGGAGTATGTGTTACCTTTCATAAGATTTACTTAATCATAAGTTTACATCACTTAATTTTTAATAATAGTTGTGTTTGACAACTGACTGGCAAAATTCCTGGAAATGTAGCAGTCAGCTCTTGCAAGCCGGTGTGAGTGGGTTCTGTGACACCACTGGCTTGGGGCGGGGTCACTGTGCCCTGGCCAGGGGGCTGTGGCAGGTGGAAGGAGCAGAGGTGTGGAATCGAGAAGCCTTTCGGTCAGATCACCTGGCTCACCGACCGTCTTTCTTAAACAAAATGACATGACCATCAGAACTTAGTGCTCGTGAGGACATCCTTTCAACGTGCATGTAAATTGGGTATGATCAAATCTAGTCAAAAAAACTAGACAGTAATCCAGGCAATGCGTCTAGCTATGCCTGTCCCCTAACACAGAGGTCCCCAACCTCCAGGCCGAGGAGGGATACAGGACCCAGCCTGTTAGGAACCGGGCCACACAGCAGGAGGTGAGCTTGAATGTAAGGCATTTGAATTGTCCCAAACCACCCCCTCCACCCGACCCCCACCCCCGTCCGTGGAAAAATTGTCTTCCATGAAACCGGTCCTTGGTGACAAAAGTGTCGGAGACCACTGTCCTCACAGACAAAAGCATGCTGGCTCCTTCATCTCCTCCTGTCTACTTTCTCCGGTCTTCTGAGAATCCGGCCACGTCGGGTAAGGGCCTTCAGAAGCCCAACGCCAGCTTCTGTTTAGTTTTCATGTTTGTTTCCGTCTTTTCTCGTTTTGTTTTTAACCCCCAAACACCCATGTTCCCCAACTCTAGGTCCGAACTCGGCTCCCTCCCACCACTGAGCCGGGGCTTCCACGGAGCCTGTGTTAAGGGTTTCATTTTTTTTAAAAGCTCTCAGTGCTTTCCTCCTGCAAATGACTCTGAACTTCAGAGCATAAAGATGAATTATTTTGGCTGCGAACCGAAGTATTTAAAAAGGCATTCCAGAGGAAGGGCGTGCGGGGCCGTGAGCTGGGTGTAAATAACACCTTTATGGCCCTCCTGATGGGCAGCCAGTTCTCCTAATTATTGCTGTGCTATCTCAGTGTGATCCAAGTGGCCGGCCACGTTTGCACACTCCCTGGTCACACACTGCCATCACTCCCCACTCTTCCCGGCCCCCTCGTTCTCAGGGAGCTGGCAGGGGACAACGTGGGCATTTGTATCACTCCCCCACTTGCAGGCACTGCGGTGTCCTGTCCATCCCCCACAAAGGTTTCTGTACAAACAAACAAGCAGACGGATGAACAAACACTCCATCCCTGGAGGGACTTAGGACCCGGTGCCGCCTGCCCCCGACGCATTTCCTGAAACAGAATCCTTCCACGCGTCTTGGTCCCAGACGCTGAATGTGCCCGTCTCAATTCAAGAGGTGTTATCCTCTAACGAAATGAGTTCCTTTGCGTCTGCCTCCGAGATGAGATATCCCGATAATAAAATCTATTACCGAAAGCCTACCTAGGAATAATTGGGTCTATTACTCCCCGGCTAGCGGCTTGGTCTCTGTGCCGAAAACAGGCGCTCCAGTAATTAATCAGAATTCCGGGTCACTAATACCAATGACAACTCACGGAGTCTCGAGATGGCAAACAGAAGGACGGTGCTAATCTGGTCCCCTGAGACCTCATCAGTTGAACTTTTGTCACTTTAGGCTTCCTGGAAATGAGAACAACTTGACTTTGCAAAGTTAATCACTCACAAAAAGAAAGTGGGCTGGGGGGCATATTGATTGTCGGTGGTCCGGAGGAAATGTAGGGGCCCCGGATTGGACTCTGAGTGTTCTGAATTAATTTAGACTGTGATTTGGCTTGAAGAGTGATTCATCTCTTTTGGGGGGAATGGGGGCTGAGAAAAAATAAGGGAGAAGGACACCTTTGACCTTGAGGGTAGAGCGAGCAGTCAGAAAGAACACGGTTTTCGCAGGGAGGGTACGCCGGTGTGGAGTCACAGGCGCAGGTGGTGGGAGTGCGCGAGGGAGCTGGTCGGAGTTACAACTCTCGGTGGTGAGTGATAGAAACAGTTCAAATCGGCTTAAGCAAAAGGGAGTTTTTATCTGATAAAAAAGCCTAGCGACCTCCAGTTTCAGGCCCAGTGGAACTCAAGGACTCAAATGATGTTAACTGGCTGAAGCCAGTGTCCTGGGGCCAGCTGGCTCGCCCGAGCTCACTGCGCGCCTCTCTCCCCAACTCTGTGTTCAGTGACTGATGTTAAAGGTCACGTTGGTAGATTGACATCAGCCCTTGAGGGAGAACCTGAGCTGTGGAAACTGGCAAGAGCTACAAATCAGGGCTTTTTTCCACTTCCAGAGCCAGAAGGGTGCAGGCTCAGGCTGGGCAGTTCTGGGGTCCATGCCCAGCCGTGGGTCCAGGGGTAGAGTCTGCCCCACTCTACCCACATGGACAAAGAATAGGAGGAGGAGAGATCCCCCGAGGAAAACTGGAAAGCAGGTGCCAGAAGGGGGAGTGGCTTCCAGAGAGGCAGGTCTCTCCCGTGGCCACTGGGGAGTCCAGGTCCAGGTGCCTTGAGCCTCGCTGGCTTCTCTGCTCTGCCCACGTCCCTTTTAGATGTTCTCGTCTCTTCTTGGTCTCTTGTGTCCCCTTGACTTTATTCTCCTAGGCTCAGCTTCTTTCCAGTTACTTCTGGGGCTGGGAGGTCCCATTACTACGATGGATCAAAGAGAGGAAGAGAAGGCTGGAAGGGCAGCCTGGTTTTTCTTTTCGCCTTCCCAAGGGAGGGGCTCACACCGAGGGAGGAATCTGCCTGGGGAACCTGGATTCCAGCCACAGTTCTGCCCCTACCTGACTGCAAGGCCTTGGGCTCGCCTCTCCCCGTGCCAGGCCCACTTTTTCTGTCTGTAAAGTGAACCAGATAATCTCAAAGCCTCTTTCTGCTGAGACACTGGGCACGTCTAGCCCTGGTTGGTCGTGGAGCCGCAAGCTCTGGGCGTGTCTCAAAGGGCCGGTAAGTCAGGGTGGCAGGCTCCTCTGGCATGAGCACCTCCCTACACCCCAAGACCTCTGCATGCAGTCACAGGATCTCAAACCTGAAGGAATGTGAGCTCCAGCCTCCAGCTGGTGGGGGGAATTCCACCTCCGCTTAAGCATCTGCTGAGCTGGAGCAGTGACTGCCTCTAACAGAATCCATGTAGACACAAGCGCATTCCAGATTGACTCTCTACCCACCCCCCAGGTGGATTGCAGATGGGTCACCTCATCCCTGGGGACTTGGTGTCAAAGGGCAGAGAGACACCCCCTTGCTTCGCTTGCTGTCTCACTTGGAGACAGCAAGGAGTTACCCTAAGATTGCCAAGCTTTGTCTTAATTTTTTAAAGTAGCCAAATTCCCCTTGAAATCCATAGCTGAGGAAGCTCCAGGGTAAGTAGAGGCAGAGTTCTCCATCAGGTTATACCTGCTCTTACCTGGGCCCCCAGGTAACACCGAAAACCCGTGGTCCAGGCTGGGGGGCGGGCATCGGCGGACTGCAGTCTGAGGGCAGATCTGTTGGAACATAGTCACATTACTTGTGTATTGTCTGTGGCTGCTCTCACACTACGAGGCCGAGACGCACTTTTGTGACAGAGACCACTTGTCCCATACAACCTAAAATATTTACTGTTTTCCCTTTATAGAAAAAATAGATTCATGTATCTTTGCCCTAGAACATTGCCTGGCACATATTTTAAAAATGCATATTGAATGGAAAAAAAGCATGACAGAACGGGCAAGAACTGGGAGTAAGGAGCCCTGGATGCAAATCCTGGCTCCATCACTGTGTGACTCCGGTCCAGAGACTCACCTTCTCTGTGTCTCTGTTGTCTTATAAAATGGGCGTCGTCCTTGCAGCTCCCTCACAACCATGTGGGGAAGATTTAATGAGATAAGGTGTCTAAATGCTTGTCACAGTGCCTGGTACACAGCAAAGTTCCTATCATCTTATTACCGTCATTGTCTTAGACCTTGCGGGCTGTTATAACCAACTATCACAGGCTAGTGGCATATGCACAACAGAAATTCAGTGCGCATAGTCCCGGAGGCTGAGAAGTGGAAGATGGAGGCATCTGCACGGTCTGCCCTCTCCCTGGTTCCTGGCTGGTGCCTCCGAGCTGTGTTCTCGAAGGGTGGAAGGGTCTAGGGATCTCTCTGGGCCTCTTTTGTAAGAGCACGGGTCTCATCCATGAGGCCTCCACTCTTATGACATAATCACCTCGTGAAGGCCCCACCTACTGATACCATCACATCAGAGGTTTGGATTTCAACACGTTTGGTGGGGGGAGCTCGGATCATAGCAGTCCTACCAGCACCACCATCATCACCGTCATCATCATCACACTACCACCACCACCACCACCTCGTCCTCATTGCCATTACCACCATCCCTGCCAGCATCACAGCAGTGTCACCATTATCACCATTATTGTCCTCATCACTGTCGTCACCACAAAGATGACCACCACCTTCATCACCATCATTATCACTACCACCATGACCACCATCAGCATCCTCATCCTCATCCCCATCCTCACCACTATCATCACCACCACCACCACTGTCATGGTCATCACCACCACTGTCATGGTCATCATCACCATCATCACCATCGTCAACACCATCTTCACAGCAACAGGGGGGCCCAGAGCGGAGAGCATCACGCACAGAGCCCCTTCGAGAGCAGGCAAGCTCTGAACTTGAGAACAGCAGTCTAAGCCTAGGCCAGTGGTTGGATCATTTCCAGTTTGACAGTCCCGGAAATTCTGTCCCTATGTGCCGCATCCCACATTGTTACCTGTGGGTTCACAGATGAGATGCCACCTCATGTGTGCCCTGTGTCCCGGCAGCAGCTTCGTTGGAATTCTGCCCGTTCCCCAGCCTGGCCTTGGCTGCATTCCCGGTCGGTGACGTGGAGCGCATCCTGCTGCAAGTCACCTCTGCGCCCGCACAGATAATTAGAATTAACACATTTGTTCCTCCAACAGCATTCCCATCTTCTTCCCCAGAAAGTTTTCAAATGGAAAAAGAAAGGCAAAAACAAGCTGTGTCTGTCCTTGTTTAGGGAATTTGCAGGTGTCTGCAGATGACACCTGCCCAGCAGGGCAGAGAGCCAGGCTCCCTGTTTGTGTTTGGTGGGACGGGACGTGGTCACTGCTGCTACTAAAGTTTGGGGGCAGAGGTTCACAGACAAAGCAGCCTGCTGGAGAGAGGCTCATACAGAAACACTCGGGAATCCTCCAGGCTTCTGCTTTTGTGAGCTGCTTGCTTGGTGGGTGGGGAGAAGAGACAGACAGATGTCACTTCTCAGCAAACAAAAGGAAAGGAACTCAGGAAGTTAGATGCTTTTTGTTTCTTCCTGAGAGCCTGGCAAAGCCTCCAGAGGTTGCACCCAGGTAGCCATTGCAGGGTCTGTGCCAGGGATCTGCAAACACTTTCTGTAAACAGCCAGAGAGTGACCATCCTGGACGTTGTGGGCCATACCTGCTCTGTCACTGCTACTCAGCTCTGTCACTGTTGTGCAGGAGCAGCCAGAGATGATCCGTGCCTGAATGAGCATGTTGTGTTCCAATAAAACTTTATTTGCAAAACCGGACAGTAGGCTGGAGCTTGTCCACGGGGCTGTGGTTTGCCAGCGCCTGCTCCAAGCTCTATTAGAAGAAAAGGTGGGGTAGGGGACAAACAGCAGAGGTAGATTTAAATCCTGTGTGTCCTGGGCAAGTTGCCTATCTTTTCTGAGACTGCTTCCTCGTCTGTAAAATGGGCTATAAGGAAACTAAAGGACTGTCTTGAACTATTAAATGATAGATGAATAATAATGCGCCCTAGTACCTACTCCCTGACCCCTGCTGAGAAGCACGAGGAAGTGAAACTGATTAAAGAAGCCCACGTGAGTGCTTTCCTGTGGGCTCCAACTAAGGTTACAGGTTCAGTGATGCAAATCTTTCTGTAGCTCATTTGAAAGTCTAGCAGCTCTGAGTTTCCCTGGGCTGAGGTGGTCCTGCTGCTGTCCATTCCAACTGATGCGCCCCCACACCAAGATGCCGCCCCTGGGGCAGCTTGCCCCATGGCCATCAAAGAGGTGCTGTCTCAGCTGGAAAACCCCAAACCAATCAGGATTCTGTGTACACCCTTCTGTTGCTAGAGCGAGCAGTTCATGCTGTGGTCTAATACTGGGCCATCGTCAGAGACTGTGTTTGCAAGCCAGGCATGCTGCATTTTAAATCCAGTAATTATGTTTGCGTTTTCACTGGTATGGTTTTCAGACGGGATCTGAGGGACGATTCTGACTTCTGTGTGGTGATACTCATAGTTCACGGCCCCTTAACTGGAGGAGGGGGAAAGATTGCTCTTCACGGGAGAAGTGTAAGTAGAACCTCGATCTGTGATTCTGTGGATTTACTTGTTTTCTGTTACAGAGGTTAGCTGCAGGCGCATTTTAAGTTGGCTTGTGTATGGTTTGTATTCACTCATTGTTATTAGTATCGCTGTTGTTAGTGTTACTACTTGTATAACAGCCAGTGGTTCATGCCAGGTCTAAGCAGGCTTTAGGCCTTATGTCATTAATTCTCCCAAATGCCCTCTGTCCAACCACCTTGCTTTTCCCAGTGGGATTAGCAGACCAGCAGACTCGGCTGCAGAAATGCAGAGTTTTAGGCCCTGCCTGACCCCTCTAAGTCATGACCTGCTTTTGAACAAGACCACCTGAGGGGGACATGTCTGCACGTGGAGGGCCCTACTGTGGACACTTCATCATGACTGTGTTC
Organism: Tonatia bakeri; assembly: GCA_004024845.1. Taxonomy (NCBI): domain Eukaryota; kingdom Metazoa; phylum Chordata; class Mammalia; order Chiroptera; family Phyllostomidae; genus Tonatia; species Tonatia bakeri. The sequence continues at coordinate 30,558 of PVIA01001604.1, forward strand.
CCGATGGGGGCACGGGGGCTTGGAGAGGCCCAAGGCAGGGCTCTGCCCCATCCAGACCCTGACCTCACTACCCAGTGAGCTCACAGGCCCTGCTTCTGCGTTGGTGATTTGGTTATTTTGTTTTCCTCCCGGCACACCAGCTACTTCCTGTTGGCAGGCAGCGCTTCCTTCTTGGCCCTTCCAGTGTGGAGCTGGGAAGTTAACCACGCACCCAGTAGGCATTCACATATCTACTGCCTGTGGAGTGACCCCAGAAACATTTGCATATGCAAAACAGAGAGCCTGCTATAAAAAATGGAGGGACAGGCAGCTGTAGCTGTTGGTAGCAAATCGCTGGAATTTCCTGGGCAGATCTGCCCTTCAATGCTTTGAGTCTTTCAACTACAGAATACTACCTCTTAAATGTTAGAGACATAGAAACCTTGGACACAGAAGCCCAGAACCCAAGAGCTTTGCAAACTTGGAGTTGTTCCTGTGTTCTCCCCCGAAGGGTTGGTTTCAGCAGGCGGGACAGGTTAAACACAGTGGCTTCCAGACATTCAGATTACTTTCTACCTCGTTGCAGCATGTATGAGTCCCCTAGAGTGGTGCTGTCCGGTGTGGTAGCCCCCAGCCTCACGGGGCATGTGGATCTACATTAATCAGACACATCCAATTAGAACGACAGTTGCTCAGTTGCCTTGGCCACTTATCAAGTCTTCAGTAATAACACGGGGACGGCAGGCTTCGTCGTTTCGGCGTATTCCAGACTCTTCCCCTTCGCTTCCGTTTTATTCACCATTCTCTCCCAGACTGCCCCCTAGGGTGGAGCTAGCCAGGCCATATGCCGCTTCATTTCCAATTCCTTTTTATGCTCAGGCGGTTTTTCTCATCCTGCCAGTGCCTTCAGGAGGGGACTGGTTTGGGAGCAACAAAGCACAGCATCTGCACAGTGCAGCTTCCCTTGGGCCCTCGGGTCCTCGCGATGAAAGCCCATTTCATGCCTTGGGCTGCCCTCGTCTTGGAATGGCAAGGATACAAAGGTTACCATCTACTGTCCGTATTTGGTTATTTTTTATTACGAGGTACCACCGGCCTGCATTTTTTGAAAAATGAGTCTACCGGCCCAGCTCTTTCATGTGTGCCAATTAACGTCCATGCCTTTCTTTCCGCCAACACATCAGCGCCTCCTGATTATCAGTGTGGCCACTCGACAGTGAGACCCACAGGATCTTAGAATTCAGAAGGGTCGCCTCTTAGAACTGTGGTGTAGAAAATCTTAGAATCTTCAAGCCAGAAAATCTCAGGACTTACAGTACCTCGCATCATTAGACATACATAATATTAAAATCTTACTAGGTTGAACCATACAAATTTGCCAGCTGCATAGTTCAGAAATGGTGGAATATGGTTGATTCCACGTGGTTCAACCTAATAGGAGTGTGGATGTTGGAATCCATACGTTCTTAGAACTGTTAGCTCCTAGTGCTACAGAATTTTAGAGCCTTAGAATTTTAGAACAGGGGCCAGTAAACTTGTCTTTCTCCCCCTCCTCCCTCTTCTTTATTCTTTCTTCCTTCTTCTTCCTCTTCCTCCTCCCCTCTTCCTCTTCCTCCTCCTTCTCCTTTGCCAAGGGGCAGATAGTAAATCCAGGGGGTGGCAAAAGCAGGTTTACAGTTGTTCGTGTGGAAAATAATACAATAATTAATAAACAGTATAGCACAAGAACAAATTGTGTTTTGTGTACTCACAACTACAAACCTACTTTTGCCACACCCTGTATAATTTTCAGCTTTGTGGACCACAGACTCTGTCTGTCTCAACCTCTGGACTCTGAAAGCAGCCATAGACAATAACACATAGATGCGTGAATGTGACTGGTTCCAATAAAACTTTATCTACAAATACAGGCACAGGCCAGATTTGGCCTGCCGCCCTGCTTCGGAACAGAAGAGCTGAAAGGGCTTCATCACCAAGTACTTCGTTTTGCACAGGAAACTCACAGATGTGCTACCAGGGATTCCCAAGGGCATTCAGACCTGGAGCCCTTTGCAGGATGGTTTTGCCTGGTGCAGACCACTGTCTCTCCCAGGACAGCCTCTGGCCCCCTGCGGGTAATTCCAGGAAGAAAGGGCTTCTGGAGGCTGTTGCTAACACACTCCCTGGCTCTGGGAGGGAGCCAGAGAGCGTGTCCTTGAACTGAGGAAAAGCAGACAGAGGCCATGGGAATCAGCACCTGGCTTCTGGAGTGCTGGTCGGCCCCGTGAGCCCCGCCCTCGGTCAGAAGCAGGAGAGGGCCCGGAGTGCCTGGGAGGCCCGGATCCACAGACCTGGCAAGCACCAGAGGGCCCCAACCGCCAGTAGGATTTGATGAGGCTCTTTGAGAGGCACGCGCCACCCGGCCGTAACCTTGAGATGTGGAGGGAAGGGAGAGAGAGCACACCGCTTAGCAGTTGTTTTTCTTTCCTGCTGAGTCAATGGATGAATAAATGGGCCATGAGTGGCCAAGTGGCTGATATAATGTTAGACTCCATCAAAAGGAAGATCACAAAAGCACGTGGAGGGAGCTCCCCGGTCTGTACGTCCCGCCGCTGGGAGCCTGGGCTTTTCCAGCTGTGAGTGTCTGAGTGGCACCTGGAAGGAGGCGGGGAGTGGGGGTGGGGTAGCCGGGGCACCAACGCTCACTGCCTGTCTGCGGCGTGGCCAGCACTCTGCACGGTGCTCTGCATGCACCGCCTGATTAAATCCGTACCTTGAAGGGTAGGAGCGAGGTAATTGTTCTAGCTGTTTTACATGTTTTAAAAACGGTGGCGTGACTTGCTCAAGGCTGGAACAGCTAGGACAGACTGGCACCAGGATAAGTCACCAGGTTGTTAAAATTCAGATTCCCAGTTTGCAGGTACAGCATGGGGCCTGAAACTCTGCATTTCTAACCGGCAACCAGGCGATGCCCATGGTGCTGGACCAGGGACCCCATGTGGGGCAGCTGGCACTGTGCATACTGCCTCCCCCTTCCAGAGCCCCGGAAGTCATGGGGAGGGCACGTTTACGTTTCTAAGATGAAGTCAGGTAGCAGGAAGTGGTTAGTTCAGGGTTCAAATTCATTGCTGTCCAGGGTCTGTGTCTTTTTAACAGTAATGCCTACCACCTACCCTTCCACCTTTAGCTTGACCCTCCACAGGGGTCGATTTTGCTGCTTAGGGAGTATTTTGCAACAGCTGGAGACATTTTTGATCAGTGTGACTTGGGTTCAGGGGTGCTGCTAGTATCTAGTGGGTAGAGGCCGGGGATGCTGCTAAACATCCTGAAATACACAGGGCTGCCACCTTCCCTCCCCCCAACAAAGAATTATCTGGCCCCAGACGTCCATGGTGCTCAATATTCTTCAGCCCAGAAAATAGAAACCCACTCGAATGCCCCTCTGGAGGCCGCTCGGTGCCCTTGAATCGGAGGAGCTGGAGAGTGTTTGAAACCCTCCCATTGAAAAGTGGCACAAATAAGTGAGTCCCAACTACCCAAATGGCCCATTTCCCAGTCCGTCGGTGGTACTGCTGCTGCTTCGGGATGAGGCCGGGGTGCTCTGTAACATCCGCTCTCACCTCAGCAGATGGAAGCCGATCAAGTCTAGAAACGATCACTGTCTTAATCTCTGGCCATTCCCACGCCTGGCTGCACTCTGTTTATCGGTGTCTTTTGCTGTTTATGTCACATGCGCTGTTTTCTCTGACAGCAGCTCCCGCCTCCACCCTGTTCCCAGCCAGACGGCAGTGACTCTGGTCCAAGTGTGGGGCAGGCCAGAACCTGGCTGTGGTCCCCAGGACCAACAGCATCGGTCTGTGTCCTCCCGGACCCATTCTTGGGGGCACATATCTAATAACACCCGACCACTGAGGAGGGTTCGTTTACTGGGAGAGAGTTTCTCCCTGTTCAGGCAATTTCACTCGTGACGGTCCCTCGGCCTGCTGAGCACCCCGGCAGGGGCTTCGGTCATTCCCAGGGGACCCGATTTGCTCGAAAAGAGAAGCGCATCTCTGGGGCGGGAGGCAGCAGTGGGATAGATAATGATCTCATGCACATTCAGCTCTTCCTGGTTTGCAAAGCCCTTGAACTTGACGTGAGCCTCACAGTATTCTGCGTGGGAAATGGGACCCTTCCCGTGAATTGGCGCCTGCTGCAGAGCTGGGGAGACAGACTCTGGGATGTGGTCACTGGTGCTTGGGGAGCCGAGGGCGGATGTGGGACCTCTTTCTGGGTCTCAAGTCTGGTGCTGTTCTCAGTCTCACCCCTGTGCTCGCTCTCCCTGGCTGTCCCTGGCATAGCTGCTGGGATGTGGTCATCTTAGTCACTGTTGGGCGAATGACTTTGTTCAAGGATTCTGACTCCTGTATTTACAGGATGCGTGTGCAACCCCCCGTCAAGCCTTTCCTGGATGCCCTGGGCACACAAGGATGCTAACAGGGACGAGGCCTGACCCAACCCGTGAGGCTGGCACATTGGCAGTAATCATTTTGTCTAATTCACAGGCGTGTTTGCATGAATTGTGACTTGGCAGTGGCACAGCGGGACAGAGTCCGAACATGTGTTGGTGGAGAGGGGACAGGAAGAGGGCATTAACATGCTGTGGCCAATGGGGGGCAGGGTTGAGCACACTGGATGCAGGAGATACGGGGTGAGGGCAACAAAGCATCAAAACAGAGGAGACCATGGGAACTTGCCACACTCCCCAAACGGACCCCTGCAGTTCTGAGAGCAGGAAAGGGGCTGATGTTCACTGAGTACCTTCTGCATCTTATGCAAGGCATCGCGCACCTTCCACCCATAATCCTCAACTCGTCCCACGCACAGCGATGCACGCATCATTCCCACCTTACAGATGAGGAAACTGAGGCTCAGGTAGGCGGGCGACAACTCTCCTAAGGTCGTGCTGTGTGTGGCGGAGCTGGTTGCAGGCCTGTGTCTGCGTGGGTGAATCGAAGCCCGGTGCGGGAGGACCTGCTGCATGCTGCCCGCACTGTGAATTCCGAGCTGCTAGAACTTAAAGCTGAAATGTGGTCCGTGTGGTGACTTGTATGTCCCAGGCAGTGCACTAGGCATTTGGGATATAAGGCTGAGTACAACCCTATTCCTAAGGAATGCAGTATAGCAGGAGATTGGAAATTGGAAAATATTTGCAATGACAGCATGGGGTATGTGCCTACCTCTGTGGCTTGTACAAACACTACAGGCACAGAGATGAAGGCAGCTAATGCTATGCAGAGGAGCCAGAGAGGGCATTGTGGAGGAAGTGATTGTAGAACGGTTTTGAAGGATGAGTAGGAGTTCTCTTGTCAGAGCAGGGAAGGGCATCCCGGGTGGAGGAATGGTAGGTGCAAAGGCACAGAGGCCTGAAAACTCATAGTGAGGTCTGTGGGAATAACTGATGTGTGGGGTGCAGAGTGTGAGCAGTGGAAGAACAAGAACCTTGGTACATGGTTGATGTCAGTGAATAGAGAGCAGGGGAAGGATGAAAGACATTAGCCAATCATATTGGCTAGATACCAGAGGCCCAGAGAAGGGACCAGGTACTTAAGAACTTGTTCTCACACTAGCTTTTTTGGATACAAAATCCAGGGGCCAATGGAGAAACCTCAAAGTCCATCTTCCCTATTTCTGTAGTTGCATCTGCTAGTGGGCTGAGAAGATATATGCGCTTCATTTCCATTTAAATTGAAATAAGACATGCCAAAGGTGGCTCGATAATTACTGCCTGGAACAACGGCCCTGGGATGCGGGAAGTACGGCCTCGGTATTTGCGGCACAGATAATTTTTGCATTTGAGACTTAATTACGTTGATATAATTATTCTTCTGTCAGGAAAATCAGGTGGCACAGATGTGTCATATTTGAGTTTCAGCAGAAAAATTAAATGCCATTTTCCTTCTTTTTTTTTTTTTTTCAGGAGGCAATTTGGGCGGGTAGCACCGGGAAATCAGGAGCGGGGCGTTTGGCGTTCAGCCCAGGTCCGCGTGCCTGTCTGCAGCGGGTGCTTTGCGGGGCCCATGGGTGTCAGCCCTGGGGGGTTGGACTCCAGTGACAGTCCTGCTGTGTCCCCTTCTGAAGAGGCTGCATCAGGGATCACAGGCTGGGGGTGGTTTTAGGGTTGGGAGAGCTGTGAGCTCTGAATAGCTAGAGCTGTGAGGAACTTAGAGAGTTTTTTTTTTTTTATGTTGTTTTGTTTTGTTTTATATGTAAACCTGTGATGTAAAGACAGCATAGTCACTCACTGCTCAAAGTGGGCCCACGCTCCCCTCCCTGTCCCCATCCCACTGGCCCCAGAGACCCTCAGCCACATCTGCTTCCGTGCCTGCTGAGGACTCTCTGCCCTCCAGCCCTCCCCACCCATCGGGAAACTTGGAACCCCCAAACCAAGCGCAGAGTCCCCTCCTCACCACTGAAGCCCCAGTCCGTGGTACCAGTCTCACTCAACTAGCTGGGGCCAGTGTTCAAGCAAAAATAGCTAACCCAGAATGTATGAATTGGAGAACAGAGAGAGGAAAGTACTTTCTTGTGTTTATTATTATTATATTATTATTATTAATCATCATTATCTTATCCTCACCCGAGGGCAAGTTTTCATTGATTTTAGAGGGAAGGGGAGAGAAGCATGGATGTGAAAGAAAAAAAGAAAAACGTTGATTGTGTGCCTCTCACACGCACCCCAACTACAGATCCAATCCACAACCCAGGCATGTGCTCTGACCGGGAATCGAACTGGCTGGCAGCCCTTCGGTGCGTGGAACGACGCTCCATCCGACTGAGCCACACACACAGCCAGGGCCAGGAAAGTACTTTCTAATAGAGAGAGGACGTGGGTCGGAAGTTCAGCCTCTGCCACCCCGTGGCCCTGCAACCTTGCCCACGTGGCTTCCTTCCCTGAGCCTCAGTGGGGGTCGCTGGTGTGTGGTGTGTTGTCCACAGAGGTTTCTGTCACGGCTGCACGTGCGTAGCGAATACACACATCTCAGACTTTCTGCAGGCCAAATCTGTATCACTTAGATTTTAAACAGCCCAAATTGCCTGAAATGTTAGCCTTGCGCCCTCAGGCAATAGCTGGGGGCACTCTCAAACAATCAGAAAAATGAGCCGGGGAAGGAAAGAGGGCAGCAGGTGCCTGGGGCCCCCAGCTCTTCTGCGTTGAGATAATGGAGAACCCCGGCAGGGCAGGCTGGCGGGGTGGGGCGGGGCTCCAAGGGCCCCTGCCCGTCCACTCAGCACCCTTCACTCTGCCTTTACTATGCAGCCGTTTCACCTGAGTGTGTGTATCAGGATGGAAATACAGCAAAACATGGACCTTAAGAGTGGCTGTCCCCGAATAATGGACTTAAGAGTAATGTTTTTTGCCTCTTTCTTTGTTTTCTAACTGCTCTGTGGTGCATCCTGCTAGAACCAGAAAGCGAAAGCACAGTTATGTGTCACGTAACAATGTTTCGGAGCACAGCGGGCCACCTGTGTGACGGCGGTCCCACACGACTACAACGGAGCAGGGAAGTTCCAGTCATCTGGTGTCCTCACAGCCTAGTGACGTCGCGGCTGTCCCAACGTCATAGCGCGACACGTTACTCACACGCCGTGGTGATGCCGTTGCACACAGACCCGCCGCACTGTGGGTCCTGGGGAAGTGCAGCGTGATGCGTGAGACTTGGTGATGAACGGCTGGTCACTGCCCTCTACTTTCTGTCATTATTTTAGCGTGCTCTTTCTCGTCTGCCGTGTTGGGCTGGCAGCTGCCCATACGTCACGCGTTTAGCGCATCTCTTGATTGCGTCGTTTTCTCTTGCGATGAATTCAATCTTGTGCTGCTCTGTACCGCAGCGTGCCGTATAGGCCTGTGGCCTGGGAGCAATAGGCTCGGCGTGTCGTAGGCTAGACCGTCTGTTAGGTTTGTGTGAGAGTACTGTGTGCGTCTCGGGCGAAGACTGGCTCACCTAAGGACACACTTCTCAGGAGTGCGTGTTGAGAGGCACATGACTGCAAGGGTCTTTTTTTAAAATATTTTATTTATTTATTTTTAGAGAGGGAAGGGAGGGGGGAGAGAGAGAGAGAGAGAGAGAGAGAGAGAGAGAGAGAGAGAGACATCAATGTGTGGTTGCCGGGGGCCATGGCCTGCAACCTAGGCATGTGCCCTGACTGGGAATCGAACCTGCGATACCTGGTTCGCAGCCCACGCTCAATCCACTGAGCTACACCAGCCAGGGCTGCAAGGGTCGTTAAAAGAAAGAATATCTTATCAGCTTGTTAGGGCTGTGGTAACAAAGCACCACAAACCAGGTGGCTTGGGAAAACAGTCTCGCCATGCTGGAGGCCAGAAGTCTGGCTTCAGGAGGTGGGTAGGGCCGTGCTCCTCGGAAGATGCTGGAGAAGGGATGTGCATCTCGCCTAGCTCCTGGTGCTTTGCTGGCAATCTCCGGTATCCCTCGGCTGGTAAGCGCCTCACTCCTGCCCTCCATCTCTGCGTGGCACTCTCCCTGTGTGTCTTCACATCATTTTCCCTCCTGTGTCTGTCTCTCTCTGTGTCCCAGTTTCCCTCTTCTTACAAGGACACCGGTCATATTGGGTGGGGGCCCACTGTCATGACTGCATTTTAACTGGAGTGCCTCTGTGAAGACCCTCTCTCCAAATACAGTCACACTCTGAGGGGCTGGGGTTAGGATTTAATGAGTCTTTCTGCGGGAGGAGAGGGGAGACACAGTGCAGTCCATGAACAGATACGGTGCTAGAAATGGGAAGAAGTGCAGAGTGGCCCCAGGGTTTTTCTGTGAGCGTGGGCGGCAGTGTTCTGACCCCAGAAAACCGTGAGAGATGCTGAACGATACTTGATATTTCCCAACACTAGGTGTTGAGGCAGTTTGTCACGTAACAACTGATAATAAATAACTGATAGAGGCTAGGAGTTTTTAACCCCATGTTTGAGTCTATAATACTTGAAAGCTATAATTCTGGATTTCTTAAAACTTTTTCCTTGAAACACACATACGAGGTCTGTCCAGAAGGTACCAGCTCTGTAACATGGAAAATAGAGACATTTATTGAAGAAGATACAAGACACATTGCACATAGGACAATGATGCCTCAGTCCCTTTCAAAGTGGGCACCTTGGGGCCTCACACAGTTCTCCCAGTCTCCATCAACTGCCCCATCGCATTTTCCTGAATCTCATCAGTGGTCTGAAATCTCTTCACTTTCAAAGGTGACTTTAGTTCTGGGAAAAGACAGAAGTTGCAGGGCGCTGAATCTGGGCTGTAGGGGACTGAGTCACCTGGGTGATTAGATATTTCACCAAAAATCTCTGCACAGAGATGTGATGCATGAGCGGGCATGTTGCCATGATGAAGCTGCCAATCACCAGTTGCCCATAGCTACAGCCTTCTGAATCATCTCAGTAGTTTCTGCGGAGGAATGTTCAAGCTTAACACCAAATTCGATGCAGGCTCATTGCTCTACTCGCTCAGTCATTTTGAATGCGATGGCCCCACAGTACACACGCTCATTCAATAGCATCTACTCCCCCAGCTGACTAGTACAGTGGCGTCGTCATTGTTCACACATGCACATTGCAGTCCCCTCTCCTTGGCTGCCAGGTTACATCGATGTTGGGCAAACTGTTCTCATTAGAATAACACTGGCTGGACTTTTTCTAGACAGACCTCCTATATTGCTGGAAAAGTGTGCATGTCTTGTGTACACAGCCTGATGAACTTTTGCAAACCGAAAATACCCTTGTCTGTCTCTAGCAATGAAGCCTGGAATGAGCCCAGATGCTCTTGTGCTCGGCGCCAGTAATTTTCCTGTTCGCTCTCAGAGCCACTCTGGCCCCTCCCCTGCTTTGCTCAGAGTCGCAGGAAACTGTTCACCAGCCGCCTCCTGGTAGGTTGCATGGCAGCAAGGGACAGCTGCAGGACAGGAAGAGAGCACCCACAGTGTTTTTCCCTGTCTTGCACTGTCTCGAGTGGGATCCCTGGCAGCAGCTGAGCCTCTGTAATTCCACGTTCCATCAGGGACTCCTCTCCTCTGTGACGCCAGCTGCCAGCAGGCGGCCCTGTTGAGGTTCTGCCGCCCATTGGGTGGCCCAATGTCTTCGCGTTTCCTTACCAGCCCTAGGTTGGCACTGCCTCCCTGCTGTTGATGATCCCTTTTTCCCTCCCAGTTGCCTGTCACCTGGATAACTAATTCCCAGTATTAAATTCCTTCGGTTGAATGATCTGGAGTGATTTAAATTTCCCTGATGGATACAGGCTCCTCGGAGGCATTGTACTGATTCCTTCTGGATTCATCAAGAAAGCATTGAGTTCTTAGACTTCATTTCCTGAGAAAGGAGGCTGTCCTCAGTATGCAATATCTGCAGGCATCATATTTTCCGTCTTTACTTAGAAAAAAGGAAATGGGGGTGTTCATTATGTGTCAAATAGGTGCCCCCTGTGGTAAGTATACCAGATGTACGCAGTTTTACATGATTTCCTTTGTCCCTTGCAACAACCTTCAGCTAGAGAATAATTCTGTCATTTTAACAGATGAGGGACTGGAAATAAGAAAGGATTAGTAACGCTTCAGAATTCACACAGGTGCTTCAGGGTGCATCTTGCTCTGAAGACACTGCTTCTCCAGCTGCCTCCATGTGGTTGGTTTGCATCTCTCCCTCCCCACCTACCAGGTCTCTCCCTAAGTGTTGCAGGCTGCAGCTTCCTTTAATTCCGTAGAACACTTGCCAATTTTCAAGGACAAATCCACCCCGCTCAAAGACTAACATGTGTCTTCTTTGAGGGTTCGGGAGGATTGAGATCAGTGAAAGTGTGGCAGAGCTGAGAGTTCCCGTTGATGCTGGTAAATGGAGCAGAGGTCAGCCCTGGACGCTGGCCCCAGATTGCCTGGGCCCGTGCAGTGATCGATTGGACATGCCTGCCATGGGCGAAAAAAGGGCAGGAAGAATCAGGTATTTACTGATGCTTTGAAAGTGGGCAGGCCAGAGCTCCAATCCGCCACTTTCTCGCTGCGTGACTTTGGAATCTTCGACAGGTCTCTCTGTGTCTGTTACCCCCTCATAAAAATAGACGAAAAACAAAGAACGTGCAGGGTAGATATGAGAAGGAAGAACGGACCTTGGAGGGAGAAGACCACCTTTTCCCCAGTTCCCCCTCCTGCCGGAGGTTGGGCTCGCTTTCAGTCTCAAATAAGACAATCGGATGCACACTTTTAGGGTTTCTAATGGGTACCTCAACTCTCCCCTTTCCCCAAATGAGGCTGAACGCTGCCTGCTAACGCTCCCTTCATTGCTAAGAGGGCCTTGAGCTCCGACCAGGGCATAACTCACAGGGCTTTCGCGTTCCCTGCAGCCTCATTTCTCCCAGGCAAGTGGCCTTTGGACAATTGGAATGAAACAATGGCCATTCCTCATAATCTTTCTTTGGAGACGCAGGTATCCTTGGGTGAAGCAGGAGCAACTAGAGGCAAAGGGGGGAAGTGCTGTGGGCTGGGTTCCTGGGACCTGGATCCAACTCTGGGTCGGCAAGTCTTAGTTACATGTTCCAGGGCAAGTGATAACCTCTCTGAGCCGCAGCCTGCTCATCTGTAAAATGGGGTCAGTGAGGCTACTGAGAACGCCCCAAGAGGCAGGGAGCGGGTACGTGGACCAGGGGACTGTTCCTGGGAGCATCAGAGAGAAATGAACTCTTAGATTTGTTAACGTTCTGAAAATAAAAGTTATTCACATTCCTGGCAGACTATCTGGAGAAGTATAAACAAGGAAAGTAAAAGTCACCGATATCTCAGCACGCAGAGACAACCGCCCGCTAACGTGCTGCTGTAATAGTCTCAAAGCGCCCTTTACGTGTTTATAGAGCACTCGGTTCTGAGGCTCCTTAAACAGAATTGTGTGCGATGCGGTGTTTTAAACATTTAGCAGAGTGCTGCACATGGGAGAAATAGAAATAAATGTATTCACTTATTAATTAATTCAAGACACTTATTAAGCACGTGTCAGACTAGGAATATTTGTGCGTATCTATATATACAGAGGTGCATAAGCATTCATACCTATATACATATAATACTATGTGAGCGTGATTCTTTTTATTTTGCAGCAGGCTCTGTATCATGAAGTTTCTACTTGTCCTTACTGCACAAAATAAATAAATAAATAAATAACAAGATGGCCCTGGCTGGTGTGACTCAGTGGACTGAGCATTGGCCTGTGAACCAAAAGGTCACCAGTTCTATTCCCAGTCAGGGCACATGCTTGGGTTGGGGGCCAAGTTCCCCAGTAAGGGGCATGAGAGAGGCAACCACACATTGATGTTTCTCTCCCTCTTTTCTCCTTCCTTTTCTCTCTCTCTAAAAATAAAAAATTAATTAATTTTAAAAATAACAAGATGAATTTTCATCATGTTTTGGGGGTGTTTTGACATCCTCTGCTCTATAATATAAACTTGTCAAATTAACTGTGGGAGGTCTTGGTGGAGCAGGGGGTGACCTTGAAAGGCCGGAGAGGCAACCTCCAGGGGTTCAGAAACTGACAGGAAGCACTGCACATTTGCAGACAGGAGAAGGGCTCTGAAGATGTAGCTGCCCTGGGCGGAGGAAACAAACAACGGTTTTAAATATTAGCCTCTAATTGAACATCACAAGAGGAGATGATGTTAATTGCCACCATTAATTATCGTAGAAACTGCTCCCTGCCCTGGCAGCCCTATGCGACACGCTCCAGGGGGAGCATCTCGAGGGTTCAACATGGTTAGTAATTCTCATAAGTGGTGCCGGGAGGCCGGTAAGTACACATACTGCCTATTATTGCATTGATCTCTCTGTGCACGTGGTGTACACTGCGTGTGCGTTAGTGAGTGTGCAGTGCTCTTACCCCTCCTTCACTCACTGCTTAGAGCCACACGGTAACACCAGTCCTTCAATCCCAAAACATGCATTGAGCGCCTACTCTGTTCTGGACACCGGAACATTGCCATTGTGGCAATGGCAATACAGATCAATGAGGCCCCTGCAAGAATATAAGCTCCGTGGAAGTTAGGGCTTTGTCTCTCTGCATCGCCTGAGCCAAGATCAGTGCTGGCACCTAGTAGGTGCTCAATAAATGATCGTTAAATCAATGAATTAATGGATGAGTGGTTTAGACGGTCCCCGATTTACAATGATGTGGCTTGTGACTGTTCAGCTTTGCGGTGGCATGACAATGATATGCATCCAGTAGAAATTGTACTTCGAATTTCAAGTTTTGATCTTTTTCTGGACTAGGGACAGGCAACCTGTGGTCCCATTCTCTCGTGATGCTAGGCAGCCGCAGCTCCCAGTCAGCCACGCGACCCCAGGGGTGACCAACGACCCTCGGCGGTGTGCGTGTCGCTGGTGATGTTCTGGGCATCGTGCTTTGTGTTTTGCATTCCCTCATGGCTGCCGAGAGCCCCTCGGTGCCTCCTGCTTCTGGAGGGAAGAGCAAGACAATGACACCTGCACCCCCACTCACGATGGGGTTACTGATAACGTGAGTGTGGTGAGCACATTTGAGGAGGGCCAGGCCCAGCCGTGCTGCTCGGCAGGTTAGGTGTGTCAGATGCCTTTCGACTTACGCTATGTCCCACTGATGATGGGTATCTCAGGCTGTAGCCCCATCTATGGTTGAAGAGCATCTGTATATGAATATATGCAATGAATACATAACATGTATCAGTATGTTGTTTCCATAACAGTGTATGTATCACTATCTGTAGCTATAGATCAATATGTGCATATGGTATCTTTATTAGTAGGCTTCTGCTGTATATACCTTATTATCTAAATGGTCAGATCCTAATTGCCCCCAACCTGCCCCAGGCCCACACCTGGCTGTAAACACAACTCTGTTTGCATGTATCCATCCTGACACAGTCCTGAGCTTTGTTAGAGGTGCCTCCCCGCACCCCCTTCTCCCGAGCATCCCTCTGTGTCACTCACAGGCTCTCTGGTCGGGCCCCTGCTTTGTCTGCCCCAGGGACACCAGAGCCCCGCGTCCATCTCACCCGATGACGTGGTCTCTGCAGTCAGCATTCTCTGTGCAGTTTTCGAGTTGGAGCAGGAAAGGTTTGCTGATTGCTGATTACACAGACTCTGAATTTCCCCAACTGTCTCCTTGGGATGTTCCCGCTGAGCCTGTTGCGAGGCCCCTGGCAGACAGAGGACGGGACTCAGTGTAAAGGGTGCTGGTCCCCTGGACCCCGTCTTTGGTCCATGTACCCTCATCTGCGGATGGTTTCCTTGCCTTCCACACTCCTCTTTCTGTCTAGCTGACCCCTCCTCTACACCGCCCTGCTTTCCACCCACATCTCTCCTCCTCGGGACACTGAAACAGCTTTGCAGCCAGAGTCCTGCTTTCCAGCCTCCTTATTGGCTGAGTGACCTTGGCAAAGCTCCTCGGTGACGTGGGGACACCCACCCAGTTGCTCCACATTCTCCTCTGATATTTAAATGATGGCAATGCCACTGTTGGCCAAGCCTTTCCTCTCTGCCGAGTGTGAAGAGGGCTACTGCTGGCCACGTGTATCCATGGGGTTCAGAGGACTCCAGTAACTCGCTAAAGGTCACGCAGCCCGTGAGCCAGGCTCCAGAGACTACATTTGCTTTCATGATAATCTGGGTTTGACTCACCTCAGGTCCCCTTTCCTCTGCCCTCCCCAGCCTGTTGAGTCCCAGCCCAGGGCCGCCCACCCCTGACCCAGCACTGCACCGTCCCTGCCCTTCGCCCACCAGGAAGCTCTTTGGGGTGCGGGCTTTAGGTCCCAGGGGCTCCCTCCACGTGACCTTGACCCAGGCGCCATTCACCAGGCACAGCTGCGAGGGCCCACCTGTCCTCTGTTCTCATCGCTCAGCCCGAGTGGTCTAAAGAGGTCTCACTCGAGAATGCCCCATCTCAGCATTGGGGTCTTGCAGCTGCGTGACCTCAGACACTCGTTTGCTGCTCTGGCCCTCAGTGTCCTCGCCTCTAAAACAAACACTCACCCTAAATGACCCAGACGTAGACTTCGGATAGCATCTCTGTGTTGTACAAAGGCACAGGGCCCCGTCTCCTGGGGAAGAGTCCACTGCCCAGTGACCTTGGCGCCCTGGCCCACTGGGGAAGGGGCTGAGCTTGAGTGAGTAGCTGCCCCTATAGCTGCTGGGATTTTGTCCCCAGCCACCTTCCTGGGTGTTTTTATGAGCCCATGAGCTGGCGTCCTGGGGCAAGTACTCCCCTCGCCTCCCTGGGATGTGTGCTGCTTCCTCAGAGGGCCCACTGGCCTCCTGCCCAGGGCCCTGCCTCAGGTGTCTGTCACCTTGTCAGCACAAGGTGGGGACCTCACAGCTGGCAGTTTCCATCATCTGCTGTGCCCTACCAGCCCCTCACCACAGCACCCCTGCCTCTCTCCATGCCATACCCACTCCCCTTTAGAACTGTGGTCTCCCCTGTACCAGCTTTATGGAACAAGCACAGTTCACTGTTTCAGCCTGGCTCTGTTGGAAAAGCCAGACTTACAGTGTGGTAAGCAGACAAGTCAGTGTCCAGGAGAACTGAGAGTGCCCCTTGAACGGGGAACAGCCCCAACTTTGACTGGGTGCGCACCCACAGCACCAGAAAGATCAAGGAACCGAGAAACGGACAGAGCAGGGTGCACGTCCCTTCTCTGCTCCAGCCTGCCCTGACTGACTGTGCTGGCCTCGGTTTGCTCACCTGCAAATGAAAGGAAAGTGATCCCAGGCCCAGAGAGGGGCTGTGAACTGTTCGAGGACACACTGCTAGCCAGTTAGATGAAGAGCTGAGAACTACACATAGATCTGACGCCGAGTCCTTACGTTTTCACCTCTCTACTCTCTGATTGGTTGAGATATACAGAAATATATGTGTGGTCCTTAAAGCAATAGCCAATAAGTAAACTTTACATAATTAGAACGACTTACAAGAAAAAGTCTTATCCTTAAACCCTCTTCACCCCTACCTACCAATATTCTCAGCCCTGGCTATTTGCAGAGATGTAGGCAGTGATATTCCCCTGCTCTGTGCTGTGTCCTTAACGCTGATTCACGGAAGCGTTCCGTGCTGCCCCGGTCCTCATTTCTGATGTTAATGTCTGCCTAGTGGCCTCACAGTGACACGCTGTGATGTCCCTCACCATCCCTAATCATTGAGTGATGAGGCGGCAGTCAGCCTCTCCGTGTCATCAGACGGCACTGCTCCGAGCACCCTCAGGTACAGAGCCCGACTCTGCTGTTTCCTTCCTTCCCAGTAGAATTAATTTCCAGAAGATGCGTTTTCAGGTTTGACTGAGGGTTTCTCAGCCTGGGCACGGTTGACCTTTGGGCCAGGTCGTTCTCCATGGTGGGGACTGGCCTGGGCACTGTAGGATGCTGGGTGACACCCCTGTCCTCTTCATACTCGATGCCAGTAACAACCCCCCAAGTCATGACAACCAAAAGCGTCTCTGCGCATTACCAGTGTCCCCAGGGCATACACACCCTCAGCTGGCCATCACTGCGGTCAGGCATAGGGCTGTGGGACATGTTGCAGGTGGAAGTCAGCGCTTTGCCAGGACCTGGGCAACATCTGATGAGGGCGGTGTCAGCGAGGGAAGGGAGGGACGAGCAAGAAGAAGAGAGTTGGATGCACCAAGCCAGTTCCGGCACCACCACTAAGCTTCTTCCACTCTGGGCCTCCGTTTCTCATCTGTGAAATGGGAGCAGGAAGAGTGACCCATTTGCAGGCTTGTGAGCAGTGAGTGAGGTCAGGCATGGGAAATGCTGAGCACAGCGCTGGGCTCAGAAAACTCTCAGTAAACATGGTGCTGCTGGCCTGCTCTGGCAGGAGCCCCACCGGGCCTGCCGTCTTTGCCTTTGCTGCCTTGGAGGATGGAAAGCTGGGGCTTGGGGCTGGAGGTGACAGAAAGGGAACCATTCTTGTTCTGCCCTCCCCCCTCCCACTGCAGACCCATCCAGGGGCACAGGCTACGCTTCAGGAAACGCCCTCTGTGATGGGGCCGGGAAACATCGATCAGTGTGTGTGTTTCCTCATCTGTCCAAGCTGCACCAAGGGCTCACTCTGCACCAGGCAGGGTGGTGGGGTGGGCTCAGCGTGGCTCTGGGTCACACAGCCTGGGTTCAGACCCCCAGCATGGGCGAGTGAGCTCTGTCCGTGGGCCATCCCCCGGGAGCCCGCATGCATCCATTTTCTCCATAAAATTCAGAGCATTAGTCGGAGGGTTTGTTAAGCCCACCCGCAGAGAGAGGCTGGCACGGGCACCCGCCACGTTAATAGGCGCTCGGTGAACACGAGGCTGAGCCCCCATGGGTGGCTGGGGTCCTGCCCGAGGATGACGCGTGCTCATGGTCTCTGTCCCCAGGAGAAGTACGTAGAGGAGCTAGCCGCGGTGAGACAGACCCTGCAGATGGACCTGGAGACCTCCATCCGGAGAATTGCCGACCTGCAGGCGGCCTTGGAGGAGGTGGCGTCCAGCGACAGTGACACAGAGAGGTAACCCGGAGCGGGCCCACGGCGACTGTGCATAGTAGGTGGGCTGCACTCTGCAGGGAGCCGTGGCCTTCTGTGGCTGGAGCTCCCACTCAGGTCTGGGGCTGCCCTTGGTGGGAGACCCAGGCGTGTTCAGGGCAGGAGGTATCTGGCCGGCTCAGGGGAGGAGGCAGGGTGCCATCTTGCCCAGCTTGCTGAGCCTTTGGGAGTGAGGCAGTCTCGGGGAGGGGCTGCAAAGGGGACTGCAGTGTGTGATCTTGGGCAAGTTATATGTCCACTCTGGGCCTAATTCCCTCCTCTGTAAAGTGGACAGGATACTGTTGAACAAACCACATCAAATTGCCAAGATTTGGCCATTTTTGATCTACAGACTGGACGTTTTATATATTCAACCCACACCTACCTCACAGGGTTGCTGGCGAGAGAGTCTAATGAGTGAATACGTGAGCGTCACTTAGAACAGCGCCTGGGGCTTGTAAGTGCTGTGCGAATGTGAGCCACGTTTGTGCAGAACAACAAGAAATCTTACAAAGGCAACAAGTAATCTGAGGATGCAAGATTCGACGACCAGCGATTGGTGAGATCACTGAACTTCAACGTTCAGGGCTTCTCTCCTTCCTCGGAAGGCAGGCTGCTTCTCACCATCTTCGCTCAAGTCTCAAGCTGCCTGGGGCTGTGAGTGGGCCACTTAGCTGGAAGGAGTTTGAAGTGTCCTGGATGGGCACGCAGCTGTTCCCCAGAGCTGCCTTTGTGGTGTTGGCCCGGCATTTCTCTGGAAATGACAGCTGCCTGTCTGACCCCGGCATCTCTGCCCCGTCCCAGCCTCTGCAGCAAAGCCCAGGCAGCGGGGAGAGACTTGTGCTTTGCATTGCTTTGATGAGGAACAGGGTGTCTCAGCCTAACTTTCAGATGTGACCCCCTCCCTACAGCAGCCAGCCACCCCTGAGCACACCTGTGTGGGCTGCATGGGCAACCAGCCCCTCCTGGTCTTCTTCTCAGGGATTGGGGATGGTTCATGCTCAGCCAGAACCATCGAGGATTAGACCACGGAGTACAGCCTTCTTCATTTGCACATTCAAATCCTGACCTCAGAGAAGTTCAAGGTCACACAGCAGATTAACATCATACACTGAGTTAGAACCCAGTGCTGCTCAGTTTCCCACCCAGACCTTTGCCAGCCACACGCCTCTTCATCAATAGGGTGCCTGCAGGGGCCGGCAGCTGACCGGTGGGAGATGTGGGAACGAGACCAGCAGTGAGGGAAACAGAAAGAGTTGCATGTGCCCTGTGGCTGGTTCCAGTGGGAAGAACCTCAGAACCTCCAGTGCCTCAGAGCTGACCACACCTAGTCACGAAAAAAGCCTGGAGGGAAATCCGCCCACCCTCTGATCCCAAGAGGGCAGGCCTTATTGGTGACCTGAGTTTTCACTTTCTGCAAGCTCATTTCTATGCTCTAACATTTCTGCAATGAGCTTGACACACACACCCGCTCCTAGCTCTCCCAGCACCCTCTTTAGATTTTGCTCGCCCATGTGTTGTGCTCTACGCAGCTGATGGTAGCGTGGGACACAGTCTTCCCTTGACGCGGGCCTGGGAGGGGCGTACGCTGTTCAGAGGCACGTGACCTCCAACTCTCCCACAAAGGTGTCGCGCTCAGCGTTGCCTCAGCAGAGACCCAGTGGCTCCAAAACCTCCTGTTCTTGGCTCTAAGGCGAGGGCTGCATCTAAAGAACCTGCAGTTCGTGCAAAAATGGCTTCCATGCACATTCTGAGTATTTCAGCCACTCCCTACTAATTTGTACATCTGCCAAATTGCCAGTGAGATGGCAAACACCAATGTCACAGCTGCTCCCAGCTTGTGATTACATGGAGAGGTGTCCTGTCCGCCGCCCCCTCCAGTTTTATTAGTGTCGTGACAGAACTAACGTCTGTAATTACCAACCCCTATTGCTCGTATTACGCACTCAGTGCTTGGACTAGTTTTTCTATTAATAGAAATGCTGGACCTTTTGCATTCATTATCAAGGGAATTGATAGCTGTGTATACTACTGGTTTGGTTTTTTTGCCAACGAGCAAAACTTCTGAACCATCTTCACTTGCGTAATAAGAGATTCTTTTTTTGAATAAACAATAGAAGATATAAAAATGACAGAATCGGAAAGGGGAAGAGAAGGACTATGCATGGGGGTGTGGGCACAGGCTGGGCAGAAGGTGTGACAGGAAGCCAGGAGCAGAGTCTCACCTGGACATTGAGATCACAGAAATGAAAGCTCTGGAAATGAGTCCTCTCTTGCTGTGTCAAGTGTATATTGTACCTTGTCCAACATATATCCCTTTATGTTGGCTGAAATTAGGCTGAAGTGGGACAAGCTGAAATCCCTGGGCCTAACCAAAGATTGCAGCTGCCCTTAGTTCTGAGTTAGTGGGCCCAGGCTCTGGCCAGACTGTGAAGGTTCCTGCTATGTAGTCGGACAGGCTTTGGAGCCTCCTAGCTCTCTCTGTGCCTGAGCAAGGTACGTGAGAGAGAAGCATGTCTCCTCTCCCCTCCTTCCACCCCCCCTCCCGCCACTTTCTCCTCCCCTCTCTCTGCCTTTCTTCCTCTTGAATGGCTCACAGGAGCCCACTGGATCCCCCTATTCCTTGATGTGCCCCAGAACCCCAGGCAGGATCAGCTATGTAATTACTGTGCCCACTGTAACATAAAAATATGGGCCTTCTTGTTCCAGATTCATGCAGAATTTGGAGACAATGACAGCAGAGCATGAAGCCAAGCACAGGCCCTTCTGCAAGAGTAAGGGCCTGGGGAGCCAGCCCTGACCCCACGTGGCTCTAAGAAGCATTTCTTAATTTTCAGCAAGCCTTGGCCCTAGCTCACTGCCCTGTAACTTGGACTTAAAATTTGCAAGGAACATAGATTTCAATAATAGCATAGGGATGAGGGAGGACTCGGAAAAACATTGCCCACAAAGAAGTCTGAACACATTTTGGAGAATTGTACAAACCATGTTCTCCGGTCACGCTGCCATTAAAATGAGGATCAACGATAGAAAAGAGAAATATGCGTTACTAGGATGCAGAGCCACCGTCCGGAGCAGAGCTCCCGGCTCCGGAGTGCTGAGCAGCCCCAACGCCCACCTGTGCTGCTCCCCAGCCTGGCAGCTCCGTGCTGCGCGCCCCGCTCAATTGTCTTGTTACCCGGGGTAAGAGCTTTGGACAGGAGCCAGAGGGATTGGTCCATGGCACTCCCCCAAACTGAGCTCTCAATTAGGATTCAGACCCGCCCTGGAGAGAGAGGGAGAGAGCAAGGTGCTTCAGCTGGAGGTGAGGTTCTTTGAGAGACTTGTTCAAATTATAAAAAGTCACATTTCCCCATGTTGGGAATTAGATCCGAGTGTAACAGGCCTCCCAGGCTGGAAACGCGGCTACGTGCTCAGAAAGCCAGGTGAGCTGTGCGGCAGCATTTAAATGCGTGCTGTCCTGCTCCAGAGTGCCGCACGGTCCCTTTGACTGTGGCGCCCACCTTCTTGGGTTAACGGAGAAATGCTTTAAGCTGTTACCCCAAGCCTGGAGCGCACTCATTAGTCAGGGAGGGAGGGACACGTCAGCTGACAGGCAGCTCTGTCTGTCTCCTTGGCTGGGGGTTTGGGGTGGGGTGAAGGGAGTGTGGAGAGGTCAGTGGATGACCTCTGACTGCAGGGCCGGCTGAGAGTATATCCATTGCAGGTGGCCCAATCTGAGATGAGTGTTCTAGCAAGAGTCCTCTATTGGTGTTTTGAGTTCAGTTCTATATTTTCCGACATATATCCTTTTCACTTGCCTAAAATTAAGCTTCAGTGGGACAAGTAGGAAAAACTGGGTCTAACCAAAGATTGCAGTTGCCATCCAGGGCATAATTTTGTGTTAGTTTGTTTATTCACGGGTGCGGGTTCTGACCAGACCACAGAGGTTCCTGCTGCTTAGTGACACAGGCTACGGAGCTGCCCACATCTCTCTTCCTGCAATTCTCTTACATTCTCATTTGCCCTCCCCTTTTTGAGTAATTAGCATGCCCCAGAACTGGGGAAAGGCTTAAAGAATTTCTCCATTATTCCAAATGGGTCGGTGTCTGACGTCCCATTCCAAATTAAACACAGGACCCTGGTTTAAGATAGCGCGTGTTTAAATGATGCCACAGAGCTCACCTGGCTTGCTAAGCCTCTCTGTAGCTTGGAGCGCCTGGGCACCCAGCTCGTGGGCTTTGCAGGGAGTGAGAGCTCCAACCACTGCCTCCTCTGGCATTACAGGAAACAAATGACAATTCTGCTGACAGGCGCTCTTTCCTCAGGACTTGGTGCCAGGCTATGCCACCTGCCCATCTTACATGTATTATTCTCATCACAAATCTCTGAGGTTGGTACGATTAGCATCTCCAGGTTATAATGATGAACTGGAGCTGAGAAAAGTCAGGGTTCCAGCCCCAGTGCACACGGCAAGGGACGGTTTGTGATCTGACTTCCAGGCTGACTCTGTCACGCACAGATTGACTGATCAAGTGCTGCCCACCTGTTAGACACTCCCCTTCTTCCCCCTTTCCCTTGTCCAGGCCTCTCCTCTGCCGAGTAACTGGCCCGTCATTCTGGCAAACTCCTGTCTGTCACTCTGATGTGGGCCCGGCGTGTTCACGTATGACTTCCCAGGCCGTGTTTGTATTCAGACAGGGGTTGCCTGGCAGAGACTCACCCTGAAGGAACATGGCAGAAGACATTTAATTAATTATTTTGCTCATCAGCAATCCCGTGCCCAGTAATGCCTGGCACAAGGTGTTTGTTAAAAGCCATAAGCGCCAAGGTAGGAGAAAGAGCCACTGAGTATACATGTCGGGAGATGAAGGTTCCGGTCTTGGCTGCACCGCCAAGTCCATCAGGACCGTGGACAGGTCCCCTGGTGTTCCTGGGCCTCAGCCTGCCCACTCAAAAGATTCAGATCATCCTCATTATCACCATGGTCTTTATGATTGTCATTGTCATCATCGTCATTGTCATCATAGCAGAGTGCCTGCTGTGTTAAGACATCCGGGGTTATAGCAGGGAGCAGGCAAACGTGGACCTGCACCTGGAGCTGGTCCTGAGACTCCTTCTTCATAGGGTGAAAGGGTCAGTAGGCCTCAAACTCCCTCCTTTAAGGAGGACCCTCTTTGTTACACCAAAGCAAACTTCTACAGAAGATTCTAGCTTAGGACGGACTGCAGCCATCCTCTCTGATGGGCATGAGAGAGGAAGGCTTGAGGCTGAGCACCCATCCCAGGCCCCTCTCCCTGGCCCCTCGGTGGCCCCTGGAAGAAGTCCTGGAACACAAGGGCTCACTGGACCGTGGTGCACAGACTGAAGTCCCTGCCACGGTCCATGATCACTGACTCGTAAAAACTCAACCTGGTGGTGATTCCTCCCGATCTGGCTTATGCTTCTCAGAATCAGGCAGAACGAAACATCTCCTGCCTCTGCCGAAAAGCCTCTCCCCCCTCCTCCCCCGAAACCGTCACTCTTCAGGATAGAGGTGCTAGGTGCTTTTGGCCTGCTCTCACACCATCAGCGTGTGATGAGGTTTCTGGAAGCCTTTCTTCACCCAGCCCCTTTATTTTAAACATCCTCTGTTTTTGCTGAAACATTCCCAAATGGCAGGCAATCTGTGGTCCCAGCCGGACACCGCCCTTGGTCTGGGTGGTGCTTCACCTTGGCTGGACAAACAGAATGCCCGGCAGGCCTCGACTTCCACCTCAGAGGCTCTGTGCAGATTCAGTGATACGGGTCCGCAGGCAGGTGCAGCCAGCGCACAGATACTGTGAAAACCCAGGGTTGTTTTCAGTAGGCACCCCTACCCGTATCTTTCTGTCTCTTCTCGCGGCTGGTTCTTTTTCAGAGTCCTGGGCTCAGGTTGGGCTAATGATGATTGCTGATAATCTCATGTCCTTACAAGATTGCCTCTTTAGACGCTCCACCATTCTTTCCCCCACATTGTGATAAAGGGTATAACTGATCCTAATGGTGCAGTGATATGTCATGTCTGCTGCCTGCTCGCTTGTCATGGAAACTATTGGTCTGGAAAACCCAGTTCTTCCTGTTATGGCAGAAACCAGCACTGAAATTAGCTATTTTCACAGAGCCTGGCAGGAACCGGAAGGCACACCTCAAATGAGCCAAATGAGGAAGCCAAATAAAGGGATGGTTTACCAAGATAATGGGCACCATGTTGAGAAAAGGATGCCCAAGGAATGGTGCGGCCCCTGGGGCTAGCCACTCCTGGGGGCAATTACCTCTGCTGGAATTCAGAGGAGGGAGGGCAGGAGAGGTGGCCAGAAAGAGAGAGAGAGGAATTGCTGTAGGGAGAAATCCAAGAGAATACTCAACCCTCCCTCTCTTCCCTCTGTCCCTCCCACTGTTATTATTTGAGTCCCCATT
Source organism: Tonatia bakeri (assembly GCA_004024845.1). Taxonomy (NCBI): domain Eukaryota; kingdom Metazoa; phylum Chordata; class Mammalia; order Chiroptera; family Phyllostomidae; genus Tonatia; species Tonatia bakeri. The sequence continues at coordinate 54,484 of PVIA01001604.1, forward strand.
GGCTGAGTCCACAGGGCAGGGAGCCCCTGATGTGGCTGCAAAGGTACAGGTCAGCTTCCTGGGCATGTCGCAGGGTGGAGTGGATTTGGGGGAGTAAAAAGAAGACAGTTACAACAGGACATCTCAAAGTTATGGGTCTCTAGTCTGGAGAAGGAGCCCTTGCAGAAAGGGGTGAATTTAAACTTGGGACTCCCCCCAACCATGGGCTCATACTCATGGGGTTGGCTGGGGTGAACAGTGGCCACGAATTACCAGGAGCATGTGCCATCATTAGTTATTTTGTGCTATGAAGACTTTCCCGGGCTCGGGTTCAATTAAAGATTGATGTTCAGCCTAATGACGTCTGTGAGGAAGTAGGTGTCTGGCTGTCCAGCAGAGAGAGAGACCTTGCTTCCTGCAGAATTCAAGGCGAGTTGCTTCAGGATTATGGAGATGTTAGGGTGCCCAGGCACCCGCTAGGACCTGTGGCCACAGCCTCTTTTACTCCAGAGTTGTGGAATTCTGAGGTGGGAAATGGGTGTGAAGCCCCCACACCCATTCGTGGCTCAGGTGCCACCCCCACTGTGGCCAGTGTTGACCGGTCTTCCCTGCTGGGGGCATGAGAAACCCTGTTCTGTGTATAACTCGCCCTCTCTGTTTCTCAGAGGAATGCCACGCTGTTCATCTCTATGTCTTGGGCCCCAGGACCTTCGGTTCTTTTCAGCTTTCTATGAACATTCCAGAAGATGTAGCCCCATTCACTCAAATCCCTCTGCTTTCAAGGGCCCTTGCCCACCACATTCTTAGCTCTGCCGGAACCAGAGTCCTTAGCCTGGGGTCTGTGAACTGTAGTGAAGGGGGTGTTCATGCTTGAGCTCTAGAGATGATACTGCGAGCCTTCGGATTTGTACCAAAGTCCAAGTCGGTGTGGTGCGTTGGGCGAGATGGAAGTTCTTTCTCTATTCTTCATAAAAGATGTTCACAAAAGGCCCAGGATCTGCTCCAGGGCCCAAGTGCATCCTCTCCCTTGCATATAATTTTCAAGGCATTTAAGCCAGACAAGCCTCAGCTCATTGGTCCAAACTCCTCATTTCACAAGTGGAGTCCCTGAGATCTGAGCAGGAAAGACAGTAGCCAAGGCCGCACAGCAAGGCCACTGGGACTTAGCCGCCTTTTCTCTCAGTTGGGTGTTTGCTGCAGCCTGGGCCCAGCAGAGCTGTAGAAAACACTCAGGTCTCTTGCCCGATTAGAGTTGGATCTATTCACATTGGCCACTTCGGTTAACAACACATTTTAAAAAATATCTGTAAAGAGTTTGTTTAAAAGCTGCATCAAATATTTTATGCAGATCCTCAGGATTTAAGGTCACTTGCCAAAAACACCTTTGTTCTATAGCAGGGATTCTCTATTACCACCCCAAGCAAATTATCACAAACTTAGTGGCTTAAACCAACACAGGTTCTATCATCTTACAGTTCCGTTGGTTGGAAGTCCAACATGGATCTCCCTGGGATAAAACCAAGGTGTCAGCAAGGTGGGGTTCCTTCTAGAGACTCCAAGGGAGTCTTCCTTGCCTTTTGCATCTTCTGGAGGATTCCAATTTTCCTTGGTTTATGGCCACTTCCATCTTCAAAGCCAGGCATGTTGCATCTCAGACAATTTTTCCATTGCCACATCTCCCACTGGCCAATCCAGGGTGAGTTCTCTGCTTTCAAGGGTGCGTGTGACTAGACTGAACCCAACTGGATAGTCCAGGATAACCCCCCACCTCAAGGTCCTTAACTGTAACTACATGTGCTGAATCCCTTTTATAATCTCGGGAAACAGAGTCACAGGCTATTGGGATTAAGAATTTAGACGTGGACATGTCGGGTCGTTATTCTGTGTCTCACAGGGTCATTCACAAAAGATGCTCTTGGTCTACTGGAGAGGTCAGCAAACTTTTCTTTAAAACCTATATAGTAAATATTCTGGGCTTTCTGGGCCATGTGATCTGTGTGTCAGCTACTCTGTGCTGCTCTTGTAGAGTGAAAGTAGTCACAGAAAAAGTGTAAGTGAGTGTGTGTGGCTGTGTTTCAGTAAAGCTTTATAGAAACTGATCTGTAGGTTGGATTTGGCCCATGGCTAAAGTTTGCAGGCTCTTGTTCGGATTCACCAAGTGTCGTCTGAGAGAACTTCTGGTCTGGCCTGGACCCTGGGGCTAAAGGGTGAATAAGACAAGTTCTTGGCCCATGAGGGGCTCTTGCAGTCTGGTGGGGGCAGATAGATGTTTATAGAAGCCCCGGGAGAGGCAGGTCCTTGCAGGCAGGGACCAAAAGGCTGCAGGTGCATTCCTTGGAGGAAGTGACCAGGTCTTGCAAGGAAGGAAATGACCAGATTCCAGCAGAGAATGAAGAGGCCCTGACCAGAGAAGCAGGGTTCAGATGAGGTCTTAGGGGTCTGAGGCTTACGGTCTTGCTGTCGGCACCTGTGTGCTGGGCAGTTTGCACTGTGATTAAGAGCTTGCGTTCAATAGCTCTTATAAATTTGAGATTCATAGCTGTGTGACCTTAGATAAGAGTGAGGTTTCTCATTTCTAAAACAAAGATAGGCAGGGTCATCAGATGAGATCGTGTGTAAAACATACTTGTGGAATGAAGGGATGCTCCCTAAAAACCAGCTATCATGGTAATTAGTTCCAGAGTTCCCAGAATGCCCTGGGAAGCTGACCGCCTTCCATCTTGTCTGACTTGCTAGCACTCACAGAGAACAAATGCCTTGCTTGTTGGCAATACTGACGCTATTCATGACAGTGGTACTGGTTGTGCTTAGAGGGGCGGTGGTAGTTGCTACCTTTTAAGTGGCACTACCTACTTGCCAAGAACCATCATGTTTCCAAGGGTTATCTCACTTCATCTGCCCCACAACTCTGGAGGCAGAACCCCACTATTAAGCACATTTTACAAAGGAGCCCAGGAGGCCCAGAGAAGGCAAATGACTTGTCTAAGATCTCACATTGGCAAAGGCTGGTTGTGGGACTCAAACCCAAGCTTGTCTCACATCAGGGATGGTGCTTTCCCCTGGCCCCGGTCAGCACAAGGGTGATGGATTCTTTCTTGTGCTTCCTTCTAGTGTCCTGACGACGGTGGACTGTGTCGGCAGTGGTAGAAAAGAGATGTAAGTTAACCCTGCGTAGAACTGAGCAACTCACAGTGAAGCCAGGAGCAAACCCCTGGCTCTCTGCATCCATTCTGCAGAGAGCACGTCCACACCTTCTTGGAGAATTACCAGCAATGCCCATGAGCGCTTTGGCTCCATAGTCATAGCATGTATATAGCACTGGGGTCCAACTTCTTTAGATAGAAATGCTCGGGACTTACGATTCCACTGTCCTCCTCAAGCACCTTCAATGGCCCCCATGACCTCTGATAAACTTTTTACATTGACGTTTGAGCCCTGCACATTCCAGCCCTTACTTCCCTCTCTACCTGGGACTCCTACTTTCCGTATTATCCCTGGTCTGCCTTTTTATGACCTCCATACCTGTGTGTGCACTGTTCCTTTGACCTAAAACCCCCTCTCCAGGCCCTGTATGGACAGGCCCTAGCCTTCATAGGAGATATAGCTCAGCTGCCACTAGTGGTTGCCTTCTCCATGCTTCCAAGAAGCAAATCAAGACGTCTCTTTATTGTCCTTAAAACCTACCTTCTGTCCCACTCTATGGCATTGCTAATTTTCTCCTTTATTTCATGATTATTTATATAGATGTCTACTCTGCTAAGGTGGGTTCTTGAGGACAGGGTTAATGCTGGGTTCACGTTTATAATTCCTTCCCATGGTGCCTGGCATAGAGTATTCTGTAAATAAATACATTTGTATTTATAAATGCATATATATTATATCAACCAGAAAATAAAATAATAATTGAGGCCCACATCAATATGAAGCCCACACAGGACTCTTCCTGTGCTCCTTCCAGAATTAGGGAGCATAAAAGTAAAGATTATGTCCACAAAGATTCTGGGGAAGGTGAGCAGGGAGTCAAGACCTTCACACTTAACATATTCCATGAACATAGCATTTGGTATAAAATTCGATGCCAAATTTACTCTAAACTTGGGGGTGCCTCTATATCCACATTAGAGTGTCTATCTTCCCAAGGAAGAGCAGTGATCAGTAGCGTGGGCATTGGAAGCAGAGGGACCAGGGTTTACATCCCAACCTCATCACTAACTAGCGGAGTGGTGGCCTTTGCCAATACCCAAGTTGGCCTTCCCAGATCTCATTCTCTCATCTGCATAGTGGGGACATCACCGGCTAGCACCCCTCGGCGATGGGGTCATGAGAACTGACTGAGGATATGCACGTACAGCACTTAGCATAAGAAGGGGCGACTGTCTAGTTATTGCTGTTACTGTGGTTGTCATTGTGTTGACAGTGTCCTACCTTCTGCTTCTAGAGATAACGTCTCCCTCCTCAGCTCCCAGCCAGAGGGCAGTCTGCAGTCCTGGTTGAGTTGTACTCTGTCCATGGCCACGGACACCAGGAAGACCCCCTCTCGACAGTCGGCCATCAGCAGCCACATCCTCAGCCCCAGGTAAGAGTATCTCCTCGTTGCCTCTGGATGGCCAACGTCTCAAAAAATAATGTCAGACTCTGCAGGTTGTCGTTCAAGTCATCCATTTCCTCTGAATTACGCAAGGATGATCAGGGTCTGGACCGTTTGAGATATGACCTTGCCACTTTCTAGCTGTGTGACTTTAGGCAGGTCAGTTACCTTCTCTGAGCCCTCACTTCCTCAGCTGAAGAACAGGACATATAATTGTATTTACTGCCCCCAGTAATTGAAATGATGAGAATCTAATGCAGCTCCCCATAAGGCATGATTTTCCAAATGATTTTAAATAACATGAGGTGAACATTTTTTTAAATAGCTATGTGTTCATTATAGTTGCCTTCTATCTAAGACAAGTTCTTCTTGTTTTTCATGTAAAGATAGTTCTAGATTAAAAAAATTATCAATGTATTCAGATTTTATTTTATTTTATTTTTAATGGTGAGTCACTATAAAGACAAGTTGGATGATTTCTCTTTAGGAGATTTTAGCTTTGCTTGAATATCAGGATTTTATACTTTCCCTCCCACAGAGGGAGATGAATTCCTTCATAGCCTGAGATGGGGCGCACACAGATCTATGGGATCACCAACAGTAGTTTGCTCCAACATATGAGCCTTGGGACCCACCCTTAGCTGTAGGAGTTCAATCCATCTTCCCTCTTGCTTTTCAACCCCGTCCTCTCAGCTCGTTTGCTTTTCCTTTTCAAGGTGGCCCTCTTGTAATTGGGAGCTAATGACCATAAATCAGAAAGTATGAATTAAGCAGATGCGTAATTAAGATGAAAGGCGCACTGCTCTGTGATACCAGAAGAATCAATGTGATAAGATAGAAAAAATCACAGAGAAACGGAGCAAACCCAGACAACCCCTCGCTGACTTGCAATGCGTTCGCTTTGAGGCAGGGACTTGTCTCTACAAAAAGGGGGGTGGAAGTCGGCGCTAACCTTTCGGGCATAGTCGGTGAATGGCAAATGGGCGCAGGGCTGTGGACCGTCTTAGGCTGAAAGATTTGATGTTGAAATGATCAAAGAGAGTCTCTGAGAACGGAGTGCATCTAGGGAGTTAATGAAAGCAAGATGATCTGATCACTGCACTTAATTAATAACAAAGGTCTGTATGGAGAAGGAGCCCTGTCCTCGGTTAACCCCAAACGATGAGGACTTTTCTCTCCTGATAACCCAATACTTCTGCCTTCCCCCATCAGCCAGTGTTACAGCAGCAGAAGCAGAACTGGAGGTGACCAGACCACAGTGTGATGTTCATTAACATAATCTCTGAGTTTGGTCATTGTAATTGTATTAGGGGGCATGCTAAGGAGACTCAGCCTTGACTGACACTCTTTTCGAGGGTTTGGTGCACTGGGAGGTGGGAGTGGCTGTGGTTTCGGTACACGGGCTAAAGTCAGAGCATCTGGATTCCAGCCCTATATTTACGCTGCTGCAGCTGTGAGATTTGGGGCAAGTTGCTTACCTTCTCTGTTTGTGTTTCCTCGTGAGTAAGTCAGGGTCGCTGTCAAGGTTAATGAGATGGTTTGGAAGTCATTCTTCATGCTGAGCCCGGCGTCTCGGAAGTGCTTGAGAAAATGAGCTGCTTTGTTAGTGTCAGTATTTATTTGATGCTGGAGGACCTCAAGGCAGACATCATTAGTGCCATGTTACAGAACAGGCATCCGAGGCTCAGAGAGGAGGCACAGGTGGCCCTTCCCCAGCTCCCATGGCCACTCCTTGGGCAGAGTCAGTCCTGAACCTTCCCAGGAAGCCCTCTCCAGAGTCTCTTCCCCCTTTCTCTATCCTCTCCCCTTCCAAGTCCTCAGTGTCCAGCTCAGTTCAGAGCAGAGGTGCCTGCACCATGGACAGTGATGGGGCAGGAGGCAAGAAAGGACTGGCAGCTCCTTGTCTGTTTTCTTTGTGTCAGTGTCCCTAGGGCTGGCACACAGTTGGTGTTCAATAAATGCTTGTTGAGTAACTAACTGAATGTGAGATCAAGGCTGAAGCAGAAATAATAACAGTACTTGGTTACAGCTCAGCAAGTACACTTCATATTTCTGGCCTTGATCAGAAAGGGTCAGTAATTTGCTCACTGGTAAGTGGAAGAGCCAGGATTTGAACCGAGGTTTCAATTCCTCTAAAACCTGTACTTTGCCACATCACATGGCTCTCGGACATTTCCCCAGTGGGTGCATCACTGACCAGGCAAAATTTACTAGCAGAGAGTTGGCTTGTTATTAATATTAAAACTGCATGAGAGTTATTATTCAACATTCAACATCCATCCAGAAGATATTGTTAAGTGCCTGCTGAGTGCCAGATCCCATGACATTAAGTCCTAAAATTCTTGATCTCTGTCCTTGGGCTATGTTTACAATGTAAAGATGCTAGAACTTCTGAGTTGGAAGGAACCGCTGGAATTACCTAGTCCAGTTGGCCCATAGTGCAGATGGAGAACACCGAGGTCTGCAGATGCAAACATCTGAGCCAAAGTCAGAGTAAGGACTGACCTAGAGTTCAGGTGCCTTCACTTCCAGCTCTTTCTGTTCATAGATTCACAAGTGATCTGTGAATATATCCCCCTTCCAAGACCTTAAAATATAACTGGGAAGGTTAAAATCCTCTTGGCAACCACTCCCATCTCAGCTCCCTTTTCAGAGGTATTAACCGTCTTCAGTTTGGTGTGTATCCTTCCATGTCTTTCTCTATGTGTGTATAAACACATATGTTCTTGTAGTAAATACATAATGTACTTGTGGGCTTTTTAAAAACATAAGTGATGGGATGCTATATTATGTGTATGATGCTGTGTATAAATTCTTACATTGTGCCTCTTTCCTTCAACCATAGACTCTGGTTTTTCTTGTCAGTACACCTAAGCCTATCACATTCTTTTGAATTTCTGTAAAATATCTGAAAGTTATGCCATGGTGCATTAACTATAGTCTTCTCATTTCACTTTTAACTGACTCCAGGTATTTGCTATTAACCCCTAAGGCTTCAAACAACACACATCATTATGCACATAGGCAAATGGTTCTCTGTGTCAAAAGGCATTTGCATTTTAAACTTGACTAGTACTAGCAGGTCATCCCAATGTCCCTTCTGTACCATAGAAGACAGTGAGACTCCTGTATCCTCACCCTGTCTCACCTGGCACGTCACGGAGTGCAATGGACAAGTCTCCTGGACGTTTCCAATCTGACTGAGAAAGGTCACTCTAAAAACAGGAGAGGGAGAAAGCAGTCTTCTGCCAAAAAAATAAAAAGCATTCTCTGTATTATTTATAAGGGGATGTCAACTCCAGAGAAATATAGCTAAAGCTTTTATGATTTATTGCCCAGGAATTATGCAGCTGCTGCTGATAAATGCAAGAACTTCTGGAGATGGAGACACTACATTACCCCGTGGCCCCCAGAGGGGAGTTGATGGGCTTGGTGGCAGCAGCCACACTTGGCTCGGGAGTGTCTCTTAACATTTGGCCACAGGTGGTGTGAGGGCTGTTCAGGGGCTGGCATCTCACCTGGGCCTCTGCGCTGTCCCTGGCCTCTCCTTCACGGCTGTTGCCCTGCTAGAGCGTGTGAAAGGGACTCTCTGCACATCAGCTTCCCAAGGGGGGTGCAAGCCCCATGTCCCTGCGGACCCCCATCCTCATGCCCAACAGGACCCTACCTTGGTCACTCACAGTTCTGCAGGGGCCATGCGCTGACAGGCGTTAACTGACCCAACTGTGCAGATTCCTAATGTCTTGTCACCACCGATCAGTCGTTCCTCTCATTTTCCTGGACAGGTATTCCAAACCATTCTGACTTTTCTCCAGCCCCTACCCCTCACTCTAAGGAGACATGCTAAACTCCTCTTTCATTCAGTGGAAATTAATAATGGCCTCAACTTCTGTGATGTCTGTAAATTCATCTCTATCTTCCTTCTGGTCTCAGAAGACCAGATCCGGTCCTGTCCGAGGCTAATTCGGATCCACTCCCTCCTGCCCTACAGCGCAGTGATCCACTCAGGGTCCCCTCTCTTGGTGGCTCGGTTCCCCCATTCCAGTTGTCCTTCCTCACAGGTTATAAACACCTACAGGTCCTCCCACATCCTAAGTATGTCTTCACTGGGGAGATGACAAAATAATCAGAACAAATGGTCTCCATTGAGAGGAAGGTTGAATTATAGGAGGAAACAGGATCCTGCAGACAGAAAATGGGGGGAGGGGAGGGGAGAAGAGGATGGGGGAGTGGGGGTGGGAGAGGAAGAGAGAAGAAGGGGAGAGGAGAGGGAGAAAGCAAAAATGTATTAGAGTGTTTGTGGCCCCCATTTGTAGCCTTGGGAAGTCCAAGTAAAACGGCGTGTCTCCTGGTCAGGGACTGCATTCATCCCTCCATTTCCAACACCGGTCCCTCGCTCCATAAATTGGTGATGCTGTGACTTGAATTTATTGCCAAGCATGGCTCTCCACTGTTGCTGTTGGACGTGGACCATATTGCAGTGTGAGCGTGGAGATTATTGTATAAATTATTCTCACTCACATAATCATCGTGATTTTAATTACTGTGTAATCTTCGCTAATTACTGTTGTATGTATCATTTGCTTTGGTTCTGATGTAACAACTGCTTTTCCTTTGCCTAAAAAAATGGCATTACAACGTTTTCTTTTTCTGGGGAAAAATTGCTTTCTGTAAACATTCACAGCCCCACACTCAGGGCTTGTGGTTCTTCGTTTACAAGAAATTGATTTAGACACCACCACCACCCTCTTTGGGCCCCCCTGTTGATTTTTATTTGGATAAGGCTGGCATGAATTAATAAAAAGGTCTAAATTATAGGGTATTGTTTTTTTAAAATAAAGTTGTATTACTTTCAAGGAAAGGCAATTACTTTGACAGAAGTGGAAGCCAAGGATGGGTCACGTGAAGCCTGCTTAAATGATTAGATGCGTCTTCTTTGTAATTAGTTCATTAATTATGTAAATATGCATGGATGGTACTTAGCATTAAAAACAGCTTGTTCTCAAAGTAGGTTAAGCATCCACGCTAATCTTATTTCAATAGTACATTTATTTACTGGTCTCTGCATTCTTAGAGCCGGGGCTCAGGCTGCTATTAATTCATCCTGAATGTACTTAATGAAAGGGCCTCTCATGAATATCATTTTATGTCTTCCGAGGACAGAAGGATTCTTTCCAGTTTTCTCAGTATGAGGGAGATTAGTGGAAAAGATGTTAAAACTGAGTGTGTGGAACCGTGCAATGCAGACACATCAACCTTGGACCCGGGGCTGAGCACGTAAAACCAGTCTCTGTCTGAGATTCAGCCCCAGAGCCCACATCCCTCTTGGACTGGGTTGGACTGGGTGGTCTCCACGGGGAAGAGGGCTGTTTTCTGTCCAGGACTCTGGTCTTGGACAGTAGATCTGTGGTTCTCTTGGGAATTTTGAGGCTCAACTAAGTTAACCACAAGTATGTGTAAAACCATCTAGATTAATCCCAGGTGGTTCACGACATTGTTCTGGCGTCTGTGGTGCTCTCATTGAGTTTCTTATTGACATGTGCGTACTTCGTATGCGTGTGATATTTATATACATACAGGAAAGTACATCTTATGAAGTTTTCAAAAATCAGTCGCACCTGTGCAATTACTACCTGAATCGAAATCAGACCATTACCAGTCGTGACCTCTCCTTTCCTCCAAGGTAGCCATCATCCAGACTGTTAAGACTGTTAATAAGATATGCCTGTTTTTGAGCTCTGGACACATGGGAGCATCCCATGGTACTCTCTGGTGTCCTGCTTCTTCCTTTCAATATTATGTTTGTGAGATTCACCCACAATGTGGCATGTGATAGCAATTCACTTGTTTTCTTTGCTCTATAATGCACAGCAGTGGTTCTCAACTTGGGGGCAATTTTGCACCCTGCTTCCTGTCAGGAGACAGTTCGCGGTGTCTGGAGACATTTTTGGTTGTCATAACAGAGGGATAGAGTTTCTGCTGGCGTCTGGCGTGTAGAAGCCCAGGATACTGCTAAGCATCCTGCTGTGCACAGGGCAGGCCACAGAACAGTTTTCTGGTTCAAATGTCAGTCATGCTGCCATTGAGAAACCCTGTTCTGTAGTAGTCTATTAGATGAGTATAAAATAAGATTCATGCATTCCATTATTAATAGATGCTTAGGTTGTTTCCAGTTTAGCACTACTATGAATAATACTGCTATGGGCAGTCTCGCACACATCTGTTTTTGCATAAATTTACAACTTTCTGTTGGAGAATACCCCAGGAGTAAAATTTCTGGATCATAGATGTATTTTCAACTTCAGCAAACATTGTCAGACGGTTGTGCCAGTTTACGTTGCTACCAGCAGTGAATGAGTCCCAGTTGTTCTGCGTCCTTGTCAACACTTGGAATTGTCATTTTAAGAATTTGGGGCTGTTCTAGTAGATATTAGTAGTTGTTCATTCTTGAGCTGATTTTGGTTTTAATTTGCATGTTCCTGATAAGTAAACCTTTTCACGCACATATATGTTCGTTTGGATATACTCTTTAGTGAAATGTTTGATGAAGTATTTTCCTCATAATATTTTTCTATTGGGTTATCTTTTTTATTGATTGTAGACGTTCTTAATATATTCTAGATACAAGTCCTTTCTTGAGTATGTGAATCTGTTCCCATTCAGTGGCTTGCCTTTTTCTCTCACCAGATGGTTTATTTTGACAAACAGAAGTTTTTGATTTTAATGTAACCAAATTTAGAATTTGTTTCCTTTATGGTTGGCACTTTTAATAAAATGTTGCAGAATTATTTGCCTACTCCCAAATCATGAAACTATCCCCTATGTTTTCTTGCAAAAGTTTTGCTAATTTAACTTTTAAATAGAGATATGCAATTCATTGAGAAGTGATATTTATTTATGGTGTGAGGTAGGGGTTAAGGTTCATTGGCATGTGGATATCCAATTGGTTCGCATATGTATTTGAAAATCAATAAGATTTCCATAATTCACAACAGTATTACCTATAGACTCTCTTCCATTTTATTACTTGTTTGTTCTTGGGCCGGTTTAACATGGCCTTCATTAATATAGCTTTATAGAGAAAGTCTTGATGGTTGGCTGTACAGATTCCTTGGGTTAGCTCTTCTTCCTGCAGATCAGCAGGTGACTCTTGGGGAGAGAGTTACACCATGCTGGGCGCACCTCGGTGTCCTTCCCTCTTCCAGAATTCGGCCCTGTCAGTCCCGTCTGCTCTGGTGACTCTCCAATGCCTTTACATTTAAATGTAGCTTTTCTGGTTTTTCTAAGTGAGGATTTTGTCTGACACAGCTAGTCTATGACAGCTGAAAGCTGAAGGCTAAGCTGGACATTTGTACTCCCTTTGCTGAGCAGACACTTCTTCCTGAGTTTCTCTGCCCAAGAGGACACGGACGTTCGCCTGTATTTCCTTTCAGTCGTAGCGTGGTGGATCTACTCCCTGCCCTTGAGGTTAAGCTTCTTAACTACTAGGGTTATTCATCTGTGTATCGACAGCACCTGGCATCTTGGCAACAACTCAATAAGTGGTTCTGGGTGGGTATAAAGAAGGATGGATGATGGGATGGATGGATGATTCCCATTGATTTAAAACTGCATTTTCTTGGGGAACTGGGTGCTTTGACGAATAAGTCTGAGATTTTATGGGGCTACTCCTGTTCCACCACATTCAGCAAGGCAATGACTGCATGTGGAAAATGTAAGGGTATGTTGAAAATATGTTGAGCCCAAGTTGAACCTCCAATGCAATGAAAGATTTTAATTACTTCACATGCCCAGTTTGTTCTTCCAAAACATTGTAGGAATTATATTAGGAAGTTAACGGCTGAAATTTTAGTGCCAGTGCTTTTCTCCACTCATCTGCGTGTTGAGCTGGGATGTTCTCTTTGTGTCTCTGCTTTTCCAGGTGTTGAATGAGGGGTTTGCGCTAGATGAGGTTCCAGCCTCCCCTCAATTCTGGTATTCTAGAAGTTTATAAAGTTCTGTAGGAATAAAACCGGGCTCTTAGTTTGAATTTGGGCATAGGAGTTCACACGTCGATATTGTATACTGGAAGTGGGTTTTGAATCTAGTTTACGCCCAGAGAAGAAGCACTGGCTGGCTGTGAGGTAGGGCTTTCGGGGTCCGAATGAACCAGCCAGACGAGGCAGATGGAGCCTTTCATTCGTTTTTTCTGCATTTCCACAATCCCTCTTGTTTCTGCTCCTCCATTCCTTTATTCTCTGCACTCCGTGAACTCTCCGTGAAGCGTTCGTCTAGATGCTGGGTGTTCATAAAAGAAAAACAGTCTAATGTAGAGCTAACGGTCTTGTTGGGAGATGTGAGTGAGTAAACAGGCAGTTATAGTGCAGGGCAACGGGGAGGCAGGGGGGCTGTGGACGGAGGAGACCCCCAGCCCATCCTGGGAGGTGCGTGAAGGCTTTCTGGAGGACGCAAGAGCTGGGCGAGGAAAAGTGTTTGCTTTCAAACAACATGTAAAGGGATAGTTTCTCAGAATCAACTATAACACGCCACTTCCTTCCCTTTCCCCTCTCTCCCTCCCTCTTTCCTCTTCCTATTTATTTACTTATTTTTAACAATGAAGCTGTCTGGGCACCATCAACTGCACCTTCATTTGACAATGACTAATGACTTTTCATATTTACTTCATTTCTGTCTTCGCCTCCTTATCTGTTCCTTTATATATCTAAACACATTTTTATGCCTAACACCATGAAAGTAACGTGACAATATCACAACCGTTCTCTATAAATAACTCCATATCTTGCTCTTAAGAAGAAGCACTTTCTTAACTATTGTACCATCACACCTAAGAAAATGAGCAAATCCATAATATTGTCCAAGACCCCAACATTCATATTACCCATTCGTCCTAAAATCGTACCATTGTATTTTTTAAAAAGAAGGATCCTCTGAAGAATGCACATTGCATACGGTTGTTTTGTTTCTTTGGTCTCTTCCCTTTCTAAAAAAATAAAAAATTTTTTTGGAAAAGTTTTAGACTTATCAAAAAATTGATCAGCAAATACAGAGCCTGTCCATATACCCCCTGCCTTCCTACGCAGAGTTTTCCCATTATTAACACCCTGCATTTGCCTTTAGTCTCTTTTAAGCTAGAAAGCTGCCCCGTAGCCTTCCCCTTCCCCGATAGAGATAGATTTTTGGGGGGGAGGCTGGAGAGTTCCTTGTCTGGTCCTGATGGGCAGCCCTGCCCCAAATCTCCTGGTCTTGGGACCCGGGGACCAGGAGGAAGATACGGACAGGCACACCGGCAGGTGTTCTCTGAGGGCAGGTCCCTGGATTCGTTTTTTTAAAGTATCCAGAGTTCAGTGTTCGCTTAGGATTAGACAGAATAGCAAGGAAGGCTTGAGAGTTATTTTGTCTCTGGAAAACATCCTATTATCAGGAACAGAGGGTGTTTAGAGAGTCTGTTTTCTGACTCAGGTCTCTGCCACCTTCTGGCTGGGCGTGACCAGGCTGAGGGACCAGCTGGGAGCCGCTGATTTCGCCACTTCCAGCTTCCTTGGCCAGCCACCCACAGCCTCCCCCTCTCCTCGAGGCTTCCCTGTCTGCGGGGTGGCCTTTCCAAGTCTTGTTTCCCTGCCTCTGAAAGTTAGGTACCTGCCCTGGCTTGTTTTGCAGACTGAATAAGCCAACAACTGGTAGGAGGGCTCTCCTCCTCTTCCCCCTTCAGAGTGCCTTCTGTGACCCCTCACCACCACCCAGACTCGGCCCTCTTCCAAAAGCCCAACTCACCCCATCACTGCCAGGAAGGCCATGCATGCACGTTCCTGCTCTCCCTGGCCAACACCCTGCTGTGCTTCCCGCCCTTGGCTCACAGTTTCCCTGGAGCTTCCTGCACCGCTGATTCTCCTTCACGGGTTTATGCTGCCTGCACCCCAACATTGTGCTCTCCGGAGGGGCAGGCAGCCCAGCTTCCTGCTGTGAGCTCAGCCTCACCTTGTGTGTAGTCAGGCTGAGATGAGAGCCCCGGCTCTGCCCCTTCCTCAGCAAGCCCACTTGCCTCTCCGAGCCCCGGTTTTCTCATCTGTGAAGTGGGACAATAAGGGTCCGTGGAGCCGAGTAGTCAGGAGGCATGGATCCCCGAGGTAGACTCCTTGGTTTAAATCCACATTTTCCCATTTATCACGTGACAAATGACTTACTTTTCTGAGATGCCTTGTGAAGTGGGAAGATTACAATACTATCTGCTTTTAGACGACTGTCAGGAGACGAAATTGAGCAATACCCGCAAAGCCTCAAGGCATCGTGTACGGCAGCTGTTACTCTGCAGAATTTACCTGCATGCTGTAGGGGCTCAATAGACGCCTCTCGTTCTCTGCACGTCACGCGTGGTTTCGGGCACCATGTCAAGTTTAATTACAGACTATCAGTTGTTATGTTGGACACGGTTACAAAACCCTCAGGCCATCTTGAAAGGACATCTGGCTTCCCATCCCAGGTCTCGCCGGTATGAAAGAACATCAATACATTTTTAATTTCCTCTTTAATTTCAGGGTGCAGATGAAGAATGGGGGTGACAGCGTGCCTTTGGGGATGATTCATGGTGTCATTAAAACCCTCCTTGAGTTTCCTGTAGCTCCAGTCGGCCCCGGCTCTGCCCGGACTCTCCCACCTGGAAATGGTGGGGTTTTTTTTTTGCTGTGTGATTAGATCTCCTGCCAGTGAATTCAGCTTCTCCTTGACTTGGGCCTCACTCTTCTCGTTCGCTGTATCTCAGTGGATCTGGGGAAAAGTACACGCACAGATGTGAGGTCAGCTGGTTTCTACCCAGCTTTCCACCTGGAGGACATGTGATGTCAGGGAAGGGCAAAGCGTAAGTGTCAGACGTGGCTGACCACCGTTCAAATCCAGGCCCTGCCACTTTGCCGTGTGACCTTGAGCAAATAGCAGCTCACCAGGGAGCCTCAGTTTCGTCATCTGCGAGATGGGGTGATGAGTGTGAGCATGAAGAGATGGTGTGTAGAAAACATGTGCCACATGGGTGCATTTTTCCTGCTTTAGTCGGTATTCACGGAGCGCCTACTGCTGTGACAAGCATAGGCTCTAGGGCTTGGTGACACGTTCCCAGGACAGCCTGGCAGGGAAAGGGGTGTGGTCCGGGCAGGAGAGTTGGTTCATTTTGAGGCTGAACCAGTGACTTCGATATCCACATCTTTTCCTATTCTGCTCGAGCAGGATCCTTTGTAAGAATCGTTTATTCTCCAACACCTGCCCTCATTCCAGGGCCTTCTCTAGCCTGATGGAAGGGGTTGTTAAAGAAAACACTCAGGCAAGCATTAAGATTTTAAGAAAATACAGGGCAGGGCAGAGGTAGGTTTACAGCTGTTCATATGGAAAATAACACAATAATTCACCCTGTTTCGCATACTCACAACTGTAAACCTACTTTTGCCCCACCCCGTATTTCTCAGTAGTAATGTTTTGAAACAAGTAAGTACTGTATGCAAACTTAACTGCACCAGCCTTGGCCTCCTGCGAAGCACTGGGGTTTAGGCAGAGATGTCCTGGATGACACTCTGGTGACTGACCACACCTATCACACACGCCGTCTCTGCCTCGTCACGAAACCCCATGGGACATGCCTTAGCTTTCCCGCTCTTACAGCTAAGCGAGTCCAGGCTCCACCAGACGCCTGGCTGGGAAGGGGCAGAGCCAGGTTATGAACCCAGGCCTGTCTGCTTCTGGAGCTCGCTGCCTTAGCCTTGCAGGTTAGAAAGAGTGGCCATTCCAGTGAATCTGGGTGTTCACAGCCTGACTCACCCAATAAGCCTTCAGCAGTTTAAGCCACCAGTACTTTTAGGGAATTTTCATGTATATTCTCTTGCTTATCAATTCACTTATAAACATCTACTGGATACCTAGTATGTGGCCGACACTGGAGCTTCACTCACTTATCCAACATGTACATATTGAGGACCTACTATGTGCCAGAGGGCTCAAGATTCATTCACTCATTCCACACATATTTGCTGAAAACATACTATGGCACTTCACTCATTTCTTCAACACATGTCTATTAAGTACCTACTATGTGCAGAGAGCTCAAGAGTCATTCAATTTTCAGTACATGTTTACTGAGCACCTACTATGTACCAGAACACTATTCCAGGCACCTGCATATAGGCAGCACCCCTTCCCTCCTGTAGTTCAAATATCCATACATTGCCAGATAGATTTCTCCTATCTTACAGCTAAGGAAATTGAGGCCAAGAAAAGTTAAGTGACTCCCCAAGGTCACGTGGCTTGTAAGTGGCAGGAGCAGACTAGGCCAAGTGACAGATGTTATCTGGACAAGGACGTTTTGTTAACCCTGAGTCACATCACAGGGCCCAGAGGAAGTCTGCAGAGACCAGTGGTCCTGGCTGTGGGGTCAGCTAACCTGGGGTTGGAACCTACCTTTGTCACTTCCGCCTGTGTGCTTGTGGAGGTCACCCGCCTCACTGGGCCTCAAGGTCATAACCCCTTGGAATTGCCATAAAGATTGTAAGAGGGTAGGAGGCTCATCAGTTTGGTCCCCCTTGTATCCGTGGAACCCAGCACAGGGCCTGGCACGGAGCAGATGCTCAGCCAGGGGTAGCTGTTGTGATGACTGTTCACTACCCACTCCACTCAATTGTGAACCAGCCCAGCACCATTGTGGCTGAACCTCAGAGACACCAGCAGGCTCCCTAGTGTAGCAGGCATGCTAGAAGGCAGCTCCATTTTGGATAGACTAAAGGACAGGCCACAGAAGTTCCCAAGGTGTGTCTGGAGTCTCTCATTAGAGAATCACAGTGCCCGACCTGGCATTTGTCCACACCTGTCTCCCAGCAGCTCGGAGAGCCTTCTATCATCCCTCCCCTTGGCCAAGGCTCTGGGAGGCGGGTGCCGTGACATCTTGATTATCCACCGGCCATCCATCACACGAGATCAATGGAGGGGAGTTCCGTCTGTGCCAAGCCGTCCCGTGAGGACAGCTGGAAAAAATGAGTCTTTCCAGGCCCCTGGCTGAAGACAGTAGGTGTGTTTGAAATGTCCAAAGCTGGGACAGAAAGAGAGGACCATCCCATCTCAGACAGCAGAACTGGGACCCTCACCCTGAAGCCTGCAAGAGGACGTCTGAATTCAGATGTAATTCTGTGGTCTCCACACAGGAAGGAGTGGGCACAAGGAACTTCTTACTCGGAATGGTAGACAGGAAATAGAAAAAGACGTCGCAGAGATGTGGGTGGATTTCTGAATGGTAAACCCAGGAGGTAGCGCTCAGCTGAGACTTCCTTCTTTCCTTCTCCTCCCTCCCACACTCTTCCTCACTCCCTCTTCACTGCCCCCACACCCACTCCTCTCCAGCCTCCTAGGAGTCTGCACTGCTTGGCTTGGGTTTCTGTTTCAAGCCCACCAGCTGGGGCTCTGAAGCTACCAGACAACTCTTGCAAGATGGGACTCAGCCCACCCTACCCCAAAGCGTCAGGCCCTTGTGCCCCTTGGCAGAGCTCAGTGATCACAATCTGGTGACAGCCAGGCAGGGGCCTGAGCAACTGTGCTGGGACATTGGGGCTTGCACACCTTCTAGAAGGTGTTGCTCCTGCTGCATCTCTGGGAAGGTGGTCAGACCTTCTCCAGTCAGAGCTAGGGGTCCCTGTGGCTTGGGTTGGATGAGCCTGTGCCCTCTGCCCTGGACACCAGCACTCACAGGCTGGGGCCACCGGACTCCACTCATGAGCTGCTGATGGCTTCGCAGTGCCCCCACCCATACCACCCTATTCTACCATTTGGTTGAAAATGAGAAAGGCAGATACTCAGCAGCCAACCTGCACCCACCTGTGACTGTCCCCTCTGTGTCCCTTGTGTTTGGCCTTCACTAACTCTCCCTCCTCCATCACCCCTGGATTTCTTCCTCTTCCTCCCTCCCTTCTCACTTCAACATCTCTCTTGTGTGTCCCGCTTCCTCTTCTTCCCACTCCTCTTTGCCTCTATTCCACTTTTCTCCTCCTACCCACTTCTTCTTCCTTATACACATGATTCCCAAGGCACACCTGCCCCAAATTAACAACATCTACTGTGTGCCAGCTCAGAGGGTGCAGAAACAAGAGTCGACAAGATCTTGACAGTACCAGTTCGAGCTCTGTGATTCCCCCGCTCCTTTCCTCTGGCCCACTTCTTCTGCTCCTCCCCCTGCTCCTCCTCCTCCTCCTGTTCCTGCTCTTCCTCCTGCTGCTCTTCCTCCACCTCCTCCTCTTCCTGCTCCTCCTATAACCTTTCTTCCTTCCTTTCTTCACGCCCTGTCTTGGCATCCACAGGCAGCGCTGGAAGTGGGCGCTGGGGCGAGTGGGATGGCAGAGTCCCAGGCGATTCAGCGACAGGAGCCCTCGATGCTGCCGTCCCACGTGGCAGGCGATGGATGAGACTGAGCACCCAAGACACATCCATCACACCCAGCTCCCTGCAGGGACCCAAGACAGGAAGGAAATGACTTCTGTCAGCTCTGCGGCAGCCCACTGCCCCTGGCAGCTCCAAGCTGTTTATTTAAAAAAAAAGAAAGGAGTGAGAATGCCATCTCACCCTGTATTAGGGGAGCGATTCCGAAGCAATGATGTTAAAAAACATGGTTTCAGGTGATCCTCAAGGAGCCCCTCAGCTCCTCTCCCAGCCTGTGTGCAGCTGCAGCCTCGATGGAAGCTGACGGCCAAGAAATGGGGAAGGCGGCAGCTGCTCCAGGCCAATTGTGTGGCCTTTGTTCTAGCCCACGGGGGCCGACCCTTCTCAGAGACCACAAGCCGCAAGGCCACCTGTCCGTCCATTCTCTGCCCCTCCTGGAACGTCAGCTGAAGCTTCCCTTGAGTCCAGTGGTGGGCCAGGCTCAGGAGACTCAGGGATGAGTAGTAGTAGCAATGATTACCATGACCTGTTAGTTACTCAGGGCCATTAATTATTGGTTATTAATTATTCCTCAAAACTAATAACCGTTATCAGAGGAGCTAGGTGCCAGACACTGTGCCCAGGGCTTTTCTCCCACGCCTGTGACCCCCACCCCCCGCTGTCCGTGGGGCCTGCGTGATGCCTGCTGGGGGTGTAGTGGAAGGAGTGCTCAAGGGAACAGCAGAGGCGACACCCTGGGGCCAGAGGAGCGTGGCCTGTCCTGGGGGGCTGGGGGGCTGGAGCAGCTGAGCAAGAGGGCAGCTTGAAACAGGAAGTTGGGAAGGGAGCAGGGAACCTGACCCCACAGTAGAAGGACTGAGGATGGTGAGGGGTGTGGGTGATGGAGGCGGCTCATTTACACCATGATCTCGACCCTGTGTCTCCCCACCACCCCCACACTAAGCCATTGACCCTCCACCCAGCTGACCTCGGGAATAAGAAGAGGCAGATGAGTAAACACAGCCCTGTGCATGTCCCTCGTGGAACCCTTTAACAGAACATCAGTGTCATGGAGGCCTCCCATAGGTCCTGGGTCTTGGAGACTCCCGCCAGCCCCAGAAGAGAGAGGCGCATCCAGTGGTTGAAGCTCTGGTTTCCTGAGCTCAGGAAACGGTGTCCATGTCTCTACCCTGTCCTCGGGAAGGACCCTGATCCCCTACCCTGTTTGCCCCTCTTTTCTCCTCTGGGCACAGCCTCCAGGAGCCCTTGGCTTGTGGTGTCCCCTCCAGACTCAGAAGCCTTCTGGGTCATCATTGCCTTATTGCCTGTGATTGTGGGGTGGGAATGGTGACATCAACTGGTGAGTGAGAAACCTTCCTCAGAGTCTTGCCCAGAATGCCAACCTCCTTCATACATGCTAACACCTGTGATTACAGTGAGAGCAGCAACACAGAGAGGTGGACAATGACTGGAAGCCAGCACGCACGCTCCAGCCTCTTTCAGTCTCCAGCCCCTGGCTTGGTCTGCTCCGTCCAAACTCTGATATTCGGCACCCCTCTTGCTTTTTCATAAATCATGACTTTGCTGCTGGGTGGGAATGGTGGTGTTTGTCTTAGAGGAAAGAACGGTAGATTTTTATTTATTAAAGGAATGGGCGGTGGACTCCAGTCTCTTCCTCTTAAGTGACACCCTTTATTTCACAGTCTAGGCTCCTCGTTTTCAGAAGGAAGGTGGCTTTGGCTCAGCAGCTGCAAAATGACTCTGCGTGGAAGCCAAGCCCAGTGTCATCCCAGAATGGAACCGTCTGCCCTCTTGAATTTGCTCTTGGTTTCGTGGGGATTTCATGTGAATCTTTTCCTTTTGGAGGGACTATTTTACCCCCACCCATGAAACAATCAGGGGTGTCACAGAGCATCCCATTGAGGTGCGTGTTGGGGTCATGGACCTCCAGAAGCCCTTCTGCTGGGACTGTCCTCTGGACTTGTCCCTAAACCAATAACTACGTAACCTCCTGCAGGTCCCCCTGTGTCCTCAAGAAGGAAATGACTTATTTCACAGTAGGGTCAGGGATGGTGGGTCCCATCATGTCAGATGTGATGCCTCGTAAATCTAAGTCATTCGTCCTAGCTGCAGTTTTAATCTACTCGAACGTACTTAGCTGGGTTTAATTATAGACAGAAATTGCATTTCAGAGAGCAACAAGAAATCATTTACATGGCTTGAATTTGCACATTAAATCATACGGTGCATTTGAGAATGCAGTAGCTAGGGATGGCATTTCCAAAGAAAAAATAATATTAGTGCCTGTGCTTAGTGGCTCTCAACGCCAATTGCACAAATTATATGAATTGCATTTCTACCGACCGCATCTTTCTCATTGGCACAGGGTGAATGAGGAGGCCGGGGACACCGAAAGGACTCAGCGGGCGTCTGCGCTGAGCAGAGCCCGGGATGCCCCTAGCCAGACTGCGGGGGACAAGTCCCTTTCTCCCCTTTCCCACCGCTGGCAAAGGTACAGCCACTTGGGGGATGGCGAAGAGTGTGACATCCAGAGAAAGCCTGCCGAGATATTAGGAGCTGTGTCTTTGTCTCCAACTTCTCCGAGGACAGACACATCCCCAGTGTCTCGGGAAAAGCTGCCGAGTCCTTCAGCGGCTCTGTCCGAGTTCGTGGAAGGGCTCCGGAGGAAGAGGGCTCAGAAAAGCCAGGGGTCGCCACTGGGCCTGGAGGACTGGCCCACTGTCCCCATCTACCAGACCACCGGGGCATCCACACTGAGGAGGGCCAGGGCGGGCAGTGATGAGGGCCACCTCTTGCTGAGGTCTGGGGCAAAGTCCCTCCTGGAAACGGAGGACTCAGCCGGGGCGTCGGCTGGTCTCCTGCGGTCCACCAGCCTGAAATGCATCTCTTCCCAGAGCGGGGACAGCAGCCCACTGCTCCCCGAGAAGCCGAAGACCCGGTTCAGTTCGTGCGAGTCTCTCTTAGAATCAGGGCCAGGCTCGGGGAGAAATCTGAGCTCCCCCACCACACCCAGGGACACACTCCTGTCGCCCATACTGCGTCCGAGGAGGCGCTGTCTGGAGTCTTCCCTGGACGACGCCGGCTGTCCAGACCTCGGGAAGGAGTCGCTCATCTTCCAGAATCGCCAGTTCTCCCACCTCATGGGGGAACCGCTGGGCAGCAACCCGTTCAGCTGGAAACTCCCAAGCCTCAACTATGAACGCAAGACCAAAGTGGATTTTGACGACTTCCTCCCAGCCATCCGGAAGCCCGAGACTTCCCAGTCCTTGGCCAGAGCGTCCAAAGATGGGCGAGACAGTTCGCTGCACTCAAGCGCCCACTTGGAGACTGAAGGGGCCGGCCGGACCTTTCTCTCAGGGATCAAGACCATTTTGAAAAAGAGCCCGGAGTCCAAGGAGGACCCCGCTCATCTGTCTGACTCGTCCTCCTCGTCCAGCTCCATCGTGTCCTTCAAGAGCGCCGACAGCATCAAGAGTCGACCGAGAATCCCACGGCCCGAGGGCGATGGCGGTGAGCGAATGTCCCCTGACCACAGAGAGGCGGGGACCGGCGGGAGAGACCAGGACGTGGAGAGCATAATGAAGAAATACCTCCAGAAGTAGGGCCGGGCTCAGGTAACAGTAACGGGCGGGAGGGGGGCGTGCTGAAGGAAGAAGACGAGATCGTGCCCCCGGCTAGACAGCCCGGGGAACGTTTACTGCAGCTCCCGCGCTTAGTGCTGGGCCTGATTTCTCTGGAGGACAAGGGCTTTTAGACGCTTTAGCTTAGCAAAGCCTGGTGCTGCCTGGTTTTTCGCTCTTTAAAAGGCAGGCACGTCAGAAAGCAAGTGGGTCCTGGGGGACACTGCTAAAGGCGCTGGACTTTTAAAGTCACCCCCCCACCCCACCCCTTGTCTGGCTTTCCTTCCAGCGCTCCTCTCCCCCGGAAGCTGGAGGAGCTGTGAGTGCACCCTGTCCTGTCGTGATGGGCGACCCTTGGCGGTAGGGTCAGGCCAGGGTGGAAGAGGCCTTGGGAATAGTGGAGACCGGTTCCCACATTCAGTATCCAGAGAGGAGCCGAGGCCGGAGGGGCGGGCGGAGGGGGCCCTGCAAAGGTCGCAGAACAGCCGTGTGGGAGAAGCGGTGCTCCTTTCTGCCCCCTCTCCTACTCCCAGCCCCAGTCCTGCCACTTCAGGGGCAGAAAGGCAGGAAGAGGAATGGAGAGTGAATAATGGCTTCCTTTCATTGAGGATATACAGGGCCTGGCACAAATACGCCCCTTATTTGATTACAAAACCTTTTATGACAAAATCATAAGCATGTAATTCTGTAACATCACACTATCACAGTCAAGGACAGCACATGACATTTTAGGTGAAATGTTCCTATTAAAACTACAAATTACTGCACCTGTGTTATTGCCCTACCGACTGCACCCAAGCAGGCGTCACTTCTGCCGGGCCTGTGTACCATCAGGTAGTCATTTCACACCTACAAAAACCCCAGCAGGTGGCTGCTGGTATTTATTCCCATTGTACAGGCTGACAAACTGAGAATCAAAAAGGTTAAGCCACTTGTACCAGATCACTCAGGCAGGACTAGGATTCCAAACTCCGGAATCACTCCTCTCATCTGTAACAGTTTCCTTGGGTCTGGATTGCAGGCGTCTTCCTGAGTAAGCTCAGCCACACTGAGCGGCTGGATCTTGCAAGAGGTTGCCTCCATGAACCCCCAAAAGGAGGCAGACCTTACGGTCATGTAACAAAAAGGGTGTTGGAACTCTTGGGCTCCAACCTCACTGTTGAACGAGTGAGGGAGACCTCAGGATTAAGGTCTATGAGCTCTGCTCAACCCAGCCACCCCAACTCCCAGATCATTGCTCTCCGCCCAGAAACAGGACTGGCCCTTGACACACCTCCAAGGTCATGTTCAAACCTCAGGGCACTGAGCATCCTTTACATGGCCCACTTAGGGCAGGGTGGGTGGAGGGGGAGGAGGAGAAAGAACCACCCCCCAAGTTCAGACACAGTGCAGACCCATAGACCAATGATATTCCGCAGCCACAGTAATCTCCCCCTTATCAGATCTCAGAACTCACAGCTATCCTGGGCTCACACTGCAGGTGGGTGCTCCGCTAGGGCCTGGCCTCAGCCCCCAGCCCTCCCCACAAAGGCATCCTGGACCAGCACGGACCAGGCACGCCCTCCACTGCTAGACACCTGCTGCTGTGAGGGGCACCGTCAGCCCATCAGAAAGCCATTGCCCCTTCCGTGGAGACGGTCTCAGATGTTTCAGAGCAAATTAATTTGACTTTACATGGCCTTCTCTCTGCTCTCAATTACCAAGGAGAGATCTGATATTCATTTACATTATTATGCTCTCAGGGACAGAGAGCACAGTTTCAAAGGCCAAGTAAAGGGCACGCGTCCATAAGGGGAGCAGCCCTTAGCGGAAGTCGACACAGAACATCTTGTCTCTGCCGTTTCCTTTTAAACTCAGGCTCCCTTCCCCTTCCCAGCAATGCTCCCTGCAACAACAGGGCACCTGCCTGAGCACGGACGTCCGCCCTGGCCTCCTGCCAGAGTCTCGGACTACCCAGTGCAGCCCCATCCCCATGACGCACATGCATTACGGGATGCGGAACCAAACTGGCTCGGTTCTCCCCATCGCTGGCCAGGAGACCTTGGGCAAGTGATGTGACCGTGTGAGCATCTGTTCTCAGCTAGAAAGTGGGGTAATAATACCAGCCACGTAGAGTAACGTCGTGAGCTGGCTGGGAGGGCGAGAGGGCCCAGGGCCCGAGCCCAGCCCACAGCGCCTGCACCCAATGTCAGGGGACCCTGCTCAGGGAAATTTCAGTCCTTCAGGAGCCCTGCCCCTGTCTCCCGCCACCTGTTTCCCGCCTGCCGCCCACATGTCTTCATTTCTCTTGGTGGCATCTCTGTAGGAATTCCACCTGGGAATACAGGCCGTCAGGGCCTCCCCCCACTTCCTGTGTCCAATTTATCAGCTCTGACCTACACTTGTTTTCAGCCTCCTGAGACACACTGTCCTCGAAGACATCCCAACTCGACAGAGAGAGACCGGCCTGGCCTCCCCGGAGGCCCTCAGTCCCAACAGAGCCAGTGTGGCCGCCCTCAAGAGACGAGAGGGGCCCAGCAGAGGCCTATCCCATGGGGTGTGGGGCTCCCGGCATGCTTGGTCTGCACAAAATAAAGTGTTGGCTCCTTGGCATCTGTGTCTTCCCTCTGCTCTGTCATTCTTTTCCCTGGGACTCTGGAGGGCTGATGGGCTGCAGCTGGGGGCCGAAGGGTCCTGAAGAATGGCACCAACCTGGACTCAATGTAGTTTGGGATGACATATTGTTATGTGTCTCCCTATATTTCTACATGCAATGTTCTTGCTCCTCATCTTCATTTGGCCAGGTGGAATATGAGTGTCACCTCCCCCAGGAAGTCTTCCCTGATAAGTCAGACTGAAATAACTCCTCCATTCTCCCTTAATTCCCATACGTACTCTATCATATTTTCCTCATCTGTTTCTCTCCTGCATTGTGTGTATACGTGTGGGTAAGCATCTGA
The DNA here is from genome assembly GCA_004024845.1 of Tonatia bakeri. Classification (NCBI taxonomy): domain Eukaryota; kingdom Metazoa; phylum Chordata; class Mammalia; order Chiroptera; family Phyllostomidae; genus Tonatia; species Tonatia bakeri. The sequence continues at coordinate 80,007 of PVIA01001604.1, forward strand.
AAAATTCTGATGAATGAAAAAAACAGTGAACAAATTCACAAGCCTACACAGACTGCATGTGTGTGACACTTTGACATATATGCCTGCCTGCCAATGTGTGCCCAAATCGACATTCAGGAATGTGTGAACATCTCCCAGTCCCCACCCCCCACACATCCACAGGCATACATAGCCCCGCCACGCACACCAGCATGCACCTGTGCATAAACCGTGCTCCCGAAGGCACATCTGTAGCTTGGATACCTGCCTCTTCAAACATCTTTGAAGTATTCGTAACAGAATTTTTTTTTTAACTATCAGCTCTTTACAGATCACAGTCTGAGGTATCGGAGTTTAGGGTATTTTTTTTGCAGGGTCGAGGGACACACTTCAACCACAACAATGTATGAGTGGGAGCTTGCTCCAAGAAGGGGCAGTCTCAGCTCTGGCCATCCTCACCAGTGGCTGTGGGTTGCGGTGGGAAGGGGGGCAGAGGGGGGCGGGAGGGAAATTCAGGTGTCCCACCCAGGGGAGACCTTACCTCTTCCCATCTTTCTGATGGAGCAAGTCAGTGGACAGTGTTTTCTCGGATGCAGGAAGGTACTCCCACTAGGTGAACCTGTAAGCAAATGCTACTTGAGGAGCGTAGCGTGCTGTGTGAGTTTGCCAGAGCTGTCATGATGAAAGACCACAGACGGAGTGGGTGAGCGACAGAAAGCGGTTTTCTCGCAGTTCTGGAGGCTGCAAGTCCAGGATTGAGGTGTCACAGGTCCAGCTTACGCCAAAGCCTCTCTCCTTGGCTCACAGACGGCCACCTTCTTGCTGTGTCTCCACGTGGTCTCTGCTCAGTGCCTACACATCCCTGGTGTCTCTGTGTGGCCCCGTTTTCTCTTCACATGAGGACACAGACTGGATTAGGGCCCACCCTGATAGCCTCATTTTAACGGAATCATGTCTTTTAAGGCTGTGTCTCCAAATGCGGTCTCATTCTGAAGGATACTGGGTGTTAGGGCTTCAACACAGGAATTTTGTAGGAGTCACAGTTCAGCCCATAAGACATACTATGTGAAAATAGGTGGTAATTCAGTTTATTAATAATTATCATTATGTATGTGGCATTCAGATAAATATGTCCCAAGCTGCCAGCTGGATCCCCAAACAAAGCAACTCTGGAAGGTAGGACAAGTTCCCCACGGACCCCATGGACCGCCTGGCCTTGGAGACTTGCGGACACATTTAGACCTGACAGCTCTGAGTTTCCCTGAGCGCTCTCCTCTGTGCTGGCAGCACCGCTCATTCAGACCGGGTTTGCTGAGCACCCGCTACATGCCAGGCACTGTTCCCCAAACTGGGGAGCAGGCAGAACGCTCATCTTTTCTGGAGGGAACGTCCTAGCTGGGGAGACAGACAGTAAGCAAGAAAATAAAAATGTTGTCAGAGGGTGAGAAATGCTATAAAGAAGAATAAAGATGCAGTTATCTTGTGAGCTCCCTGTTAAGGATTTACTGGAGGTTGATTTTACGAAGTACATTTTTGTAAAGGAAGACACTTGTCATATTATCTTTCAATGATGAGCAAGCGATACATCCGAAAGCTTCAGCCCATGTAATAACAGCAAAGCTTTCCTCATTGCTCAGCAGAAAAGAGAAATCCCAGGGACGCTCACTGAGAGGCAATTGAACATCCTAGAACATGACACCTGTCCCCTGTCTCTCGGATCCGCCAGCCCCACGCAGCCTGCTGCAGGAGGAGTGACCCACCTGGGTGCTCTTCCATCTTCACAGCGTCTGTTGCCCCGGCTGCCAAAATAGCTCATGTCCCAGACTCCGCTTTCCCCTCCCTGTGTGACCTCAGGCAGCTCACTTCTTTCTGAGCCTTCCTCCACTCATCTGCACAAGGGCTCTAGGGCTCACCCCAGCTCCCCAGCATCCTGGGAGGGATCAGAGTTCACGGAGCATGCAGCACAGTGCCTGGCACGCAGATGGCACCTGGTAAATGGTGGGTTGGTCCCCTCATGTCTGGGTGCAGACATGCTGTTCCCTGATGGTCGAGTCTGAGGCTCCCACTGCACACGGGCCCTGCTGCCACTGCCCTGCTGCCATCACCCAAGTGACTCCCAAGGTGGGCGTGTCCAATGTCACGGATCCAGTGACCACCCCAAATGCTTCCTCTTGCTTCCAAGCTCCAAGGTCATTTTTAACAGTGTGCTAAAAAACAAAAAACAAACCCTGGACCTTCAGGACTAGAAGACTCAAGGTAATTATACAGTTAATGAAATCAAGCATCAGAGAGAGAAAAGATCTGTCCAAAGATGCTCAAAGACAGACCTGAGTTTAGAGCTCAATTAACATTTATTCACTCACAAGTGTTTACTGGCCCAGCCGCCCCGTGTCGCTGGCCCTGCTGACGGCACTGAAGAGGCGGCTGAAAATAGGATGGCCCGTGGAGCTCCCAGTTGACTGGAGGAGACAGGTAGTAAACTTGGCCGTGGCCCTGGGCCCTGACGCCCCCCGAAGTCTGCCTGCTGCAGGTCATCCTCCTGCATCTGCACCACCCCAGCGCTGCCCACAGCCCTCCCCAGGCCAACAGAGGCCCGGCCCCATCCCAAGGCTCCTGGCTGTCTGCACAGCCAGGGCTGAGGGCCGAGGTTTAGCATTCTTTCCTGATCCTAAAGATCGTAAATGGGAAGACTGGGAGAGGGAGACGTTGTAGCCGGGTGTCGGCTGTGCCCATGGAGGATGTGATGAACGGCCTGGCCGAGCTCCCCCTGGTCTGCAGGAGGTGAAGGGCCGCCTGGCTGTGTTCCCACCCCCAGGCCCAGTCGCTGGTGTACCGGCCAATGTGGAAACCACCTTCAGAGCAAACGGTGACAGATTCTAAGCAGCAGCCCTGGTGACAAGGTGAGACAGTTACCCTGCCACCCTTCATTAAGAACTATCACAGCTCCCGCCCCTTGTGGTTCTGCAAGGCAAGAGGCACGGTGCTCGGTGTTCTTCAAACAGCACTTCCGAGAGACAGGTGGTGGGGTCCACGGCCCTGCCACCCACCCTGTGCATTCTGTGCATTCGGGGGAAATTAAAAACGACTTGTAATGCTGCCAAGTAGCGAGCCGCACGAAGGCCCGGCAGCCCTTCTCCGAGCCCCAGTACAGGCCTTCGGGGTGCAGAGCTCAGGGGAGTGGCCTCTCCATCTTCCTGTCTAGGTTTACGGCCTTCCTGCCAGGCTGGCTGCAGACAGCGGGGGACACAGAGCGGCACTGGCCCAAAGCTCTGGGTCTGACCTTGTCCCCAGCTTATGCGTGGGGGGTGGGTCTGCAGCAGGAGGTGGAAGGACTCCTGCGGAAGCCATCCTTAAAGGCACAGTGGCCTTGCCCCCTGGTAAACTGAGTCCAGGGACTGTGGCTGGCTCTGACCAATCACATAAATAGCCGTTCATTGTCGTCATGGGAAGGGGGGAATGGACAAGCGATTGGACAGAAGGTAAACAGGAGGAGAGGGTTGAGGATGCTCCCCCCCTGAATCAGGCATTGCAGTTCAAGGAGGACAAGAAGAGCCAGGGCTCAGAGTCCCAGCCCAGGCGTTCTTGGCAATAACAGCGGGTGCTACGCTTGGCAGCGTGGGTGGCGCGCTTTCCTTCCAGGCCACGGCGGGGGAGGGGCCTTCACCTTCGCCGGCTCCCTCTGGTCTAACAAAGTCAGCACTGCTGGCTCTCTGTGGCAGGTAGTGGGGCCCTGTCTCTAGGAATTGACTTGGTTCACTGCTGTCTGTCATCTTTTAAAGCTGTGACCTTGAGCAGTTCACTACACCCCTCTAGACCTTGGTGGCTTCTTCTGTGGTCAGGGGTGGGAGGGGACACTCCGCTGGTAGAGTCCCTCTGTGCCTTCAAAGCACCAGGACAAGGGTTAGATGCCTGCAGGAGCCCGCCTTAGCCACAGTTTTGCTTTCTGAAGCTCCATTACCTGTGGTCCAAAAATATTAAATGGAAAATTCCAGAAGTAATCAGTTCATAATTGTGCATGATTCTGGGTAGTATGCTGAAATCTCGTGCCTGCCCGCTCTGGTCCACCTGGGACGTGAATTATCCCTTTTCCAGCGTCTCCATGCTGCGTACCCTCACCTCTCATCAGTCACTTCATTGATGGCTCAGTTGTCACATGGAGGTCACAGTGTCCCAGTGGTTGTGTTCAAGGGACCCTGATAGGAGCCTGGCGCTCTGGCATCACACTTGTATCACTCTCCGCACCACGCAGGCACGATGCCGTCTCACACTCCATGAAGAAGGTGAGTATACTCTAGGGGGAGCATACTTGAACTCAGCAAGAGAGAGAGAGAGGCCACACTTATATAACTTTTGCTACAGTATATTGTTACAATCATTCTCATGTATTATTAGTTGTTAATCTCTTGTGCCTAATTTATAAATTAAACTTTATCATAGATATTGTATATAAGGAAAAAATCCACAGTATTTTTAGGGATCTATCCTATCTCCAGTTTCAGGCACCCACTGAAGGTCTTGGAACATACCCCCCCACCACGATAATGGGGGAAACTGAGGCTCGGGAAGACCAGGAGATGACTGAGTTAGCGATAAGAGCTGAGACTGGAGTTCAGCACTCCCAAGTCCAAGTTCAGAGAGTGCTTCCTGAGAAGATCACACTGACCTTCTCCCATCGTCATGGCCTGGTCATCTGGCCAGTTTGGGGAGAGGCTAAAGGTGGGTTCAGGCTCGGCAACAGGCAGGGATGTCCTGAGCGAGGGCCCAGCTCTCACTGCTGTTTGCCTTTGTGTCAGCTCCAATCTCAAGCAATCTCCTTCAAAGGCAGGGAGGGATGGGGGCGAGGTGGGGGGCGGCAGCGGTGGATCCATGGTTGCCCAGCCAGCTCCCTGGACTTAAAGGAACCCAATTTCATGCCCACTGGGTAGAGTGACTTATATCAAATTGCCATGCCATGAGACGCCGTCAGATAGATTTGAATGTGTCCTTTCTAAAAGAGAGGTAACTGGAATTACTGCCGCCGCTGGTGATTCAGCCGCAGCAAGTACCAGATGCCTCCATCACAGCCAGGAGGGCGCCACAGCCCCTGGTCCCCAGGACCACTGCCCACCCTGTGGTGAGCTAGGAAGGCGGGGGCTGGAGGAAGGGTAGACAGGGATGTTCTCTGTGGTTGAGGAGCAGACTCCAGGGCAGTGTCTCCCTGCCTCTTTCCTGCAGTTCTCAGCCTTCCCTGGTTTCCGAGTTGGTTGGGGGCTCTGCCACAGTCTCCCTGAGACCCGTGTCTCCCTCTGCCATTTGAAGCTCTTCGTTCACTCACTGCTCTACCCTACCCACCTGTGAGCTCAAGACCAAACTCATGGTCCCTGCTATGGAAATTCACCCACCTGTGCAGTATTTATGAAGCGCCTGCTATGGGTCAGGCACTGTTCAGGCACCAGAGTTGTAGCGGTGACCAAAGGAGCCATTCACGCCTTCATGGCATTTACCTTTTGTTTGGAGCAGGGCCAAAGAGTAAACAAGAGAAGAAAGTCAAATATGGGGGCCAAGTATTCAGTGATGAAGAGTGTGGGAAGAAACATGAAGCAGGGGAGGGGCTAGGGGAGCAGTGTGGAGGGTAGTTTAGGTAGAGTGGGCAGAGGAAGACTCCTTGAGAAACAGGCATTTACATACAGACCTGCGGGGCGTGAGACTGCCGACCATGTCCGGAATGTAGGGAAGCGCATTGGGAACAGAGGGAAGGGCCAGTGCAAAGGCCCTGAGGTGGGCATGTGAATGACGTGAGTTGGGTGAGGGAGGTGGAGTGGACGCAGTACAAGAGGTGACGGGAGCCAGATAGTGTGGGACTTGGTAAAGGTGTTGGCTTTAACACAGGAAGATTAGGGAGCCGTTTAGGATGGTCAACCATCCAGTTCACCCCGGACTGAGAGGGCTCCCGAGACACAGGTCTGTCAGTGCTGAAACCAGGAAAGTTCCAGGCAGATGAGGGCAAGGTGGCCACCGTGGAGCTATTGCAGGGGTTAGAGCTGAGCTATGACGCCCCCTGACCTTGGTTAGATAAGGATCAGTCTGGTCGCTGGGTAGCAAATAAACTCCAGGGGACAAAAGCAGAAGGAGAGGGAAGAGTTTGAAGGCCACTGGTCAAGGTGAAGGTGGCTCAGCCCAGAGTGGCGGCAGTGGAGGCGGTGAGGAGTGGGGGGCCTCTGAGTGGATTTAGAAGGCAGCGCCAGCTGGTGAGTTGTGATGGAGAAACCAGTGCCCATTTGCTGCGTGGATGACCTGGCAGGGGGCCCCCTGGCAGGTGACATGTGCCCAGCTGCCCTGGATGACAAGAGAAGTTATTGCATCTCTGCCTCCCCTGAGGTCCCCCTCAGCCTTGCCTCCTCCTAGGTGGCAGGAACCAGGACGCAGTGAGCACCTGCACGTTCAGGATGTTGTCCCCAGTGCCACCTGTGGAGGCGCTGAAGGCAAGGCATGGGCCCCTCGTTACACAGAGGAGATCAAGGCTGGGGGGTGCTAAACTCCTGGGCACCCGGCAAGTGACTCTCAGAGCTGGGACGACACCCTGGGCTCTCACCTCCACCAGGTGTCAAGCAGGCCTGGTTTCGGTGCCACCCCAGCTGCTCGTGACTCACCTGGGACACTTCTGAGCCTCCGTGTTCTCATCTGTGACATGGAGATCGCGACCTTCGCTGGCTTCGTCACCGCAATGAATAAAGGAGACCCATGCGTGTGAAAGGGCCGGGCTCGGGGCCGGGCAGCTGGTGCAGAGTCGACCCCCACTGATGACAGTTTCCCTTTCTTTCCCTGCACCCTGCTCCTCGCCTCCCCCGACCAAGCCTTCCTGCATGAATTTAAAGAGCGCTCTTAAGGACTCTTTGGGGGAGCCCAGCAGAGCCATTCTGGTCAGCCGAGTGGGGACATTTGCATCTTCTTTTCTGAAGGCAGATGATTTCCTCCAGGCGCCAAATTAGTTCCCGAGCAGCCTCCAGGCCGACTTGTACGATAATAAGTACACGGATGTGAGTGCTAATGGGGCCCGCTCTTCGTCCAGCACACCAGGACTGAGGCGCTCGAGGCTGTAAACGTCAGGGCTGTCTCCCAGCTCCGCTTTCCGAAGCCAGAATCTTCTTCGTTCACACCTGCTCTCTGCTCTTCAAACAGGCACCGTTGGTCACTTGGGAAGTTACCCTGCACACATTCACGGAGCCCCTGTTGTGTTCCAGGCATAGTGCCGGACACTGGGGACCAAGCCGGGGTCAGAGGGACAGGGACCTGTCCTCATGGTGTTTGCTGCCCAGTAACTACAAGCACAGGGCTCTCAAGCTTCAACCACGGTACCTGGTACATAAAAAAAAGCAGTAATAACTATAATAATAACAGGAGCTCATATTTCTCATTTGAAATCGACTTTACGTAGAGTGAAGTCCTCAGATCTAAAGCGTGACCTCACTGCTGTTTTAATTTGCATCTCTGATCATTAGTGACACTGAGCTTTTTCCACGTGTCTATTGGCCGTCTGTGTGTCCTCTTAGGAGAAATGTCCGCTCAGGTCCTTTGTCCATTTTTTAATTCTGTTGTTTGTCTTCTCGTTGTTGAGTAGTATTATATTTTGGAAATTAACCCCTTATCAGAGGTATCGTTGGCAAATATGTTCTCCCATTCAGTGGGTTCCCTTTTCATTTTGTCGATGGCTTCTTTTGCAAAGGGGGGTCAGGTGGAGGTATGGGGACAGAAGGAGACTTGGCTTGGGGCGATGGACGCATGATGCAGCATGTGGATGAGGTTTTGTTGCATTGTGCACTTGAGACCTGAATGACTTTATGGACCCTTGTCACCCCGATACAATCAATTAAAAATATATAGTGTGCTGTTCAATCAGTTGTGACCAATGTCAATCCCAACAGAACATTTACTCACTCCAGAAAGTTCCCTCACAACTCTTCCCAGTGCAATCCCTCACCCCTCCCCCAAGCCACCACCATCCAGAGCTCTATCATTACAGGTTAGTTCTGCCTATCTTAGAATTTCACAGAAATGAGATCACACAATATATACGTGTGTGTGTGTGTGTGTGTGTGTGTGTGTGTGTGTGTGTAGACTTCTTTCACTCAGCTTTTGAGATTCATCTGTATTGGATAACTCAGCAGTTCACAGCTTTCTCCCCCTCCCCCCGAGCCATATTTCACTGTGCCAACATACCACAATCTTTTTATCTGTTTTCCTATCGGTGACCCTTTAGGCTGTTTTCATCTGAGAGCTGTTATGTAAAAGCTGCCATCAACATTTGCAGTCAGAGCTCTTTATGGACCTTTATTTTCATTTCTCTGGGAGAAATACCAGAAATGGAGTGCGGGGCCACAGGGTAAAATGTGCATTTAATTCTTGTGAGACGGCCAAACTGTTCTCCCAAGTGGCCGTGCCATTTAGCGGTCTCACCAGCGGGGTCCCAGCTCCCCCAGAGACTCCCCCGTGTTTCCTGGGGTTGATCTTTTAAATATAGCCGTCCTGGTGGGCGTGCAGCGCGGTCTCGTTTTGATTCCCACCGGCATCCTCTGGCGACGGATGGTGTGGAGACCTCCTCCACGTGCTCATTGACCATTTGCTTAGATTCTTGAGTGGAGTGTCTGTTTAAGTTATTTATCAAGTTCTATGAATTCTTTATATGTTTGGGATGCAAGTCCTTTGTCAGGTATATGTTTCGCCGTATTTTCTTCCAGCCTGTGGCTTGCGTATTTGTTTTCTTACAGATATATTTTGATGAGCAGGAGTTTTTATTTTTGGTGAAGCTTGGTTTATTATTTTTCCTTTTGTGATTCATGCTTTTTAATCCCTTTCTAAGAAACCATTGCCTGCCCAAGAGGTTGTCAAGATATTCTCCTATCTTTTTCTTCCAGCAGCCTTATTTTTTATTTTAGCTCTTACATTTACAACTGAATTCATTCGTAATATACCAGGAAATGTGTCAAATGCTGAACGTGGAGTGTCTTATTGAATTCTCCTAAATGTTTTCTACGTAGCTACAAACATGATCTCCATTTTCATTTACATCTTTTGTTGTGTTTCATTTATTTACTCACTTGTTGATTTCACAAATACTTGTCAAAAACTCACTTTGGAGCTGAGTGGACTTGCCCCCGTATTTGCATTTGACCTGCATGTAGAAGACTCTCAGCCCCCAGCCACAGAGACCTCGGGCGGCCCAGGAAAGGACTTCACAGGAGAAGGGAGCTTGGGAGAGCCTTTGGAGGTTGAGTAAGGTGCAAACATTCAAGCATAAGGAGAAGGACACCTAGAGAGAGGGGAAATCCCTGGGCCACGGCATTCCTCGCGCTGGGGTGGTTGGCCCAATGGCAACGAGAATGGAAATCACAGTGACGGACCCAGTTCTTCATCTGTCCCCATTCCCTTGCCTTGTCACAGGACCTCGGAGTTCCTACAGGCAAAGTACTTCCTTTCCCATGCAACATTTTTTAGGCAGTAGAATGAAGCAGAAAATACAGTGTTCCAGCTCCAAACCTAGGTCTTAGGGGTCTGTTAGAGTTGCCATTATGAGAACTACATATTGGGGACTTAAAGAACAAAAGTTTATTTCTCACCGTTCTAGAAGCTGGAAAGTCTAAGGTCATGGTTCTGATAAGGAGGGTTTCAGTCTGTGGTCCCCTCTCCTGGTGGCTGGTAGGTGGCTACCATCTCTTCTTGTGCATTCAGAAAGAGAGAGAGAGTGTTCTGGTTTCTCTTCCTATAAGGGCACTTATCGCATTGGGTTAGTACCTCATCCTTATGACCTCATTTAACCTTAGTTACTTCCATAAAGGCCCTATCTCCATATACAGTCCTGTTGGGGGCTGGCGCTAATTCAGTCTATAACAAGAGGTCTCACATGTTTCTGTTCACTCTCTTGTGCCTCTATCACCATCTGGGAGCATGCCCAGGCTGACCTGCTGATGGATAAACACACAGAGCAGAGCCAATTCACCCCAGTTGTCTTAACCAAGGCCAGCCAAGACCAACCTGCCACCAGCCAACCAACTCCCAGGGAGTCACCTGAGTCATGTGGGGAGCAGATGCATAAATGAAGTTCAGAGTGTAAGATGTTCATAGGAGGGTATCCTCCACTGACCGATAAGAAGGAAAGAAAGCAGAGTTGAGCAGGAAAAAGATTTCAGCTGTAATGCCAATCAGACAACTGTTGAAGAGTGGAGGAAGCAGGAGTGGCCAGAGAAACTCAGATCACAATCCACGTCTGCTAGAGTCTCAGCCAACTCAAAAGGGGGCTCTGGAGCAAAAATGTCCCTTTACAGGAGCCTCACAGTGGGCAGAAATGGCCAGGCTCTGCTGCCTGGCTGTGTTCAGTCACTACCTAAGGGCTGTCCTTGAAGCTTTGACCTTGGCTTGAAAGCTGAAAGAGATCCTGAAGGTGCCAACAGCTGGAGGTTGTCACATGGCTGCACTCTCTGTGACTGCAGGCAATGTCCTTTTTGAAGCAAATAGAAACAACGTACCCACGACTGCCACACACAGGCAGGGGAGAAAGCCCGGCCGTGGGCAGCAAGGCAGAGCCCCCCAGCCGGCCACCCCGGGCTCGTGAGTAGTAGACACTTACAGTGGTAGCCATTTGTTGTGACATCATTGTGGCCACAGGTACCTCATACAAAGGGTCAGCTCTGCTCTCAACTAACAAGGATCTTACTGCTCATCGGGAAAAAGGGGGTTCTGCTCCAGCCAAATAAATAAATATAGTCTTTAAAAAGTGGTTAGTCATCACTAATGGGTCCGACTCCACCAGGCAACCCATTTCTATCGAATATGTCTGTGCTCACGACTTCATTAAGGAGCAATTTGTGATGATTAGTGCAATTGTGACACTTCAGCACCTGTTCAGAGGAGCGACTGCAGAAAGCCTTGGGACACTTGCTCATTATCTACTTCACACACTTTGGAGCAGGGGCGGCAAGGCTGGCGGGTCCTCACTGAGCCTGGGGGAAGGCCATCAACACCAGCCTCTGGGGAGGAAGCAAAGACACTTTTCAACTTCGGTCTTGCACCGACTCTCAGGATTACTCGGAAGTGGGGGCAGTGATGGAGGGGAAAGGCTCAGAGGTATCCCTAGAGGCTTCTCCCCAGTGTTTCCCATGTACATCTCGAAACCTCCCTCTATACTCATTATTACCTCCTTTATCCAACCCATCAGAGGGCCTTCGGACCCTACCATAAAAATATCCCCAATAAATCTGTTCCTCTCCACCTCTCCACGGCCACCCTTGTCACAGCCACCAGCATCTCTTACCTGAATGCTGTGATCACCACCCCCCTCCCCACACACACCCCAGATTCTGTATTCCCACTCTGGACCCGACAGTCTGTTCTCAACCCAACAGTCAGAGCGACCTGGTTAAAAATGAAATCAGAACAAGTCGCTCCTCTGCCCAGGACTGTTCCCTGGTTTCCTCTTCCCACTCCCAGGAAAACCAAAATCTTACCATGGTATTTTGTTTCTCTATGGCTATGAGCCCATCCCAAAACTTAGTGGCTTAAGATAGCAACATATTATTCCTCATATTCTATGAGTTGATTATGCCCTTATTCTGCTGGGACACTGGGACAACCAGAAGGTCCACAATGACCTCACTCACCTGGCTGGTTGGAGCCACCAGATGGGTGTCTGGGTTCTCTCCATGTGACCCTGTTCACAAAGCTGCTGGGGCTTCCTCCCGGCATGCTGGCCAAATGCAAGAGCAAGCATTAAAGGACGTGGAAATGAGGGTTGCAGAACTCCTAAGGCCCAGCCTTGGAAACTGCACAGCATCGCTTCTGCCGTGTTCTGTTAGTTGGCCTGTTTGAGGAGAGAGGACTACAGAAGGGCATAACTATTGAGAAGCATGGGCTCATTGGAGAAGTGGGGGAGTCACCAGTGCAACTGACTTCCACCAAGGCCTTCCAAAGTCTAGCTTTGCCTCGTCCAATATGGTAGCTACTGACCACATATGGCTACTGAGGCTTCAGCTATAGCTGGTTCAAACTGAGATGTGCTGTAAGCATAACATGCAAACGGGTTGCAATATTTAACACTGCAAACATTTAAAGTATATCACCAAACATGTTAGATATGTATTACAAGTTGAAATGATGATATTTTGGCTATCTTGGTTTCAAAAAAATATATTCTTAAAATTAATTTTACCTGCTTATTTTGAATACCTAGAAATTTTAAAGTGACATGTAGCTTGTGCTCTGCTCCTGCTGTGGAGTGGGGCTTCGGCCCCTACATGTCCGCATCCCTTGCCTGGGTGCTCTGGTCATCTCCCCTGGGACCGGTGCTGGTACACGAAATCTGATGGCCTCCGGTGCCACTCGCTAGTCACCAACCCCTGCTGCACTGGCTTCCTGTCACCTCGTCTCCTGCCTCTGAGACTTTCCCAGGCTGCTCCTCCCACCTGGAATGCTCTCCCCTTGAAGTCCATGCAGCTGGCCCCTTGCTGCCCCTCACAGCTCTGCTTCCATGCGCCCTCCTCTCAGACTCAAACCAGGCTCCCTCTGGTTACTCTTTAGATCTTGCTCCGGGTTTATTTTCTGTATGAGCCAAACCACAAGTTGCACTCTCATTATCGGTCTGCTTGTGTGCAGTCTGTTTCATACCCTAGGCGGGAAAATCCACAAACACAGAAAATCTTTCTTGGCACAAGGCAGGAGCTCAGATATAGTTGTGAGAAGGTCACCCTGAGAAAACTCGAGGCACTGGCTGAAAAGCCTCCCAAACTCTGGACCAATGAGATAAACATACACTGGATCCCAGATTATATAATCAAAGCCTAGATTTACATGTGGCGATATTATCATTGTTATTGTTATTATTATTATTGGCTGAGGAGTAAAGACCTGAGGTGAATTCTCAGGGGCAGAGCGGAGAGGCAGAGTATGACATTTGTCATTCGCTTACAAGGGTGTTTCTCCATCAGCAGAAAGCACTGTGGTGCGGATGCTGGCAGCTCTCTCACATCGGGGACACAGCATTCCATGGCTCCCAGTTGCCCTGGGCACAAAACCCTTTATCATGGCCTACAGGGCTACAGGCACATGGTTGATGTGTATCTGTCTGTTGAAGTGTTCTCTCCCCCATTGTCACAAAGGAAACCTCAAAAGGAATGGGTAGACGTATGGGAGGGGAATAGCTGGCTTCCACGAGAGGGGCTGACGGCTCAGTCCCCAGAGGTTGGATCGAACTCTGTAGGTCGGCAAGGTGTCGCCCAACCCCCAGCGCCTGGTGAACATGTGTTGTTATCCAAATGCATCAGTGATGGAAAGCCTTAATCTGGAGACCCCAGGAGCATTTTCAAGAGCAGCAGAAAGCAGAGAGTGAAGTGAATGAAAGAAAGAGAGGTGGTGATTTAATTTAAAGGCAGCTGCTTTGAGTAGAGAGAACACAAGCTTCTGGTTTGTGGAAAACTGAGTGGAAAAGGATGCACTTTCGGTAACAGCCACTCCAAGGTCATAGGTCTCACTTACCCGTGAGGGAAGTAAGTTGTTCCTGATGAGGTAATGGGTGTGCGTGCACTGTGAAAGCCTTGAAACGCTTGGCACATGCAAAGTGATGGCTCTTTTGCAAGCATAATGTGCTCCCGGCAAACGTAGTCAAGATTCCATCCACGCAGAGTTGGGACCGTCTCGTCACACGCCGCGTGCCCAGGGCCCAGCACAGGGAGGTTCGCATGCATACTCTCAGGACAAACAAGTGGCTGGACGAAGAAATCAATAATCACAGGGCTGGAATTCAGAGGCTTGAGTTTGCATCTGACCACACTTCTGGGCGTCCTGGGCACATCCCATCACCTCTCTTAGCTGCTGTTTCCTCATCTATACCATAGCATCTACCTCATTAAGCTGGCCTGAGGATTCAGTGGGAAAATGCCTGTGAAGTGCTGGGCACAGTGGCTGGTATACAACAAGTGCAAAATAGTGGCAAACCCTCTTTCGCATTGCAAAGCCAAAATCCAGAGTGAACAGAGTTGCACCTCAACTCGTGATGGGGTTACATCTCAATAAACCCACGATGCACTGAAAATATCATTAAGTCAAAAATGCATTTAGTACACCCAGCCTACTGAACAGCATAGCTTCCCCAACCCAACTTCAACATCCTCGGGACACTTGCATGAACCCACAGGTGGGCAAAATCGTCCAGCGCAACGGCGACTTCAAATAAACGGCTGAGTGTCTCATGTAATTCATTATGCGTGTCCTTTCCAGACCACCGTCAAGTCAAGAAACCATTAAGCTGACAACGTAAGTTGGAGGTCGGGGCTTCTCAATTTAAAGCGCAGCTGTCCTTGCCAAGTGACTCTGAGTCAATGCTTAAATGGATTTCAGTTCTTATAAGAAATGGCCTTAGAAAAACAACTCTGTGTATTTCTGGTGGGGAATCAGATCATAAAACAAATAAACAAGTGTGAATACCAGCCATCAGGCCGTGGCAGCGGGGGTGGATGGGCTGTCGTGAAAAGTACACCCTCCTGCACAGCCCCTGGGTAAGTACGGGCTGGCAGTGTGGGGACCTGAGCCATTTGTCTGTGGCTGGAGGCGGGCTTCAAGATGCACCTAAGGTGCAGTAATTATACACGGCAAGTATACAGTACAGCCTCCAGGGTCCTGCTGGAGTGCCAGTGTCCCCAGGGCAGGGTGGCTTCCTTGGAGGGTTTAGTTAGTAAGTGGAGTGCGGTCTGGAGTGCTCTCGGAGCTCAGACCAGTCTGGGCCGGTCTGCAGAAGCCAGTAAAGGTTTTCTTCGGCAGTCACTTACTCTGCAGGTGTCAGGCAGACGACGAGGAAGAGAACACCAAATCTACGGGAACAGAGGAGGGTTACTGATGGCTATGATGGAATGAGGAGCTCCATGTCTTTTTTTTTTAATTTATTGATTTTTAGAGAGAGAGAGAGAAACATCGACTTATTGTTCCACTTATTTGTGCATTCATTGGCTGATTCTTCTATGTGCCCTGACGGGGGATCGAACCTGTGACCTTGGTGTTTGGGAGGAACGCTCTAACCAGCTGAGCTACCCGGCCAGGGCCAGATGTCCATGTCTTTCTATGTCTGAATTTTCTAGCTGGGGAAGAGTAGGAATTCAAGAGGCAGAAGAACATCACAATTCTGCCATTTTCCTGTTCTTCCCAAGTTTCTTAACCCTGTATTGATTTCCTTTGTCTGTGCAATAATGAGAATAGCAATTCTTACTTCTCTGGATGTTTGCATGAATTAAAGCGTTAGAATGGTGTTAGGTGCATAAAAATGCCCAATGAATATTACATACGATTGGGCTTCCGGGTGGGGGTAAGGGGGCCTGAGAGGGCCCAGCTGCTAACGGGCTCCCCTGCAGGGCCTGAGGCAGGATAGGGTGGGGTGGAAAAGTTGCTGGAAAGAGGTATAAACTGTGTTGAGGAGAGAGTAATTGAGAGTAAGCCTGGGCAGCCATTAAGCTCAAGGGCAGGTATAGTTCTGAGAGAGGGGCTGGTGAGAAGGAGCGACTGGGAACAGGGAGCGCTGTGGACTCACGATGGACAGACTTGGACACAGAGCAAAACAGAAGCACTACTGTTTATTGAGCATCTACTGCATTGCGGATGCATGCTGGGTATTTTGTGTCTGCGCTCTCACCGAATTCTCACAATCGAGCAAGATGTAGGAGATGGCTCCTGCTTCACAGTGAGAAAGCAGAGGCCCGAGAGGGGAAATGCTTTGCCACAGTCACACAGCCAGTGAGTAAGGAAGTGGGTTTTGCGTCGGGGTCTACCTTGACGTGAGGGCAGTTTTCTTCCTAAAAAGAACTAGGTTCATTGTAAAGTGAGACCTGCCTGTGGAAAAAATAAGTACAAAAAAAAAAAAGAAAGAAAGAAAAGAAAGGATGCAATGAAACACTCAGGGGCCAGGAGAAGTGACGCCTGCTAGAGTGTGGTGGGTAGGGTAATAATATGGGTGTCATAATTTATAGTTTTAATTTGAACGTTTCACCTAAAATGTCATATGCTGTGCTTGAGTGTGACATTGTTATGTTACAAAATTGCATGCTTATGGTTTTGTAATAAAAGAGTTTGCAATAAAACAGGGGGCGTTATTTGTCCCGGACCCTGTATTTTTCTTCCCACCTCTACCCCTGGTCTTACTCCCTAGGAGTAAGCCATCCCTGTGGGTTCACTGTTAACCTCTCCTGAGATATCGTTTAGGCATGCACAAGCGTGCATGTAAAACCCATACATTTCAAATGTATGAAGCTATTTTTAAAAACACAAATGAGTGCATATTAAATAAACGTTTTTGCACTTTATTTTTGTACTCAAAAATACATCTTGGAGATTTTTCTGCATCAGCGCAAAGAAGAAACACAGATGATTCTGCTCACTGCTCGAATCTCCCTTAATTTTTCAATCAGCCCTCTTAGTGAGCATTGAGGAGTTTTTCAGTTTTTTTCTTCTATAATAGTTTAATGAATATCCTTGATTATATCGCTGCATATATGTTTAAGGTCATTTGTAGGATAAATTCATACAGGTGAAATCCAAAGATTGAGTGCAATTTCTGTGTCTTTGAGTAGGTATTGCTAACCTCTAAAACCGGCGTGGTTTTCCACAATTCTCAAGTTCCCCATTCTCTGTTGCTGGCTGTGCTGGAGATTGGCTTGTTGGGGGTTAAAAGCCTAATAGATTTGGGAACTAGAAATCCTTCCTCCTTGGCTGCAAGTTGCTTTGAGATGGTTTTGATAACCTCGCCACTTATCTTGTATAATAAGAAAGGTCACCTCAATTTATCGAGTGGGTTATCATGGATGGAGGTGGCACTTCACCAATTCATCATTCATATTGTGTTCGCCATTGTGACATTGCTGTTTTAACTGGAAAAATGGGACCAATGGATGTATGTCGTCATCCCTCCCCTCACTGGCACAGAAAATGTTGCCATTGTTTGCTCTGCATGCCCTACCCTCCCTCCTCTGGCCTCAGGCAGTTATCATGCAGAAAGAAGTCAGTCTGGGGAGAAACAAGAGGCGGGCTTGCAGAGATGTCCCAGAGGGAAAATGAAGTGAACAGAAGAGGAAAGGACGGGGACAAGGAAATGCTGGCAGCTGGGGGGCTGAGTTTTTGACTAAGAGTCGAGGAAAGGAGCTTTGGGGCAACTACCGAGTGGCAGAGTAGGAGAAATTGGGGGAGGGAGTTACAAATACGCTGTTGTCATCTATGAATTGGGTGCCTCTTTGAGAGAGAGGCAAACGCTGAGGTTGCTTTTTTGGCACCTTCGGTGGCTGGACTGTGTTTCTTTGAAGGTCACGCTAGTTGCGAGATGGACCACGTGGCGCCCCAGCATTGCCTTGGGCTCGGCCGTCACTGCCATCCCCGTCAAGTACCCTCATCGTCATTACCGCTACTTGTTAGACACATCTGTGTACAAGACACAGCATTAGATGTTTTACATAACTGTTTGGATGACATCACCACCCTCGCTGCACAGAGGAAGAAGCCCAGGCTGAATAGGGTTCGGCACTCTGCCCATGGCCCGAGGGCTGGTGCGGGGACCGGAATTTACATCCGTGGGTGTCAGTCAAACACCCACGCTCTAATCCCCTATCACCCGGTTAGCATCTTATTAGTGTGATGCAGGGGTGTGAGCTTCATTTGTACAACATGCCTCTCAGCCTCTCAGGCGTGAATCCCAAATTCATGGTCACCCCCAGCGTTTCCTGGAGAGCTGGAGTATGTCCCTTGGGGGAAAGCTACACATCAGCTTTTCAGAACTGCGTAAAGGGCACTGGAGCCCGAGCAGGCTCCTGGGAAGCAGAAACGGCATGTGCAGTGGTGTGGAGGTGAGGAAGGGTGCTGGTGTTCAGAAAGGGTATGTCCAGGGGCAGAGAGAGGAGACCTCAGAACTGGTCAGGGACAAGACATGAAGGGATTTGAACGCCAGGCTAAGGGATTTGGTTTTATGATAAAGATGGCAGAAGTCCTTGAGGGGCTTTGAGGAGATTTTCCTTCTGAGAAAATAATTTCAGCTGCAAAGGGGACAGGATACCATAGAGAGGGGAACCAGGAGGGGGTTGGAGAACAGTGGGGATGGGATGCTATTGCCAAGTCCAGGTGAGAGATGATAATGGGTAAATTCAGACCGTGAAGAGTTGATACAAACAACCTAGAAACTAATTGGGTGTGGAGGCTGAGAAAAAGGGGCGATCCCAGGATGCCTCTGAGGTTTCTAGGCTGAGTGACTACCGTATTTTGCTGTGTATAAGGTGCACTTTTTGCCCAGATTTTTGAGGGAATAATAAGGATGTGCTTTACAGATGAGTAGTACCTGAAATACCTTGTCTCTGTTCTTGCATTTTGTAATTATTTGTTACATAAAATTTCTTCTACCATAATATGTTTAAAAATCAACACTAAAATTTCTTTATAATACAAAAAACAAACATCTAAGTATAAATAAATGAAAATTGAATTAAAAAATTAAAATGAAAGATTTTTTTTTGTCCACAGAATTTATTCAATGTAATTTTTTGTTGTTCAGATAAATCCTTGTGCTAATGAATACATAAAAACTAAAAGCTATAAAATGAAGTAAGCCTGGCTTACCACCTGCAAATACATACTTTTATTTTTTAAAGATTGTATTTATTTATTTTTAGATAGAGGGGAAGGGAGGGAGGTAGAAAAGGGAGAGAACCATCATTGCATGGTTGCCTCTCAAGCACCCCTACTAGGGACCTGACCTGGCCCACAACCCAAGAATGTGCCCTGACTAGGAATTGAACCAGTGACCCTTTGGTTCGCAGTTTGGTGCTCAATCCACTGAGCCACACCAGCCAGGGCTAAAGCAAAAGACTTTTTTCCTGAAAGTTTGGGCCAAACTTTTGCAGTATATGCGCGGTATACATGGGAGCTCATATACACAGTGAAATACGATGTTTTCCTAGGTCAGTGACTAGTATCGACCCAGTGCAGGGAGTCCTAAGACCATAAAGTTCTGCAGCCTCAGGAGACAATTTTGCTGGGTCACCTACTCTCGGGGGCTCCCACTGAGGAGCCTGCGTGATGAAGTTCATTGCTTCGCCCAAATATTCACAACCACGCTTTTGCCTCCTCCTCACTCCATACTCCTGCTCTCCGGAAGCAGGCTGACAGCACCTTCCCGTGGCTCCATAAAACCCTGTTCCCACTCCATTCCCAAGTCCCATGTGCTTGGGTCCCCTGCCAGGAA
Source organism: Tonatia bakeri (assembly GCA_004024845.1). Lineage (NCBI taxonomy): Eukaryota > Metazoa > Chordata > Mammalia > Chiroptera > Phyllostomidae > Tonatia > Tonatia bakeri. Next base: position 99,214 of record PVIA01001604.1, read on the forward strand.
AACCTGCCCAGGCAGCAGAGCCCTGTGCCAGGGACACGCGATCCCATTGCTATGATTAATTTGGACAAACATATGTTGGAGAAGCAACAGAGAGTGAGCGCTCCTCGGTGAATTCAAATCAGCCATGCTGAAACTGGATCACTCACGCTTCCACTTTGGAGACGACTACCCAGGGGCATGGAGAGGCAGAGTCGTGGAATTCCAAAGCACCAAAGGTGCTTAAAGTTCCTCAGTGGCAACCTCCACATCATGCTCCTTCCAGCTTGGCAGGTGAACAGGGCTGAGAACTCTGGAGAGACGTTGAGCCTTGTTTTGCTGTTCACGGAGCCCAGAGAAAGAGCAACTGCTTGTTGAGACAGTTTAGAGGTGGCTAGAGCTTCGGCATCCACATCACCTGGACAGATCCTGGCCCTGCCACCAACCATGGGACCCGAGTCCAGAGACTCAGTCTCCAAGGCTCATTTTGTTTCTCATCTATAAAATGGAAGGCGATAGCATTATCTACCTCCTCCTGTATCTTGAGGATCCAATGATGTCATAACAACATACAAAAGCAACACTAACTTTTGTGCATCAGCTACGTGCCAGACACCAGGCTGCCCATCAGCGGCTGACAAGGGAGGATTGATTGTCTTCCTAGAGCATGCAGCCTCGTGCATCACAAGCTCTTCACACCCATCAGGCATCCTTGTTGACTACCTGAGGCGCGCCAGACTCCACGCCAGGAGCTCTCACTTCTCATCTGTGAGCCTCAGTCCAAAGCCCACAGGTAAGCAGTCTACAAGCCCAACGTCTTTTCTCTTTAGAACACCAAGCTCGTTTAGGAGAGGGCAGGCAGGATGCTCCACCCCCACCTTGTGCCAGCCCTCAGTTACAGACGACCACGTGCAGTTTAGCAATCACCCCATGCTACTTGGAGAGAAACTATCTGATGCCACAGGGCTTTGTTGTTCTTATTGTTAGGATTTGATTTTTGGGGGGGTGGGTAATCTCATTATCTCATTATATTCTGTTTGCCCACATAGGGGAGAGCTGTGTTCTGCTGGTCTGGGCTGGGGTTTCTGTGACCCAGCTCATCAATGACAGTCGTGTCCTCCTCTAATCCTAGCAGAGGGCGGTTGCTAAGGAGACCGTTGTCATATTAACTCAGTAAACTCTGAGATGCGGATGATGCGAGGGAGAGGGAGACGCTTTCTCTTTGGAGAAAGGAAAACCTCTCCCTTTGGGTTGAAGGGGGAAAAAAGCCATCCCAGGGACTCACGTTGGCAAAGCAAATCCAATGGCTTGGCAACTCTCTCTCTTTCTGTTTGTCACGAGGCTGGGAAGGAGGCAGGGGAGGTGGAGAAACTCTGTAGTTATTTTCTAGACTCCTGATGGTTGCTTCTGGAAACCAGGTGCCTTACACATTAGAGCAAGTGATTTAAAAAAAAAAAGGCAGGAGAAAATGAAGAAAAACCCAATCAGGAGAGCCAAGTTAGGAGGGAGTATGTGCCTCTTTGCAGCTGGGTTAGAGAAGCTGTCCCCTGAAAAGGCAGGGCCGGCTTGAAAACGCAGACCGGATTCCACACTCTGGGGCAACTCAGTCCACCCCGGAGGTGAGTTCATCCTGCCTGCTTAAGAAACGTAGAGTGAGAGCATTCATCTACTTCCTGATTGAGAGCAAAATTGGGTTAATAAGAAGGGCCTACGTCTGTGTTTCTTGCAATGGAATATTCAGGAGAGGAGAAAAAAGATGCTTTGGCTGGGTAGGAAAATAGTGCTCCAGGTGGTTGAGTTTTCAGTTATGTGCCCTATCCGTGGATCCAAGGTGTAGCCAAGCCCCCTGACCAATGGGGGCTTGGTCAAGGTTCTGTTCTAAGTACTTAGATTATTAGTGTCCATGAAGCTAAAATGGAGCCCACGATAGGACTTAGTTCCTCTACCAGCTCTGGTGCGCGGAATCATAAACCCATGGGTTGTAGGTGTTGAATGGAGGGGCGATGGAGATATTACCCAACAGTCTCAGTTTGCAGAAGAAAGGGCTGGGAACCGGAGAGGTTCAATGACTTGCTCAAGGTCAAACAGGCCACTACTAGAACCCAGGTGTCTTCACTCCCAGCCTGGTCTACCTCTCACACCAGGAGCACTCTTGGCTTCTCCCGTGGTTTCCAGGGTCTTCAATGAACTCACCCACGGCTCTGGCGCCACACAACCTCCTCTCCATTGGAGCCTCAAGAATGCAGACCTGACGGATCAATTCCTGCATCCTTTTTCTTCCATTTCTTTCACTCTTACGGCACTTAGCCTCTCTTATACCAACAACTTCGGCTCCTGCTCATTCTTCCCTCCTGCAATGCCTATTTTGGCCAATCTGTGACGAGTGGCACAGGGTGATGGACGGGCCTGGGGGGCTGGGGGGTGGGACGTGGCCAGCTCCCAGGGACGACTGTGATTGGGAAGCCTTGTAGTGACACGCACACACAAAGAGACCAGGGGAGAATGGCTTTTCAAACAGCACAAATAGAAAACCACTGGGCCTGAGCGCTCGCAGCTACATAATGAACGTGCTTGCCTCTCCTAACAACATTTTAAGTCAGTAATTGGCACGACAGGGGACACAAACTGCGCATTGAGTCACAGAATAGTACAGAAAATCCTCGGAATGGTTTCGCCTCCCACCAAGAGAGCTGCCGCGTGCCAAGCCCTGTGGAGACATGTTCCTGGCAGTCAGGGGAGTGTAGGCGTCTGGGATAAGAACGGGCTTTAGAAGACAGATGTCCCCCGGGACCCCGGCCTTTTCCAAAGCAGAGGGCTCTTTGATGTGCGCCCCCCAACCTCATTTTTAAAGGATGCAGCCAGCCAACCAAACTTCTCTGATCATCTGACAGAAGAGGTTTTCCTACAGAATAGCTAGGGTTCTATCAATGTTCCGCTAATGATCACTCAGTTAATATGGTGCTTCTAAAAGTGGCCTATCCCATCTCAATAGTAGCAATATCAATAGCAATATGACTTATTAGAAGGAATGAAGCAGAAAAAAAACCCCTCACAGACACAGACAACAGAATGGTGATTGCCAGAGGGAAAGAGGGGTGGGGGAGGTGGAAGAGGGTAAAGCGGGGGTACAGAGCAGACTTGACTTTGACACACAATACAAACAGAGGACGTGTCATAGAATTGTACGTCTGAAACCTATATGATTGTATTAACCAATGTCACCCCAGTCGATTCAATTAAACGATATTTCGCTCAATTAAGTTTTTAAATATATTTCATTGATTATGCTATTACAGTTGTGCCCCCCTCCACTCAGTACCCCGCCATTCCCTCTAGCAATAACCCCCTTAGTTCATGTCCGTGGGTCATACATGTGGGTTCTTTGGCTTCTTCACTTCCTATACTGTTCTTAAGATCCCCCTGTCTATTCTGTATTACCAGTTTGTACTTTTTAATCCCTGCACATTTCCCCTCATTCTTCCCCTTCCCCCTCCTAGATGGTAACCATCCAGATGATCTCCATATCTATGATTCTGCCTCTGTCCTGCTTCTTTGCCTATTTGTTTTTAGATTCAATTGTTGATAGTTATGAATTTATTACGATTTTAACGTTCATAGTTTTGATCTTCTTTTTCTTAAATAAGTCCCTTTAACTTTTCATGTAATAATGGCTTGGTGATGATGAACTCTCTTAGCTTTACCTAGTCTGGGAAGCACTTTGTCTGCCCTTCCATTCTAAATGATAGCTTTGCTGGACAGAGTAACCTAGGCTGTAGGTCCTTACTTTCATCACTTTGAATGCTTCTTGCCAGTCCCTTCTAGCCTGCAAAGTGTCTTTTAAGAAATCAGCTGACAGTCTTATGGGAACTTCTTTGTAAGTAACTACCTGCTTTTCTCTTGCTACTTTTATAATCTCCTTATCTTTAACCTTTGGTATTTTCATTATGATGTGTTTTGGAGTGGGTTTCTTTGCATCCATCTTGTTTGGGACTCTCTGTGCTTCCTGAACTTGTGTGTCTATTTCCTTCACCAAATTAGGGAAGTTTTCTTTCATTATTTTTCAAATAAGTTTTTAATTTCTTGCTCTTTCTCTTCTCCTTCTGGCACCCCTATGATTCAAATGTTGCTACATTTGAAGTTGTCCCAGAGGCTCCTGACCCTATCCTTGTTTATTTACATTCTTTTTTCTTTTTGCTGTTCTGATTGAATTTTTTCCTTCCTTGTGTTCCAAATCATTGATTTGATTCTTGGCTTCATCCACTCCAATGTTGATTCTCTGTAAATTTTTCTTTATTTCCCTTAGTATAACCTTCATCTATGCCTGGATTTTTAAAAAAATTTTGAAGTACCCAGTGAGTTCCTTGAGCATCCTAATAACCAGTGTTTTGAACTCTGCATCTGATAGAGTGCCTATCTCCACTTCATTTAGTTCTTTTTCTGGAGTTTTGTTCTGTTCTTCCTTTTGGGCCATATTTCTTCCTCTCCTCATTTTGGCAGCTTCCCTGTGTTTGTTTCTATGTATTAGGTGGAGTTGCTTTACCTTCCTGTCTTAGTAGCATGACCTAATGTAGAAAAGCTCCCTTGTAAGTTGGATGGGGTGGAGCCTTAGGCAATCACCAGGGTGGGGCAACCTGTGTGAAGCAGGTGGATGGAGTCTCAGATATAGAGCCACCCGCCCTGTGGCTCTGTGTGGGGGAGGGCTCAGAAAAGCAACAATGGCTGCTGCCTGGCCTCTGGAGTTTTGTCTTGGAGGGAACTGTCCCCCAACACTCACCCTGATGCCACACACTTCAGTTTCTCCCCGTATGCCGCTGGTGCCCTTCAAGCTGCAGCCCTCATGCTGGAGCCCAGAGGGAGTGAGTCTGCATGAGTCCTGAGTCTGTTGTGCACCCTTTAAGAGGAGATGCCTGAGAATCCTGCAGCTTATTCAGTCGCCCCAACACCCACTGGTTTTTACAGCCAGAAGTTATAGAACTTATCTTCCTGGCCCTGGAACCCTGGGCTGGGTGGTCTGGTGTGGAGCTGGAATCTCTCACTCCCAAGATATCCCTTCTGATTTTTAACTACCACCCCTGGGTGTGGGACCACCCATTTTTTATCTCTGCGTTTCCGCCCCTCCTCCTACCTGTCTGAATGAATGTGACTTCTTTAATTCCTAGTTTGTCAGATTTCCATACAGCTCGATTTTCTGATGATTCTGGGTGATAGTTGTGTAGTTAAGTTGTAATTTTTCTGTGGTTGTGTGAGGAGGCAAGCCATGCTTACCTACATCTCCCAAAATTGTTTTTTAAAAATATGCTTACTGGTGTCTCCTAGGTCCCAGTCAAGGGATTTACAAACCTTACCTTCCTGAATCCCCTCCAAACTGTCATCTCACAGGTTAGGAGACTGAGGAGTTCTGTCACTTACCCAGCTGGGTCCCAAACTTGGGTTGGCCTGGCCACAAAGCCACTCTTAACTATTACATGCTGCAGCCTTTTTATTTGTCTTTGTGAAATATTGACAGTCATTTGGGGAGTGTCCATCAATTTCTTCACAAGCTGTTGTTGAAAGGTTGGAGGCTTCAAGTTTGGTATTTCTGTTTTGCTCTCACCTTTTGCTTAGTACTTACAGCAGTGGAGGTCCAGAAAAGATTAGAAACTCACTGGGTATCAACCCAGCTAATTAATAGCAAAGCTACTTTTAAGTCCTTGCTTTTCTAACTCTGGGTTCTGAGCTCTTTATGTTTCAGTCAGCTTCACCAAGTGATGGTTGAACTCCTACCACAGGGGCATCAGATAAGAGGCATGCATATCATCACTGTCCTACCACTGTCTCCTGCAGACATTGCTAATCAATCATGGAACTCTTTCCTGCTGAGCCTGGATGTGACTCTGGGCAAGGACTCCCAACAAACTGCATTTGGCAAATGAGATAAGCCCTGTGTACTATTGTTACCATTCCAGGCCTTTAGAGGACACACACACACACACACACACACACAAAGTAAAAAATGCTACCAAAAAGCTGCTTATCCGTCCAAAGTATCTTTCAAAGTGCTAGGGAAGACCAGCTTCTACGGCTGGTGACTTTTGGAGGCAGATAAGCAGCATCATGAGTTGAAGTCTGTGGCCTGATCACAAGATCAAGAGAAAGCGGAATGGGAGTGGGGCTGGGGACCACCACGAGGGGACTGGACGTGAGCAGGAGAAGGTGGCGGCTGGAGGGTCAGTCGGTCTGAGACGACAGGAACCTGGGAGTGACCTGGGAGTGCTGAAGCTGAGGAGAGAAAGATGCGGTCTGACCACGAGGGGAGCCGAGACGGACAGCTGCGAGGGAAGGCGGTATGAACTGGGTTTCAGGAACAAAGCTAAGACTCAAAGGTTGATGAAACAGGTAATAATGTGAATTATATATAAACTGAAGCCCTCCAGACAAGATAGCTCTTCCTTTTGCCTCTGCCCGGACCCCTCTATTTGGTGGCCATATAAAAGGGAAAATAATAGAATTGGGGGAGAAGGGTAGTATACTATTGGTCCTCACAATACCTTTGGGGTCTGTCTGAAGTAGACTCGGGTGAGGACATTTCCCGACTCCTGGGACCTGCAGATGCCAGGTGGTCAACACATCCTGCCAAGACCCATCCAAACAAACAAGTCTCTGTCATACTGCTGTAACTGTACGTCCCTGAGGGCGTGGCTCCTGGGCTGATGGATGGATCTTGGATCTCAGTGGCATTAACAAAAGGAGTCAGAAAGAAGAAAGGAGGGGAAACCAAAATGTGGGGTGAGGGGGATGGAGTTGGTGTAAGCACTACATTTAAAGCAGTGCAGTCCTGGTCTGGGAAGAGGGGACATCGGCAAAGGCCAAAGTGACTGTTTCTATTTCCATTTGAAATTCCAAGAAAGGAGGAATTTTCTAAAAAACTCCAGCTGCAGAACTTTCTAGAAAAGTTTGTCTTCTAGAGAGGGATTCTATTTCACGGAAGTGTCAAAGTTTAGTATGGACCCCTCCCCCAGAAAGGGGAGCTCAGTCCAGGCACCTGTCCGTGCCCTGAGCTTGGGGAAGGGGACAGCCTCTCCATGAGCTAAGCAGATGCTGTCTGCGCCACTTTGGACCTATTCCAACTCAAATACATTGCCGCTGTCTGCCTAAATCCATCCTCAAACCCCAACAGCGTGCTTTAGAGAATTATTCTCATGATTCCAGAGACAGAATTAGCCTCTCTGAACCAATGAGAGAGCAGCGCTTGACTGGGGGTTCATTATGAACAATTCCAAATCAACCCCCTGCCGTTCAAGCTTCCCTGTGCCTGCAGCTCTCAGAGGAAGAAATTACATGTCGTCCTAGAGAAGGTTGGAGATGGTCTGTGGGGCCAGGTTGCAACGTGTGGGTGCATCTTAAAGACGCATGCGGTAAACTCTGCAGTAGATGGTTGTGGCAGCCTAGGAAAGAATTTGCAAATCAGAAATCCTGGGAGAAACCCTTTTAAGCCTAACAATATGTTTTAATGGTTCTTTTATTAGCTTGTGATCTGTGCAGCCCAGGACTCTATTTGTGTTTGGGAGAAGCAAAGAGAAAGAGTTCAGCTCCAGGGTGTCAGGTGCAAAGGTGACAACTGTCTCTGAAACATCCCCAGGCTCGAACATCCTGGCGGGCTAAACCTGGCCTATAGTTGTTCAGATAAATAAAGTTTTATTGGAATGCAGCGCCTTTGTTTAAATCTGGTTGGTGCTTGCTCAGTAGCAGGGTTAATTGCAGCAGAGAGTGAATGGCCTGCAGAACCTAAAATATTTACTCCCCCGCTCTTTCCAGGAAAACCTTGTTGATCCCGATCTAGGGGGATATCTGGGAAACCACATCATCTTGTTTCCACGCTGGGGTTCTATGCTGGTCTGTGACTTCCCTTGTCTTTTTATCAGCTCTGTTCAGCCATGCAGGAAATTGAAAAGGGGCTGGTTCCTGTGGGTGCATTTGAGGTTCCTGGGTCAGCTGGCTTCTGTCTGGGTCCAGCAGTGAAAATGACAGCAGACTGGGGAGGGAAGGAAGGGTCACTTACACACACACACACACACACACACACACACACACACACACTGACCAGCATCTCCAGTAACAACTATGTCCCCTTCTGTGGCCCCAGATTCTGCTGGACAAGCCCTCTGTAATGCCAGCTTCTGCTGGGGACCCAGACTCTGGCCTCTAGTAGCGCCATCTCCCTCCTTGACTCTCCAGCCAATAGGAGGCAGGGACATCCTGCTGTATTATCACACCCTGGGATATTTCACTGGGGCCTGTTCAGCTTCTCAGCCCTGCCGTCACCTATACAACCAGCTACCTGTGCCAACTTCACTGTTTCCAGCCCATAGAGTGGTTTGTTTTCTTGGTTGGACCCTGAGAGACACAAGTCCTGATTCTGAATCCCAGGTTAGAACCCGGAGTCCTACTGGAGTCGGTCCTAGGCTTTCCACCTAATTGAGCTGTTAGAATTTTGAATTGTAGATGGCTCTATTCTGCTGTGTGTTGAGAGTGGACAGTTCTACCAGCGAAGGAAGCCTGGGTAGGCCCCTGGCCTCTCTGCCCTCACCAGATGGATGCCAATCGGTGTGTTCAGTATTGCTCTCCCACCCACAGTGAGGTGGTCTCCCTGAGAGGTGGCACTATCACAGCTCCTAATTTCCACCTTTATGGGCCAGTCCAGCTCACCCACACACTCTGCCCTGACCAGCCGTGCACGGCCAGTGATCTGACACTCCTTGCTTGTTCCTGAGCTGCTCACACTCTCAACATATCTCTTCCCAACCCCAGCCTCGTGGTCCAGGAACACCGGTGTCGCTCCTGCCTCAGACTGTTTGGGTTTGAAATGTGGCCCTCCCTTGCTCATCTGTTTTACTTATTTTTTTAATTCTAAAATTGATTCTGAAAAACAAAAGGGACCTCTGGTCACAACATTTTAGGAAGCGCTGGCTTAAGCCCATTTAAAGAAGTCTCTTTCCTGCAGGACTTCTCAGAGCCTTTAAAATACAAGACAATCGAGATGGTAGTATTGTCAAAGCTAAATTGAGGGTGGAACTTTTCTTCTCTGGGTGGGGGTATCTCATGTTTGATCTGATGACAGTTTATCATTTTCGTCTGTCTAGCTTCCATCCTTTTCTCACCTCACTTCTTCTGCTGACAAGATACCTCTCTCCAGTCAGACACCTTTTCCATACAGTGTGGTGGGAAGGACTGACCCCCTCGCCACCATCTCCAGCAACAGGATTGAGGATGGGACCCAGTCCTGTCCACAGTGCTGAGCTGAGGATGAGAATGAGAATGAGACCCAAGCTGGACCAATCAGAGTCCTTGCTAGGACTTTCCTGGCAACAGTTTCAGGGAAGACTTGTTCTTTCTTCCACTGGGATATAAGCGGTCCAGGGGTCAAATGGCTCTCAGGTGGAGAAAACCGTCTGGAGTAGAAACCCCAGCCAAAGGGAGAAGGAGAACTGAGAGCTGGAGAGAGAGCAGGACCCTGACCATGGGTCCTGAGCCCCTGAGCCTGGTCAAGTCCATGCCCCTGACTTCTTGATCACGTGGGCTAGTAAACCACCCCCCACCCTTTTGACAATTTGATTTTTGCTTAAGCTAGTTTGGGTTCAGTTCACTTCTCTCTCTCATCAGTGACACACACCTGCCAAACTGACACAGCCTTGTCTGGTTCAACGTATGTGTCATGCCACCTTGAGTCAGAATCCCCCTGTTGTCCCTGCATCCGCGGAATGTAGTCCCAAGGTCAGCCCCACGGCTGGTGTACTGGTCTACCCCCTTCAGGTTCCCCGAGGAGAGAAGGCCATACAGAAGTGAGGGGTTGATCAGGAAGCAGACAGATGGAGTGAGGCAAGAGCACAGTGTGGGCTTCTCCATCCATAATTCCTCATTCTAATGCCATCTTTCTAATAACAGCCTCAGCATCTTGGGGACCAGTCATATGCAAACCCACCAGGTAGGCTCCTAGGGACATGGTCAGCCAGCCCTGTGCTCCCCCTTGGATTATGACTTGATTCTGTGTTTGTTCTAAATTTCTCCATTCTCGGCTAACACACTGTTCCAACATCAAAGATCATTGATTCCATCCCTGGAATAATCTACTTGGTATAACTACAAAACAACATATGTTGACTTGAATGATATTCAAATTTATAAACGAGAGACTCCAAAGCCTTCCAGCTGAGTGGTGGTTTTAATTCGGAAATTACTCATGTGGAATGGCAGAAGTGCCAAGAACATAGGTGTAAACAAGCAGCAGAAATGAGGAGAACCCAATGCGCTAGGAGAGCAATGAAAAGATCACCTTCCAGGTTCAAGGCCACTCCACGTCAGAAAACAGCCTCCACCGATAGTCTTGCTGGTAACACATACCCCCGATTCTCTTTGCCCACGACCCCACAAGGCTGCGTGGGCCAGTTCTCGTCTGTGGTCTACACGGGGCTCTAACTTCCCATTTTGCCAGCCAGCGGATATGGTGAGTCTGCCCTTACCCTCCACCCCCAGCTCTGAATTTTACCACCCACTCCCAAATAAACACCATTTGCTAGAATGTGTTTTCCACCGTTAACCTTTCCAGTTTGCCACCTGTGAAAACTGTGACTGTAGAAAATAATGTAATGATGATTGAGCCTATTTTTCCTCCTAATCATTCATTTTTGATGTAGTGGCACCTCAACAAATCAAAAATACTTTTTTGAAGGAGAGTAAAGTATTGCAAAGATTGTTCTTGGAAACAAGGTGGACATAAGTAAATTTTAGCACTCTTAATGGACCAAACCAACTCCGTTAAGATGAACTAACAGTCCCTAATGAGGACAGCACCCATCACTTAAAACATTAATGATCGTTTCCTTGCTCCCCAGCTCAATCATAAGCTCCAGGAGAAACTGTTCCTGTCTTGTTCATCACTCTATATTGATAGCAGTACTAGAGCACTGAGCACATAGTAGGTGGTTAAATGAGGACATAGTATGGTGATTGAATGAACAAACAAATCATTAAGATGAAATAATTAAACCAGCACAAAAACAACTTACTTTTTGGTTGACCCTAGATAAACATTAGCCTCTGATTTTTTTGTCAATAATGAACTCTCTGCTCATTGGGTGTACCTTACCACCATTCAGAAAGGCAGTTATTGATCACCTACTGTGTTCCAAGTGTGTCTTAGATTAAGAACTATGTGACATTCTTTTTAGACTGAATCAAGGTGTAAACACACAGATACTCAAACATATAAACAAACATATACAACAAACACCCACAAACATACACATACCCACATGTAAAATACTTTTAGAAGTCTTAGTTTTGTTAAGATGTCAATACAAACATAAGCAATCTATAGTTTTTATGCAATTCCTATCAAAATCCCAATGACATCTTTTGTAGAATTAGAAAAAGCCATCCTAAAATTCATATAAAATATCAAGGAACCCTGAATTTAAAAAAAAAAAAAAAGAAAGGAAGAAAAAAGAAATTCTGAAAAAGAAGATTCAAGCTTAAGGCCTCACACTTCCTGATTTTAAAACTTACTATGAAGCTACAGTAATCAAAACAGTGTGGTACTGGTATGATGACAGACCTAAAAACCAATAGAATAGAATAGAGAATTCAGAAGTAAACCCTCCCATACATGGTTGAGCGTTTTACAAAGACCAAGGCTTTTTGACCAACACTATTCAATGGGGAAAGAACAGTCTTTTCAACAAATAGTGCTGGGACAGCTGGATATCCACATGCAAAAGACTGAAGCTGGACCCTTACTTTATATTGGATATAAAGATTAACTCAAAATGAATCAAAAACCTAACTGTGAGACCTAAAACTATAAAATTCTTAGGAGAAAACTTAAGGCAAAAGCTTTATGGCCTCGGATTTGGCAATGATTTCTTGGAAATGACAGCAATGTTACAGGAAACAAACAAAAAGACAAATTAGACTTCATGAAATATTTTAAATTTTGTGCCTCAAAAGACACTGTCAAAAGAGTAAAAAAGGAGCCCCACAAAATGGTAGGAAGTATTTGCAAATCATATACCCGAGGGAATTAATTTCTGGACTATGGGGCTGCCTGTCACCCAGCCTTCCCCTTGGGCTCCGTATTCCCCGGGCCCTCTCTCAGTGTCTCGGTCTCTGTCTCCGAGACGTCTGAGCCTCAGCGCCTCAGTCGTCTGGGTTTCTCTCGTGCCCTGGACTCCAGCACACAGTTTGGGCCCTGATGTCCATTTCTCTGGTCTTTCCAATGCCCTGCCGGAGGCACTTCAGATTCCCAAAGATCATGCTTGCTAGGACTTGAGGTGACCCCACCGAGGGCGGGCTCTCTCCTGCCACCTTGAATTCACTTTGGGCAGCAGCACATGGAGCGCTGCTCCTCCCTGTTGTAAGTAAATGGACAAAACCCCTAGGGAGGCATGGCTCCTTCTTATCTATTTGCTTTAAATATATGTGCATGTGGCTTCTTTAGCTGTTGATGTTTAGAATGGGGGTTCTCAACTGTAATGCAATCAACATTTTGGACTGGATATAGTTGTGTGTGTGGTGGTGGTGGGCAGGAGGTGGGGTGGGGGGCAGCGTCCCGTGCATTGTAGGACATTCAGTAGCATCCCTGGCCTCTACTGATGAGATGCCCATAGCACTCCCATCTCAGCTGTGACAAAGAAAAATGTCTCCATGGAAGAAATGGCCCCAGTTGAGACCCACTGCCTTAAAAATTCATGTGGTTCCCCCTGAGTAAAGAACAGACTGCTAGTCCCATATCTCACTTCAGGGGTAGTCACACAGACCCAGGGACAATATCTTACGGGGCGCTGTAAGGACTCACTGTGATAGAGCGGGCATCTGTGACCTGTGTTTGTCCAATTTCCATTCCCATGCAGCACCCTGATGTTGGAGCACCCTGATGTTGGAGCACCCTCCTTTGGAGCACCATCTTCTCCCCCACTCTCAGGTCACACAATTGGATGGAGCTGAGGCACCTCCCTCCTGCTCCCTTCCACCCAGGCTCTAAAGGTGGTCACATGACCCAGACGTGGCCAATCAGAGCATTTTATCCTCCTGACCACAGGGATTGGTTTACGGATGAGCAACAATTTAAGCTTGTCCAATGACAGTCAGGCCTGGGACTTTGGCTGAACTCTTGGAACTGCTAAAGTTTGTCTGTGGTCCCATTGCACCCTCTTGCACTTACCTGCTAATGGGGTCAACACGTTGCCTCCCGGAAAGCAGAAGTAAGACAAAAAAGAATGTGGATAGCAAAGCAAGCTGGTAATTGGTGTCAGATGGGTGCGAATATCTAGCTCCAGCTCCATCTAAAGCTCATTCCATTATACATGGCTGCCAAGACATCTTTGCTTGTTTAAAGTATTTTGAATTGAGTTTCTGTCATTTGCAACCAGAAGCGTCCCGATGAATATACCTAAGACAGGTAACATCTAGCATAGTGCTAAATCATGACAGATGTTCAATATTAAGTAAATATTGTTACCAGTGGTCTAGTTTACAACTGTTTGAGTACCTTCTATGTGCCAAGCACACGGAGTTATATTAAGTGCTGGAAACAGCCATCGTATACTCAAAGGCTTGGATTCCAGTCCTGGCTTCATTCCTTAAACGCGGTCTTGGATAAGTCACTCCTATTGTCGGAGCCTCAGCTTCCCTGCTCTGTAAGAAAACAGGGTTGGAAGTGATCAGACATTTCAGATTGGTTGTGGGCTAGATCTAGCCCTTCTTTTGGTGTCTCATTCAGTCTGCGCAGTGTTTTACAATTTAGAAAGTTTCATATGAAAAGTCATATATCCAGGTTTTTAAGAAAAATTGGGAGGCAACATTTATGGGGTGCCCATTGCCACATCGTATTGACAGGCAGGTTTTAAGAGAGGTGGGCGTATGACTCTGAGTCACCCCAGACCCTGCCCCTCCCCATCATCTTGTGACACAAACTCATAGAGTTTGAAGCCTTTGCCAGAAATAAACGATCAAGATTAATTCAAGGGTCTTAGAGTTTGCAAACTGGGAACACAGCCAGCCAAAAACCCAGCAGTGTTTCAAAGAAGCCAGAAAAGTTAAGAGTTCTTATAGTAAAAAGTACATTCTTGAGAATGATCGGTCCTGAATTCTCAGCCCTAGGACTGGTCCGGGGTGGTTATCAGTCAGGTGTCAGGCAGCCTAGATGACAAATGTCAGGTGGTCTGGTCACATCCCAATAATGGATGGACATAGGGTGGTCTGGATATGTGAGTCCTTCAGGGGGCTAATCACAGGGAAATCTGGAGGTCTGATGTATATCCAGCCCCTGACACAGAACTGGAAAGTTCATAAGTTTACGTTCTCAGGCCACTTAGAACAAGAAGAGAGTCTTTCTTCATAATGTTAATAATTTGAGCAGCTTGTTTAAAGTGACTCTGTTTTATATATTCCTTGCCCTCACCCTTTCCTGAGCTTCATGCCGCCTGCTTCACTCAGCTCGGAGTGACCTCCTGGCCGCAAAAGGCAGACATTCCCGTTTATTTTCCGAGATGGCGGGACATACCCTTCACTATCCTCGGACAGAGACTGAAACCAAGCAGGGAAACACCCACGACCTGGGAAGCAGTCTGTTGTCGTTGTAACCTCTGCAGGGTCACTGGGGGCTCCTGGGCCCCGAGCAACGGCAGCATCAGGAGGCAGAGACAAACAACCCGAGGTTGTCTTTCTTTGCTTTTCAGAAAGACCGAAAAAAAAAAAAAATCCCTCTCCCTGCAAAGCCTCCCCTGCAGGCTTTGATGTCCCCTCCTCCCAGAGGTACCGTTTCAAACAAGAGAGGCAGTCAGGGGCAGGAAGCTGAGAACAAAGCAGCATTTCCTGGGCTGCTAATTATTCTCCTTCTGTGTAAATAATTAGCTGGAAGGGGAAGAAGAAAAACCAGCTCGCAGGGTAAAGAACTAGAAAAGCGAAAGGAGATTAAAGGGGTTGGGGATTGGCTGTGTCCTCCAGAGCCATCCTGGAAGGGGAAGCAGGCGCAGCACAGCCCTTCCCGCTTCCTGTGTTTTGAACACCTAGTCTGGGTCTTTCAACGCCCTTGGCATCGGGGCTGTAATTACACCCTGGCTCTGGGAGCTGGCGTGTGGGTAATGCAGCAGTGTGGGGCTGTGGTTCCTGCTGGGTTGTGCTGGCGAGGAAGCAGAAAGTGTTCGCATGGAAGGCACAGGGGGCAGTTGGGCCTGACTTTGAACCTGACTTCACTGCTTATTATAAATGATATTAGGGACAAACTGCTTCTTCCCACTTAGGGCCTGCACAGAGGGTCGTCTCTTGGGCCTTCACCCCGGAGGGCAGAGAGGACCAGTGTAGGGGAGGCCCGGCAGGGGCCTTTGAAAGAGTTCTGAGGGAGTAAGTACAGCAGGCTCACGGAACCAGAGAGGCAGGAAGGGGGCACAGGAGGCAAACAGATGCTCAATGTCAAAAGAAGTCTGGTGAGGCCTGATCCTTGTGTCCTGGGTGCAAAGGGACATTTGAGTCTCTCCCAGAGGCATGGGGAGGACACTGGGCAGAGTCAGGGGAATCGCTGCCCGCTGTCTGCCCATCTCTACCTGACAACGAGGCCTTTGTGGGCAGGGCATTCAGAGGCATCCCTGGAGGACATTTAGAGGGAAAAGGATGAGAAACAGGACACCCTAACCAGCCAGCGTCCACAAAAGGCTCTTTGCGACCAGGGGCCTGTGTACCTGGTGGGCAGAGGAGGGAAACCTGGCGGTCAGCTGTTCGGGCACTCCCGGACAATGCATCGGAGTAAGATGACACAGTATCGCCTGATCGGCCACCTGGGGGGGAGGGTTCCCAAAGAACCTTCTGGAATCTCTGATTGACTCTGCAGACCCAGAGCCCCGGGTTTGTGAGGGGCAGGGGTGCTTCCTTCCTTTGCATGGGACCAAAAGGCAGATGATACTCGACGTGTCAGTATTGTGTTGTGGGGACTGGGAGCCCCAATTTCAAGGCAGGGCTGTTGTGGTTGCATCTGATGAGTCTCGGTGGTCCCCATCTTTGGAGGGCAAGAAGACAAGGTGACAGGATGCGTCGCCAAGGGGACTGTGGGCTGAGGACCCAGAGTCTTTGATGAAGGTGCAGAGTAAGTGCAGGCCCCGATGAGCCGGGGGCAGGAGGTGGGGGCGGGGCGGGGAGGACGTGGAGCCGGAGCATTTTCTGTGCGGGGTGAGCGGAATGGATTTGTTGGGGAAATAAGGTTGCTCGCCCTAACCCTAACCTTAACCCCAGTAGAATCTGAATTTCAGGTGAAAACCAAATATTTTTTTAGCATATGTCCCATGCCATCGTGGGACATACGTATACTAAAAATCATTCATCCTTTATCTGAAATTCAGATTGAACTAGCATCTTATATTGTATTGGCTAACTCTGGCCACCCTAGCTGGGGGTTCGGTGGGAATTTAATGTAGGGCTGAAGACTGGTGGTCTGCAGATGAAAATGTTTTGGTTTGGTCCACAGGGCGCTTCAAAGATAAGGAAATTTCACATGAAATCCAGACTTCCGCCTCCTCTTGAGGTCTGGTCACACCTCCCCGTTGGCCACCTTGTTCACCACCATCCTCACCCCTACTTACTCAGGTGGACCTGATTTGCTCGTTTATTGTTGCTTGTTGGGTTCTTATATCGTTTGAGCTTGAGACCCATTGGCTGCCTCGGGGTTCACAGGTAGAGGCCCCGGCCCACACACGGCCCTCCAGATCCGAAGCCCAGAATCATTGATTGGAGGTCCAGCTCCATCCTGGCGAGATCCCTGCTCCCTTTCCTCGGGCCTTATTTTCTCACCTGTGAACTGGAGCTAAGCCCTGCCCTGCCTCAAGCTGGAAAGAAAGTGTGAGCGTGGAAGCTCCTCTGGGGAGACTCCTTCTCTTGGCAATAGCAGAGCTGACCTTTGCACCTGGGCCCATGTGACTTCGGGGTCCCCAAGCTCAGAACCGTCACGGTATTTTGGCTGTGTGGCCTCCAACCTGTCGCTCCATCACTCCAAGGGTTCATCACTTCCTTTGTCAAAGGGAATTAGCAACTGACTGAGTGATGGCGAGAACACAGACATCCCCTTTGAAGTGCCTAGTATGTATGGAGTCACCAAATGCTGGCTCCTTTTCTTCCCCACCCCACCCCTTCCTTCCTGCATGAGCCTGTGTGGGTCCTACTGGTCCCTCTGTCTGTTTCCCCATCTGCAAAACGAGGGGCCTGATTTTGAGACTCCCAGAGTCCTCCTCATATGTCAATTTAGGAGCTGTTCCCTGGAGCAGTCTTTTAGAACCCCCCAGGTGTGATCACAAGAGGCAGATCAATCCCACACTCTGCTCGCTGAAAAACAAGGTTGTGTGCCTATTGCACAAAGAGGGAGAGGTGAAAATATGCTCCAGGCCCTCCCCGACTCTGATCCTGGAGAAAGTCAGATAAGAGTGTTGAAAAGTTCTTTGTTTCACTAAGGCGGGGCCTGGGGAAAAAGGAGGGTGAGGATTTATAGGTGGGGTTGAACTCTCTATAGCCAGGGTCATCAGTCTAAATTCTGATGAGCTCAGTGGATTATTTTTATAGAGCCTGGTGGACAGGAGGAAGAAAAAGGAGAGAGAGAGAGAGAGAGAGAGAGAGAGAGAGAGAGAGAGAGAGAGAGAGAGGAAGGAAGGAAGGAAGGGAGGGAGGGAGGAAGAAAGGAAGAAAGAAAGAAACAGAAGGCCTTGTCAGGACAATAGGGAGTGGTGGAGACTGTGACAAACGTAGCCTTGGAGAGGGAGCCTCCCAGCTCCAACGGATTGCTGCCGGATGGGAGTGCAGGCGTGTTGCTGCCAGATCGTCTCAAAGAGGAGGAGGAAGAGGAGGAGGAAGAGGAGGAGAAGATAGCACAGAATTTTGAAGTAAAGTATCAACGTTTAAATGTCAGTTTGAATTTTCTTAAAGAGTTTTTTGAGTACAGTAGAACTGTTCACATGTCTGATCTGGTCTACAAGCTGTTTGCTTGCAGTTTCTGAGCAGCCAGGCCTCATCTGCGCATCTTTGTCAGTAAATCTTAAAGAATTTGTGACCACAGTTTGCCTCCACGTCTTCTAAGATGGTCAGTTCCAGAGACACGGGAAGATGATTGTAGAGAAGAGCCTGCATCATTTCATGCTTGCTGTCCCCCCAAACACTCTTATCTCTCCGTACTCCTTTACTTTTGTTCAGGCGTGTCCCTCCTCAAAGAAACTTCTACCTAGAAAACTCCTATTCATCCTTCAAAACCCAGCTCAAATATCCACAGCCTTTACTAATCTTCACCCGCCTTTTCAGGGGTCAACCCCGTGCCCCAATTCTGTGCTCCAAATATGCTATTGTCCACGTTCATGCCGTGTAGTCATCAGGGTCCCAGTTCAAACAATGGAACACTCAAACTGGACATGAGGAGGCTTTCCTAAAGCAGCTATTTACAATGGAGTATCCATGACAACGGGCAGGGTTTAAGGGAACTAACCAGGTACAGTGCAGGCCTGGGGGCTGGCAGCACTAGGGAGCTCTTAGCCCCAAGGCCTGAAGCTGCCAAAGGAGAAACAGTTACAAGACAGGTCTCAAAGGACTGAACTCTGGGACCGACTGCCCGATCGCCTCAGTTCACAGCGAGGGAACCAGGAGAGCACAGCCCCGGCCTACTTTCCTCCTGCTCTCCAGAATTGTGTTGCTGCCTGCCCGTCATTGGCAGAACACAGCTGGCACCTAGGAGACAAGAAAGTGTGCTGACAGAGTCTGTAGTAGTCAGCTAGGGTGGCCGGAGCAGGGTGGGGAAAAACAGAAGGGCAAAAATAGATGCCAGCGCTCACCACCCTCTGTAGGGTCAGGACCACAGAGACGGGAAACTGCTGGGTGTTGGTCAAAGCTGATGCCTCCAAATCGGGCACCTCACAAGTGATTCATAGGTGGCTAATTACCAGGTACGTCATGTAGGACTTGGTAAAATATAAGTAAAGATTAGGGATTAGCTTTGGGTTCTGCACAGGTGTGAAGTAATCATGAACTTTCTCCTCTCATCCCCTATTTGATCAGCACCCATTAGTTGAGGTGTTCTCTCTGACTCCCGGAAGCTCTTAATCTTGAACTAGGAAGTTGGACAGCATGTATTGCAGAAGTTCCCTGTGTGGGTGTCACAGAACGCTGGTTTGATTTGATTTGATAATGATGCTCAGAGATGTTATATTAATGGAGAAAACTCCATGGCCAAGTACGAAGGCCTTTGGATTAGGTAAATGCCTTTCCTGCAGGATTTACCAGAGCCTTTAGTCTGCCAGCGAGTGACGTGACTCTCCTAAAGAGGGCCACTCCCTTTCCCGAAAGTCTTGGAACCCTTGACCCCTGGAGCAACTTGGGAATCCTTTTTGTTGGAATATACTTGGGAAAACATTGACCTTCTATAACCAGTTCACTCTACAGATGGGAACACTGAGGCTCCAGAGCTTGGGTGTCAGCCACCAGTCTAGCAGGGAGCACAGTTTGCATAAAGAAAGAAATGTCAAACTTCCATTCATTGTTGTCTTCTGGTCTTCCTGCACATTTACATCAGTTCTTTCTCAGTGGGTGTCTCCCCCGAGCCGTGCCTGGGAATGGCTGGGCAGTAGCAGGTGGCCCTTCCCGCTAAACACACATGAGCCTCAGGCTCATGGCTGTCATGGAAACTCGGCCTCCTAACTGACGAGTCTGACCCGTTGTGAGATGTTGTCACAATGATAAAATGGAAGCTGGCTGGGTCGTGCATGGAGAGAGGATGACAGGGAGTGAGGGCAGGGAGGGGGTCACTGCGCACTGCTCTCCTCTGGGGTGACATCTCACTGTCTCTCCTGGCAAAGTCCCCCTGGCCATCAGCACCAGGCAGAGCAACTCCATTCTCAGCAGAGCGGCCAAAATGGTTTTGCCAGCTGGCCTGACGGTAGCCCTCTGATGCTGGAGACTCTTTTGTGGCTTCCCTTTGTGCACAGTACACATATAGTCCTTCCTACATCGCCCCAAGGCGCCTGCATTTTCTCCACCTCTGCCCCCAGCACTTATCTCCTGGTGAAGCAGCTACCTATTTACGTTCCTACACCTCTGCTTCCCTCACTCATCAGCTCCTGGTAGACAGAAACTCACTTCGAGCACCAAGGGCAGTACTGAACTCTGAGCAGGTGCATTGGATGCATCCTGGACAATTGCTACTACGTCCTTTTGTAGTACACAGAGCCAGTGTGAGAGCAGGCACTGCGTTCCAGACCCCAGGAGGGAAAAGCATTTGCCTGAAGTCACATGGCTTGTCCATGGCAAAGGCACCATCAACCCAATTCCCCTGAGTCTCCTCAGGAACCCTCTTAATCCTACAGAGGCCATACAGAGAAAGCCCAGTTCCCATTGCTGCTGAAGTCTGCAGATTGCCATACTCTCTCTATTTTCAAAGGGAGGGAGCAAAGCTTATTCCCCACCCTCCTCAATTCCCATGGCAAGCACTTCCCTTCCCGAAAGACATTGGGTTGCATGACCTTTACAGCAAAGCACCCAGGGTCTCCTTGCTGACTCACAGTCACTGGTGACTTCTTTTAAAGTGAGGGGTCACCTCTGGGCAATGTGTTACCTGAGTAGAATGACTCCTGGGGGGCATGGGGTGGGGTCCAGGAGAACCCTCAGGCTCAGATTTCCCCAAACAAAACGTGGAGCGCCTGTCTCCGGTTTCTGCTGTGAAATGCATCTTTCAGGCAGCCCCGCTGTGGGCTGGGTCATCAGCATGGATGCCCACGGGACCGAGCTGGCTCTGCCCAAAGCCAGCATTCTTGTTCGATCGGCTTCCATTCCTCCCTGAGAGCAGCTGCAGGGATTTCTGAAAGGGTGACCTCCTTTTAGCACAGAAATGATCGTGGTGTTTAGAACAGCAGGGTGGATTTGGAAATCAATCCCAGACAGCTCTTTACCTGTAGGGAAACTAAGACCAGGGGACAATTGCCATGGGATCACACAGCAGGTGAGTGGCAGAGCCAGCTGAGGTCTGTCCACCTTTCTGCTGCACCTGGATGCTCACTGGCTATTTCTGGATACCCTCTGGCTGATGAAAGACTCATACTGCAATAGACTTGGCATAGCCACACCAAAAGTGGCAGAGTGCCCATTTCGCAATTGTAGGCACCCTCGTGAGTCCTCCCTCAGTGGCCCCTGGTGAAAGAATCAGAATATGTAACATAAACATGTTAGCTAAGGTTCGCTGAACATTGCCTAGATACCAGGAATGTTTCCAAGTGCATTATAGTCATAGCCTCATTTACCATTCCCAATGACCCAATGAGGAGTCATCATTCTTTTATGGATGGGCACACTGAGGATGACAGAGGTTAAGAGACTTGCCCAAGGTCACACTGCTGAGATGTGACAGAACCAGGACGTGGTCCTGCACTGAACCATTAGGCTATCTTGCCTCTTGTTCCATAAATGTTGAGTGAGGACAACTCGGGACAAGGCACTGTGTTGGGTGTTCAGGAGTCGAGGACAAATGAGTTACAAATAGATAATTAGTACATCATTTGTGATCAGAGCTAAACATGGGAGCTATGCTCTCAGGCGTTGGTGGACCACTGGTTCAAGGTGCTTCCATCATCCCATCTAGGATTGCACTTGGACTCACGCAGCCCATCAAAGAAGCCTGCATTATCTCCCTTGGACAATGTGGATGCTGAAGCCCAGAGAGGAGAAAGGACTGGTTCCATGACAAGTTGGTGTCATGTCCCAGTTTCCAGCCTCCAGGCCAGGTCTCTTCTCCACTAGACAATCAGGAACATCCAAACAGGCCCATGGTGGCCAGAATTAGCTCAAAAGCTGAGGATCAGTAAAAACTGCAGTAGAGAGAAACCACTCCATTTATATCGTTCATGTGTGAGTCCTCCTTAATTCCAGAGAGAAAGATACCTAAGGAGAAATCTCTGGATTCGGTAGAGTGCTGGTGAAGTCACCAGCAGACCGTGCTGTGGTTCTTAGGCTTTGTCACGACTGGGGCTTCTCCTCGCTTTTCATTTCATGGCCTAGAAATTCCAACAGGAGGAACTTTCGGAGTTGTAACCCTAATGGTCTAACAGAGAGTTTGCCAAATGCTTCTGTTGTCTTCACTCTCTCTTCTTATTTTCTCCCCTCACACACAGACCTGCTTCCTGAATAATGAAAGATACGGTCCACTCTGCTGCCTTCATCTGGCTTCTGCTTCTTGTGGAAATGAGTTTTGACCTTAATTAACTGTTCGGGAACTGGGTACATGCCACCCACTGTGGTGAGAGCAAAGAATTGGCCCTGACGATACACAGTAGGAGCGCAGGGTTGAGGAGGGCGGCTTTATGGAATTATAAAGCGAGAAAGGAAGCTTCAGTCTCCCCCAATGGTGCTATTTCATTCATTGCAAGGCCGATGGCATTCGTGCTAGAGTGGATGTTGGGGGCATGGTGCTCCTCTCACGGAGGCACTGGAGTCTTTAAGAATGTCGGTCACTGTCCAAGGTACTGACCAAGCTCTTGCAGAGCCCAAATAGTTGACCATGTTCTAGGTAAGGCAGGGGGCCATGTCTTAGTCTGGGAGTGAGTGTGAGAGGTCATGGCTGGAAACCCATAAGAAGACATGGATTGAGGTCACAAGTCTAGTGTTGATTCTGGTAACATGGGCCTTAATCTCTCAGACCACTAATCTACTGTGGAAGAGAATGCTATGCTACCTACTCCACAGAGATATTAAAAAGTTTCAGTATCATGCCTTGGCTGGTGTGTCAGTGGTTGAGCACTAGCCTGCAAACCAAAGGGTTGCCAGTTCAATTCCCAGTCAGAGCATATGCCTGGGTTGCAGGCCAGGTCCCTAATAGGGGACACATGAGAGGCAACCACACATTGCTGTTTCTGTCCCTCTCTTTCTCCTTCCCTTCCCCTCTCTAAAAATAAACAAATAAAATCTTTTAAAATGTTTCAGTATCATTAAGTGTTGGGAACTGCCCTGCCTGGTTTCAGAAGCTGTAACCCCACCCCACCCCCACCCAAGGCTAAGGCAACCTTCAGACCATAAGCCAGTAAGGAGACAAAGCTTATCTCCCTGGCCAGAGTGCTGCTTCTGCTCCTTTTACTTCATCCATAACTGGCCCCCAATTCTTGGTCTGTTAGCTAATGATGGGTAAGTTTCCACAAAGGGGGGAATGACCTAAGACAGGCATGATCACATGGGAGGCCCCCAGGGAAGGACTTGGGGAGCTACAGCAAAAGGGAGTGATGGACCCTCGCCCCTCGGCTTTGACAAAGCCTGAGTCCTCATTCTGTTTGCAAGAAGTCTCCTAATCTCTTGGCTGCCTTACTTCCCCTGCCTGACTTAAGCCTGAAACAATGACAGAGGGTGGTACAGCCCTGTTCTGGAAAAGGTGGGTTCCCCAGGCAATCAGGCCTAAGAAAGAATATATAAAATCCTGTGAAACCTGTTTTGTTTAGAATGCTCTCAATTAAATGATAAGGGTCCAAGCAAGAAATGAGTTTGTTCCTCAAAGTTTTATGGCTCTTTAGCTATCTGACCCTGACTCAAAATAGGCCCTCAGAGTTCTTTGTTATCTATGGTTTGATCCTTACTGCCTGACAATGATTAATGATCTTTACCTGTATTCCTGTGCAAACTGAACTCAATAAAAGCCCATTGAAGAAAAGGCTTTTGGCCCCTCTCTTTTGAGAGATTGGCCACCTTTCCTCCCCAAGCAGATCATGTCTTGGTATACTTGCTCTCATCTGTGGCAGCTGGGGGGCAGGGCATGTGGGCGGAGCCCCCCCTCCACAATTAAGTATTTTCAAAGCCTGGTTTTGTGCCCTAAAAATGTGATGATGGTGTTGATGATGATGACCATCATCATATGAGTTTATTTAATTGTCATAAAATTACCTTACATTATTAGATTTTATTATGCTCATTTTGTAGATGAGGAATTCACAACACAGAGAGTTTAAATTATCCCCCCAGCTCATAAAGCTAATGCAGCAGGAGCTGAGCACATAGAAGTTAAGTGTTACCGTGAAGGAAAGGAAAAGGTATAAATATGGATTGTGAACGCCCTTGTGGAGTTCCAGCACTTCCCAGAATGGGCTCCCTGACTTTCCTTCCCTCAAAATAAGCTTCATACCTATCCCCCAAGACCAACCTCTGTTACTGGACTCAAAACAATGGTTCCATCCTATCACCCTCATGCCTTGAAACCTCAGTGTCGACCCCTCAGTTGCCCACAGGAGCATAGCCAAACCCCTGAGCTTGGCATCCAGGGCCACTCGCCATCAGGCTTTCCCACCCTAGTTCCCTTTTCTCCCACAGTCTACATTCAAGCCCCCTCAAACTTCCCCCTGCTCTCCGAATACACCATGACTATCCCACCTCAAGGGCTTGACCCAGCCTGTCCCTCCACTAGAAGTGTGTTCCATCTAACAGGACAACTCCTATTCAGTTGTCAAAGCCCATCTGAAGTGTTTCCTCCTCAGGAAGCCTTCCCTGGTTTCACTTCTTTTGTGTGTAACTGCAAGGTTAGGAATACCCTATCCACCTCTCTATCCACACAACTGAACCAGAGCTTGCCATTGATATTGTGTATCTGCAAGAGGGAGTGTGGCTTCTCCCAGAAGGAAGAGAAGGGAGATGTTAGAGTTATTTTCCAAAGGGGAGAAAAGGGTAAAAATATCACCAGAGACTCCAGCGGAAAAGTCTGTGCTCAGCAATTGAAGCCTAAACACAGAGCAGCAGCGGCAGCAGCAGCAGGCGAGAGCTTGGAAATCAGTCAGTTCCAGATTTGAAGCCTTCCTCTGTGGTTGCCAGCTCTGACCCCGGGAGACTTCTCTTCTCGGAGCCTCCACAGTTCCCTCATCTATAAAACCAAGAGGGTCACATTCTACATGGTGGTGAGAGCTCTACAGAGATTAAAAGAAAAACCAGAAACAACCCCAGTCTCCATCAACAGAAGAATGGATATGGCGGAATACGATGCAGCTGTACAAAAGGACGTACAACAGCTTTGCACATCCATGTTGGTGAGTCTCTGAGAGTTCGTTCATATGGAGCCAAAGAAACACACCCCGTAAGAATTCATAGCACATGAGACCGTGTATATCAAGTTCAAAACCAAGGCAAATGAATACTCTGTGGAGAGACGGAATAGCAAAGGCGATAGAACCCTGGATCCCAAAGAGGCTGAGGAGTAAGCATTCCCTTCCCCTTGCTGAGTGACCCTAGTGAGTTGCTCAGCCTCCCTGGGCCTCCGTTTCTCCACCTGCAGGATGTTGAAGATGGCAATAGTGCCCACCGCCAAGAGCTGTTGTGAGGATTAAAAGAATTAATGCGTGTAAAGTGCTTGGAAGAGTGCCTGACATAGAGCGAACACTGTGTAAATATTAGCTTCTATTATTACTTTTGTCTTTGCTGTGTTATTACAATAGTCATTATTATCATTATTTATGAACCTTTACCTGATGGCAGAACTATAAAGAAAAGCAAGGAGATGATTAAAACAAAAATTCAGAGTGGTGATTTCTTCTATGAGCTTCTAAATTATTAATAATGTTCTGTTTTATGAGCCAAGTGGTGAGTACACAGATTTTCATACTCTTGTTTTTCTCTGTCTATATAGATTTTTCACCATTTCGTATGTATGATGTGTTTAGCAATAACATTTTTAAAAGATTAAATGGAATTAATTATAGAAAAGGATCTGCACCTTCCTTCTCCCCCGCCCCGCTGAAATCTAGCCTTTTCTGCAGATTTCGAGATGATGTATACGCCGTCACCAAAGAGGCTTCAACCTTCTGGAGAGGAACTGATCTGTTCAGCAGCTTTCCCCATTTATCATCCCCCAAGCAGCGTGTTTTACATCCATCCGCAGATGAAGATAAGAGGGTAGCACGTTGCCCTCTTTAAGATTGCTGGCAGGATGAGCGTGAAGAGGAAGGCTTTTACATTTTACCCTAGGCTTGCAGACAGTTGCCTTCCTCAGAACTGAAGGAGCTTGGCTTGCTTCTCAAGTGCTTCTTGAGAGCAAAATGCATAAAGAGGAACAGAAGATTCTCAGCCCTAGAAATGCAACATCTCCGGGTTAAGATTTTTATTGCCCACGCCATCATGTTTCGTTGGAACAGTCTGATGTTCCAGGGATTTGCCCGGCATGCACTGTGGCAAGAACAGGTCACGAGAGTCTGTATACAGGAAATCCTGTAGTAGATATGGTACCTCAGCATCCAGATGAGATAGGGAGGCACTGGAGAATATTGAGTGGAGAAGTGTCATGATTTGATTTCGTGTAAAGAGGATCCTTCTTGCTGCTGTGTGGAGAGTGGATTGTGGGGATAGGGCTGGAGGCAAGGAGGACCACAGGGAGGCGACTACCATAATTCAGAGGAGATGTCAGGGTGACGTGGGCCAGAACAATAACAGTGCATAATTTAAGGAGTCACCAGGCTCCAGGTTGTTCGTAAGGTCAGATTTCTTGACAGAGGGTATGTGGGAAGTGGAGAAAAGGAAGCAGTGAAACGGACTCCAAGCGGCTGGAGTTGCCACGTGCGAGGGGTGGGAGGCACAGCTGTGGGGAGGGTGGACACCTTAGGCCAGGTGCCTGCGGAAATCCAGGTGAAGATGCTGGGCAGGGCGGTCTGCTTTGGAGAGATGGGGCTGGAGACACGTGCTTCAGGCAGGAGTTGTCAGAGCACAGCTAGTATGCACAGCTCAGAGACTGGATGAGACCTGTGGGGTGGGTGTGGACAGGGGAGCGTCCCGAGTCTCGAGGTGCCCCAGTCTGAGGAGGGCCGGCGACAGGACAGAACCAGGGAAGCTCGAGGAAGGAGAAGCCAGGTAGGCAGGAGGAAACCTGGGAGCTTGTGTGTCCCGGAAACCAAGACCAGAAAGCGTTTGGAGATGAAAGCATCTCAGCGGTCAGTTGTGACCACTGCTGCTGACGACAGTTCAGGTAGGACGGACGCTAAGGATGGCCCATTGGATGTGGCGAAATGAGGGTCGGCAGTCACCCTGCCAGGCATCCTCTCAGCGCCGCCTGGCTGAAGTGCACTCAGGAGAGAACAGGGGAAAGATCTGAGGAATCTGGACGACTCTGGTGTTTTCTCTGAAGGGACCAGACGGCGGCTGGCATGGGATGTGCAGTCAGTTGTTGTTATTTTTGTTTGTCTTAAGAAGGAAGCTGTTTGCTTGCTGATGGGAATGACCCAGTAAAAGGAGAAAAACCGATGATGCAGAATAGAAAGGGGTCAGCTTTGGGGTGACGTGTTTAATGAGGTGTGAGCAGAGGGCCCCAGGGCCCCAGGGGAGGGGCTGGCAGCCGGACGGGGCCTCCGTGGGCACTGCAAGGGTGCTTGTGCACAGGTGCACAGGCTCACCAGGGAAAGATGGGTGGGTGTGGTGGCGGCAGGACGGCAGGGCAGCGTCGGGAACATCTCTTCCTGTTTCCTCAGGGGAAAGGAAGCAAGGATATTAACGGAGACTGAGGAGGAGGAGCTGGAGGCCTGAAGGATGTATCAGGAGAGCTGTCCAGCAGCCGGGAGCATGGAAATTCTGAGGGGTTGTGGGGTGAGCGAGTGTGAATTTCAGGGGAGAAACGGCTCCACCCAGGTGGGCCCATGTAGCCACAGGTGTGGAAAGGGCCAGGACTTGGATTTCACCTTGGTAGAGGCTGTGCCAGGTGAGTGTGAAGGAGGCGATTCTAACAACAGCCCGTCTCTCTCTCTCTCACACACACACACGCACACACACACGCACATGAACACACCTAGACACCTCGAGGGGAAGTAGGGGGAGGTGTTTGCCATTTTCAGGAGAATGATAAAATGTCATCTCCTTGACAAGTCCATGACTGTGAAGCGAGGTGCATACATTTTGATTTTAAAGTGACTGTTAACGTTTGCTCTGTACTGTGATCCTCGGGTAAGGAGGAAGTGGGAACAACCACCCCAGAGCTAGCACTGTGTGTCAGAGGCTGTTCTCGGCAAACCCTCAACCCCGTGCATCTTTGAGACAGAGAGCCCAGTACTCGAGGGGTCATGAGTAATTCTCTGTCTCCTCCTGCCCTGGCAAGGGGGCCCGTTTGGGACCGGCTGACTCTCATCAGCACCTACTGTGATTCATGTGCAAGAAAACTGCAGGGGGTGGGCAGTGCGCAGGGACCTAATTCAGCTGGCAGGTGGGGACAGTGAGCACAATGGTCACCAGTCCAAGTGAGAGTGTTCAGTCTCATTGGGAAGGGCTCCTAATTATGTGATTCACCAACCAGATAAAGGATTTTTTAAGCACAAATAGCTCTTTCTGTAATAGCTGTTCCTTTTTTTCAGGTGTCCCTGGGCAGAGAGCCAGAGGACAAGGGAAAGGTCTCAGCAACCCAACCAGCCTGGAGCCCTGTGCGCTCAGTGAGGCATAGCAGCCTGGGTCCTGGGCTCACGACTGCCCAGGGCAGGGCCTGGGGTGTATGGGCACGGGTGGGCTATGAACAAGGAGTTGCTGCTCCTGCAGCCAACTCCAGTCTGCTGTAGACAGCTGCCCTATGCAAGGAAGGATTTTAAGGCTCAGTGGGAGAGTGTGGGGATTGATTAGCAATGTCTGCCATGGCCATGGATGTGGAGAGCAGTGGTACGCATGCCATGTATTAGCTGTTTGTGATCCTGGATGTTTTTGTGGAAAGCACATCTATCTAGCTTGATGAGATTGTGACTGTGAGGCAGTGGGGCAGAGAGTTAGGTCAGTAGACCCTTTCTAGCAGGTAAATCCACATCCCCCCTCCTCCATTCTACCACCCGTGTGATCTTGGGCAAATGACTACATCTCCTAAAGCTTTTTAACCCCTGTATAATGGGTGGAATAATCACAACCTCATTGGTGGCTTTGAGGATAAAATGACTATTAGAGCCCTTTTTGTACTGTAAATTTCTATACAGTCACAAGACATTGATAATATGGTCACAGAGATTTCTATTACGAGTGTTTGGTGTACTGTCAGCTATGTGCCAATGCCCTGCCTGGCACCTTTCTGTATGTTACCTTATTTATTTATTATTATGGCTCTGCAAGGTAGGGAGTGACCTTTGCCTCCATTTTACAGAGGGCAAAGCTGAGTTTCCAGAGCGGAGATGACTCACTCATCGTCACACAGGCAGTGGGGATGGGTCCAGGATATGAACCAGGCTGAAGAGACCCCAAAGCCATTGCCTTTAATCTCAACTCTGTCCGTCTCTTAGCACCAACCAGCCTAGGAACCCAGTTTCCTGGACCCAAGTCCAAGTTCCTTTGAAGACCTACCATGTGCCTGAGGAAGTCACGCCCCACGTGGAACTCAGTCTTCACATTTGGGAAAGAGATGTCTGGCTTTTGGACCGTGTTCCTTAGAGTCCTAGAGGTCTGCAGAGTTTCCCCCAAGGGCTGGGGGAGCTAAGCTGAGGAGCAGGGGAGATTGGGTCCCTACAGCCTACCTGAACCTCTCTCATTTGCTCTATTTTTCAAGCCAGGGTTCCAGGTATGACTTAATTGGAAAAGGAATCCTGCTGCTTAGGGGAACTTTGGAAACCATCTTCTTAAATGATGGTGGCTGTCATATATTCAGCATCTATCTTACAATAGGCCTTGCACATACGCTGCTTACAGCCATCAGGAGCAAAGCCACGAGGTAGACTGTGTTGTCCACATTTTTTAGAAGAGGAAACAGAGATCCAGAGAGGTTCAGTCTTTGGCTTAAGGTCCCCTTGGCTATTGTGCCAAAGCAGGGACTCCAGTTAACACGGGCCTGATTTTGAAGCCCGCGATTAAACCTTCAGGCTGCTCCATTATATCTCTCATTGGAAGCAGTTTGCAATTAGGATTCTTTCCCTGTTATTGTGAGAAAAGACGCTGCTAGGGAGGAACTGTCCAAATGGTGGCAGCGAGGTCAGCCAAGGGATATTTAGATTCCATATCGGCGAGTCTCTATAGCTGACAAGGGTGCTAACCTATTTTAATAAGCATCTCTCTTGTTCTTTGAGAACTATCCAAACGTCGTGAGCATTGGTTGCAAGGCAGAACCGAGAACAAGACTTCACCGCATGCCCAGAAAACTTCTCTCGTCTTCCGGGAGCATTGCTGGCAAACGTAATTTGAAACTCATTCTCCTTAACACACTGCCTCCTGTCAAAAAACTAGGAGTCTCATGCATATTTCATCCTGTTGCTTTTTAATTAAAAGCTATTATATATTTATTTTTTCAGCTGCTGGAGAGGGTGGGAATGTAAGCACTCACTCACTAAACATGTGTTATGCTCCTTTCTCATGCCAGCCCTGGGGTGGGCACTGGGACATGCAAACATGATTAGGCCACAGTCCTTCTCCTCAAGGGGGTTGCAGCCCAATTCAGGGGGAGTGAGATATGTAAATCAATAGGTACGATCACGGGGATCCAGTGCTGTGATGATAACATATTCATAGGAGGGAGGGATTTCTAACATGTGAACTCTCAGTCAAATCCAGCCCATCAGCATATTTTGAGGTTGTTATGAATATTAAACTTGTGACCAATTATTATCAGTAGTTTTGCATAGAAATCTAGATTTAGAGCTCCCCATGAAAAATCAGATCTGGCAACACCAGGCCTGGATTTCCATAAAATAAGCATCAGCTGGAGATGAATAGGGACTACCCTTCCTAAAAGAGCTCAATTCTCTACTTTGCCTCAGTCCCCACCACTCCCTATTGTCCCACACCTAGCCTGCTAGGATCGTGTATACTGCCTCCCTGGCTTCTGGATGGTTTCAGTGTGTGACTCTTTATTTAATAGGAAGGTAAGACAGCAAGCCCTGGCTTTTGGTTTGTTGCTTTTCAGAGTTTTCCCTGAGCTACAGAGCCTGGTTTCTAACTCCAACTCTTGGTGATCTTGGGCAGATTGCTTCTCTCTAGATCTCCATTTCCTCCTGTTTTATACTTTTTGAATTCTGGTACTGATAGGCTTTCCAACAATCAATGAGGGAGGGAAGGAAGGGAAGAAAGATGAAAGAAAGGAAAGAAGGAAAAGAGGGAAGGAGGAGAAGTTGTATCACTTTCTCAGGCTTTTTGTGAGAATCAGGTAGGACATTATGAACATGCCTGTAAAATTTAAAGTAGTACGCACACAGTTATGTTTCTGCATTTGCAGGACACATCCTATGGAACCCTAAAATGGTGAGAGTCTACTTAAAAACACGTATTATCAAAGGAGTTTCGGAAGTGGAGTTAACTTCAATTCTGCTTTACTGCAGGACTTGTCAGAGCCTTTATGATGCCTTAAAATTCAGTCTGCATTCTCAACAGGAGAAGACCCCACATGGGTACCTCACCCCTGGTTGGCCAGGGAACTCTTCTTACACAGAATGTCATGAGGAACACGTGTTCTCTGAAAAATACTTTTGAGAAATGCTGAATTGATTTCATGCATGGGACTACTCAGGTCACCAGAGAGAGTGACATGTCCACTGTCACATAAAGAGAGTGACAGAGAGCATACTTGTTGGCCCTGAATTTTAGTCTACGTTCTTTGTTCAATGTTGTCTTTTACCAGCGGTCCTTCCTTAACCACAGCCATTTCTCCCCTCGCTTCAGGCTGACTGGGGGCCTCCCCTGGCTCCCCAAGCTCCTCCCCTCCTCCATGCTTTCTCCAACCCGACACTTAGCAGCTAGATGCTGGGTTCCGTGAGGCCAGGTCACCTTTGTGCGGTCACATTTGTCTTCTACATTTATCAGTAAATCTCCAGAGCCTCGCATAGGGCCTGATACATAGATTCTCTCTCTCTCACTCTCTGTGATACATACCAAATTCTCTTATATTGTATATTCATATTAGATTCTCTAAATAGATAGCAGGTGGAAGAAATAAAAATATAGGGTCATGGATACATACACATATGATATATACTTAAATAGATAGCTAGATAGAGAGCTGAAAGGAAAGAATAGATAGAATCTGATATATATCTGATATACATTCAGATAGATAGATAGAATCTAATATATACCTAATATATATTCACATAGCTAGATGGAGGGATAAATAGATAGATAGAAGAAAAATACAGAATGAAGAACCTCTCTGCGATTGTGTTTCCACATAAAATTTGAGGGTGGAAGATTTGTCTCAAAGCACTCAAATATTTCAAGAGGTGAGTGGAAAAGCAACATTTTTATGCCAATTATCTGACAAACAGATCGCCTGGGTATTTGTCCGACTTCCCTTTGGGGTCCGGTTTGCAGCACAGAGACGTGAACAGGCGCAGCCTCTCCGTGTTCCGACTAATTTACCTTCCACTGAGTCCATCACGCTCTTGCAAGCACGATGGATTTTTTTTTTTTTTTGCTTCACAAAGGGTTTCCTCAAAGTCTGCCTTTGATTTGCCTTCCCAAGGCTTCACAGCCTCCCAGCTCCTCCCGAGCTGCTCCTTTGATAAAAGCATTCAGTCTCTCTGGTTTCCGTTTTGCTGGGCATGTTGGAAGCCTGTGGGAAGGCACGACCTGCTGGAAAATGAGCAGCGCATCTCAGCCCATGTGACCTGAATTTCACACAGCAGCTCCAGGCTCCCGACTCTGCTGTGGGCAATGGAGGGTCGGCCCGGAAAGCCAGGACCCCAGGTGGGAAGGGGCACTGGGGGACATGTGCCCTAGAACCCTCCAGGTATGGGGGAGAAAGGGAAATAATAATTAAGTCCCTATTCTGTACCAGGCCCTGTACTGTCTACTCCTAGTGACATCCTTATAAGAAGTTTCAATTATAATATTATCCCCATTTTAGAGATGGGAAAACTGAGGCTTAGAGAAGCAAAACTACCTGTTCCATAACCACGAACCCAGCTCCATCTGATTCCACTAGGTCAGGGGTCATCAAGCTTTTCACGCAATGGGCCAGATAGCAATTTTTTTTCAGCAACTAGTCAATTCTATCTATTGCTATCACTTTGAATGCCCAGGTGCATGAGCATGGCTGTTTGCCAATGAAATTTTATTTACTTTATTTGGCCCGCAAGCCACAGTTTGCCGTTCTGTACTACATGCCACTTCCCCTGAGGCTATTTACATTACCCATCGTTATACATGCTTATTGCATGTGAGGCACTGTGCTGGGCACTTGAATGATGCAGACACCGGCCCGCAGTGTCCACATCATTATGGATAACATGAGACATTCCCACGGACTACTGAGTCTGGTGGAGGAAAAGGGACAGCATGGCTTTTCTCTCAAGGCAAGCAAAAGCCATGGCCTCCTCCATGACAGGCCTTTATTGGGTTTCTCTGCCCTTTACGTGATGGCCCTCATTTACTATGCACAGGCTCACTTTAGGTAGTTACTTTTTATAGAAAACAAAGGAGCCAATGTTGCTAATCACATGATAGAAGAGGGATATTTACAAATGAAAAGGCAAAAGTGGTTGAACCAGTTACACTCATCCTTGGAAGGTTTAGCATGGATTTTAGGAAGCTGCTTTGCAGTAAATGTCCTCAGTTCAGGGTGAGGAAGTTTTAGCAAAAAGCAAGACTCATAGCGGCCTAGGTATGCAGGCCTGATTCCCCATGGGAGAACCTCTCCGTGGGCGTGGGTCCTGTGCATCTCTGAGTGAGAGCTGGGCCCACACCACACAGAGAGGCCTCCTACACTTGAGCTGCATTTCCCGGTTTTCTCTCTGCATCAGTTTCCAGAAATCCTGTTATTCTCCCCATTTTTGACATGGGAAAGTGGAGGCTCCTGAAAACCCCTGGGATGCACCAACCACCCCTCTGTCCTTGCACAGACATCACAAGTCAGAACCAAGGGAAACTCTGAGACCGTCGCATTTTCCTCCTGCATCACGTGGGTTTTCACATTTTCCTCCACAGCAGAACAACATATGCAGGCGTGTGTTTATAAAGGTCACGGAATTCAAATAAAGTGCACAATGCGTCCTTTTCTCCTGCAGAAAGCACGAGAAAATAGAACAAGAACGCATTTCTTTGCATTTATTATCAAGTTAGTTCCTGTGCTGGGGGAGAGCCTTGAACCTGGAGACTTCCAAGCTGTTCCCCTAGAACAGAGCTGGAGAAGTCTCTCTCGCCCAAAAACAAACAGGAAGTGGCGAGCAGCGCCACTACCTATGAACGGTGAGGATGTCCCTTCCCTCTTAGGAAGAAGTGTATGCTGTCAAGTGTGGAGGTGAACACCTGACATGGCATGGGCCAAGTGACTCCCATACTCCCAGATGTGTCCCCACATACTGTTACACTGGGCAGATTTCTACCATGATGGCTACCTTTCTAAGAATGACAGAAGAGCTCCATCAGTCATTAACACAATAGTATGAATTAGGTAGATTTTTCAGAACAGAAAAAGTAGTGGATGGGGAGTAGAAAAATGTGGCTTTGAAACCACTGTGGCTTCTATCCCTTTGTCACCTCTGTGGGCAGAGGCTTCAAACCCAACTCCATTCATTTCTCTGGGCAAGTTCAGAACTGCTCAGAAGCCCTTACTAAATGAGCCAATAGTAGTCATCTTTGTTATGTTTTTATTTTTTTTAACTGTCTACAGGAAGCAAGAGATGTCTATATACACTTTCTCCCTGGCTTACTATACCCAGGGATGGTAAGAAGTCGCACAGACAGGACCGCAGCCTCGTCTCTCTGCCTCCAGAGCCTTCCCTGTCACCATGATGCTTCCAAACTCCGCCCATCTGTTGAGGAAACTCACCTGCCAGGTGGGGTGTGAGGACTGAGCTTGAGGGAGTCCCCAGATGGGAGCACAGTTGCTCGGTGTGCCTGCAGGGTCAGCGGGGCTCCCGGATCCTGGCCGACTGCAATTTAGCTATTTAATCTAGAAGATTCTTGCTCATGAAGCAATTTTACTTCCTGTTTCTGGCAAATCTGAGGCCAGGAGGAAGGAAATGCCCAGAAGAATCCGCTTCTTGCCAGCACCCTCAATGTAGGACACAGTTATCAAGTTTCTGCCCTCAGGCCCAGGAGGGAGGGAGGGAGGGAGGCTCCTGACGGGAAAGAGTGTGGCTTCTTCCACGTGTTTTTGGCCAGCAAGGGGAGGGATGCTTATACCGAGAGCAAGCTGAAGAGGGGCCTAATGAGCCATTTCCTTCCAGAATCCACTGCAAGACAGAAGGAGAGGAAGGGCCGTATGTGAAGGAACTGGTCAGTCTCATTCATAAACCATTTCCACAAGGGATTTCCAGGCAGCCTTGGGCCCACTCAGGAGGCTTGGAGATCAGGCCAGGAGGTGTGTTCGGGAGAAGACAATCACCCCGCACCCCCTCCCGGGCTCATTATTCTAGTCCATCCAAGTGGCCTTGTTTTTCCTTTTTCAATGGCCTTTACTATTCTATCATCCTTACCA
Organism: Tonatia bakeri; assembly: GCA_004024845.1. NCBI lineage: Eukaryota > Metazoa > Chordata > Mammalia > Chiroptera > Phyllostomidae > Tonatia > Tonatia bakeri. Next base: position 134,540 of record PVIA01001604.1, read on the forward strand.
TTCTTCCCGCCATTGAGTTTCACGGCATGTTATAAGGGGTTTTCCTCTGGAGTAGAACAGGATGGAAGTTCGCTGAATACTTCCCCCTGCACCCTGAAAACACGAGGATTTTATTTTCTGTCTGGACTGACTCCTCCCATGCAGCCTGGTGGGCCTTGCCATCTCCCCCAAAAAACACATGAATCCAGGGGTGTCTCACTTTTGGACACATTTTAAAAACATTTTTCAAAACCTGTTCAGAACCACGATCTCATTTAGGTCCCACACCAGTGCTGGGACATAAGAAGGGCAGGAGCGATTCTTCCCATTTTACAGGTGGGAAAATCGAGGCCCAGGGTGGTTGAATAAGTTTGCCCAAGGTCACACAGCACGTCCCAGCAGAGCCAGGTCTGGCCATGGGCCTTCTGACCCCTCATCCAGGCCTGTCCACCACACCCCTTCCCGCAGGTGGTGAGGGAGTCGGCCCACTTCCCCAGGCAGGAGCCCAGCCGGTCCACAGAGACAGGACAGCTAGACAGAGGGTCCCAACCAGGTGTCAGCGGTCACGGCCTCCACAAGGGTGGTGGTCCCTGGGTTTTCTTACTTGGAGGGCTAGGATGCGCAGCAGGGAAAGGGTGCTAGAACAGACAGGGAGAGCCTGGGGACCCACTGACACCTCTGAAGGAAGCTGGGTCATTCATTCACTAAATCCACCTTTGTCACCCCCTGTCTCTTTCCCTTTCTCCGTGTCTCTGTCTCTGTCTCTGTCTCTGTCTCTGTGTCTGTCCCTCTCCATCTCTCTCTCTCTCTCTCTGCATTTCTGTCCCTCCCCCCACCTTCTGAAGGAGACAAAGCCAGCTTTTTCTCTGTAACAGGAAGAAGCCCACGATCTGGAAGGCGCTACATTTTCCACTAGCTCGCTCATGTTCAAGGTAAGTGTCCTGTCTCTGTTCCCTCCATTGGATACCATAATTGGGGCAGTTTCAGCTTCCCGATTTCTTAATTCAGCATCTTGATTTTAGAAATGCCGACTTCATACTCCCTCCAAGGCCTCGTTCCTCAGTCTTCTCCCCACTCTCTGCACCTCCCACTTCTGGTTCCTGTATCATCCCTTCGTTCAGTGTGAATCACATCTCTCTCTTAAGCCCTTGTTCTCACAACTGATGCCCTTCAGCGGGGGAAACTGAATGACTGGGAATATCTGCGGATCTGTTTATGACAGCGCTGCTGCTCCGATCACCGTTCGGGGACAGAAAGGAGAAGCGGCGGCAAAACAATCATGCAAGTCCCGTGTGTCACGTCTTTGTTCCTCAGGTTTCCTGTCAAATATTGGCAACCCACCTCAAGGTGAAAAGAGGGAAAATGAGATCCCGGATGGAAACAGCAGGGGTCACCAGGCAGACTGTCCTCTCGGAAGCTGGATGCTGCCCACCCCATCCCAGTCAGAGCCATGATGTGACTGAATGCTTAGGGCTTGGACAGAACTCGATTCAAATCCTGCCTCTGCCACTTCATGGCTGTGAGGCCTTGAACGCTAATTTCATCTCTCTGGGCCTTGGACTCCTCTTCCTTTACCTGTGGGATGTTGGGGAAGTACGCTAGGACAGTAGTGATGTCTATTATAGTGATAGTGTCGGGCACTGATTAGAGATGCTTAGTTAATATGCACCCTCAGATGGGATTCTCACGGCATCCCCATGTAGAACTTTTCAGTTCTACAAAGGTCAGTGTGATAATTAATGTCCCTTGTACAGCAGCAGACACTGGGGACCAGAGAGGTAGAGCAACTTGCCCAAGGTCACACAGCTAAGACACGGCATGCCAGAATTCATTCTGACGCCTGCATTTTTAACCACACGTGAAAATGTCAGGATGCCCTGCCTTACTCCTAGTATGTATTTAGAACATTTTGTTCCTGCTCTTCTCCCAAAAGCACATCATTAGGAGCAGTGATCAGCTTCAGCCTGTGGTATAATAACTGTGTGTGTGCCCTCTCCAAAGGGCTCTAGAACAAAGGCTGCTTTAATTAGTAGGATGGTGCTCTTCGGGGTCAAAGTAAAGAAAAAATAAAGCAACCCCTGGCACAGACAAGGGAGCGGACCCGAGCCGAGCACTTCATCCTGATGCTAGGGGGTGGTGCCACGGCCGCCAGGCTCAGTCTGAGGCTCTGGAGGGCAGTTGGCCCACAGTGGGTTTGGAGGTGCTGGTGGGGGGGCAGTGTCGGACCTAACATCCAGCCCCCTCAGCTGCCATCATGGAAGCTTCATCTGTCCAGGACTGGGCCAGACGCCGCACCACAGTCTGCCCCTGGGGACCTGGTGGGAGGAACTCCCTGGGCATCCACGCCCATCACATTGTAACAGCCCAGCCTCTACCTTGTTCCGCAGTCTTCTTGGTGTCAGGGCTGGGTCAGACTCTTCGAACTAACTGAAGACCCCCAAAGAACGTTGTGTACGTGGGTTATAGCAATGAAAATAGTCATATTGGAAATTAAAACAGAAACATTTAAAAACATTTATTAGGGTACAATGATAATAATACACCCATTATATGTAGTTAACATGTTTAATATATTCTGGTAAAAAATAACTACTTGTTTGCACAACCATATGAAATGCTGACAAGAATGGCATTAATGATGATGATGGTGATGTTGATAATGGTGGTGACGATGATGGTGATGATGATGGTGATGATGATGGTGGTGATGATGATGGTGGTGATGGTGCTGGTGATGATGGTGACGATGATGGTGACGATGATGGTGGTGATGGTGGTGGTGATGGTGGTGGTGATGGTGGTGGTGATGGTGGAGTGATGATGGTAGTGGTGATGATGATGATGGTGGTGATGATGGTGATGGTGCTGGTGATGATGGTGATGATGATGGTGGTGATGGTGCTGGTGATGATGGTGCTGGTGATGATGGTGACGATGATGGTGACGATGATGGTGGTGATGGTGGTGGTGATGGTGGTGATGATGGTGCTGGTGATGATGGTGCTGGTGATGATGGTGACGATGATGATGGTGGTGGATGTACTCACATTCTAGACCCTGTCCTACCGACACATTATACTTTACAATAGCTCCATAAGGTAATTCTATGATTCTTTTCATTTTACTGTTGGGGACAGAGAGAGATTGAGCAGCTTGCCCAAGGGCAGAGCCTAGGTCCAAACCCAGGCAGTGGGGCTCCAGGCCCTGTGTTCTTGGCCATGACACTGTACGTACGGTCCTCCTTACAGACAAGCAAACTCAGGCGGAGAACCATGTCAGCCAAGGTGGTGAATCTCTGGAGTTGCACTTGGCAACGAAAAATACTGTGTGCGTGCTAAATAAGCGAGGCTGGGTTTACTCAGTGCTGTGTTTGTTAAATATTTGATCTGGGAGAATTAAATGGCATCTTCTCTCTGGAGAACCAAAGCTGACGGGCCCAGAAATAAAATGGATGAAAATAGCCCTAATTGTAATTATACTCAGATGTGTACAGTTTACAAAACCCTTCCATAGATGTTAGCATATTTAATCTTCTATTTAAACGGTGCTCACCAGTCAGCCCTCCACACTCTGTGCCTGCAGTTGCATCGCAGAACAAGGCTCGATCACTGATGGTCTGAACTTGGGCTGCAGCCCCCAGACCTGCGACCTATGTCTACACACCTGTTCATGCCACTTGAATGCTGCCCCCAGAGGTGTTCTTCAATAACAGTGAGAATGGCAGTGAATATTAATCACTTGCTATGTAAAACAGTGTTACTGGTCTCGCAGGGCTAGTCTGCTGATGCAGGGAAACAGACTCCCTGGGTCATTGCGGAGGAGGGGGAGAGGTTGCCCGGGCTCAGGCTTCTCTTCCCAGATGCGGCCATGGGTTTAGGGTGCTGCTGCTTTTGCTGGAGAGCTGGAAGAGGCCCGGCGTCTGCATGCACTTTGTAGCAGGGACATAGTCTGTATAGAGTCTGTTCAAAGGGGACATGAGCCCCAAGTAAACGTGGTTGTAGAGCCATAAGGAATGAGCTTCTCCAGAAGCCAGCAGGTTTCAGGAGGTAGGTCTAATCTCACACAGCTTGTCTGGAGGTGAAAATGAAGCGAGGCAAGGTCTTCTCCAGCCCATCAACGGCCACCTGGGAGCATGCAGAGGGCTCAAAGCAATGATCGCGAGGATCACTTACGCAGCCCCCGGGGCCAAGTGAGGGCTTTATACCTGTTACCTGTTTTTAATCACAAGGACAATACAGACGTGGTCTTTATTTTCTGCTTGAGGCATCTCCCCGTGTCCTCCTGGGCATTTGAACTGACCGATGAGAAACACACATGTGTGTGTGTGTTTGCACAAGGACCCGAGTCTCATCTAGTGAACACTCCGCCTGCCCTGTACGTGCATGTGCATGCACGCACAAACACATACGCACGTGCGCACACACACAGCCTCCACTCTCCCCTCACATCGCTCACTCTCCACGCACGGAGCTTGCCCCTCCTCTCACCTAGGTTCAGCTAGTTCTCCCTTTGTCTTCCTCACAGCTGCATTGTTGTCCTAGTAATGAGGATTAATGGTATTATCCATGAGGAGCTTCATCTACGTTGCTAACTTCAGTCTCCCTTCACCGTACCCCCTCAATGTAGCCATTAGCATCTCCATTTCACAGATGGTAAAATTAAGGCTCAAGGAAAGGGGAAGCAGCTTGGCCCTGGTCAGATAGCCAGGAGGTAATGGCCCTGAACCCTGAACCCGATCTGCCCCCAGCCCCAGTGGCTTCTCACAGTCTCTGCTGCCTCTTCCCTTTGTCACTTCCCACTTCCCCCATCCCAAGAGCACTAAGGATGTCTTCTGTGTGGATGCCCCTGGGGGCAGCGAGCCTGTGGAGGGAACAGCTGTTGCCTTCCAAGTCAGATGCTCGCAGTTCAACTCTTTCACCCACTGCTTACAACTGGGAGACCCTGGGTAAGATGTCATTTCACCTCTTCGAGGCTCAACTTTCTTGTCAGTAAAATGGGATTGAAATGCCTTCATGCTGTAAATATAAATAAAGCAAGGTGTGTCAGGGGCCCAGAATGGCGGCCATTCAATCATAGGTACCTGATCCAAGTTGCTTTCCCTCTCCTAACCGCCATTCAAAGCATCCCCTTCCACACGGGTTTTCAACAGTAAAGCGAACTGCTTATAGCTCATCCCATAGCAGGCACGGTTGAAAGTGTTTTACTTAAATTGCATTTGATCCTCACAACACCGGCAACAGGCACAGATCCAGAAGAGATACAGGCATTATCTTCACAGAAGAGAAAAGGGAGGGGCAGAGAGAAGTAAAGTTGTGTATGAATGTCCTGGGGCTGCTGTGACCAAGGTCCCCAAATTGGGTGATGTACAACAACGGAAATATTGTCTCGCATTTCTGGAGGCTGGACCCCGAGGTCAAGCTGTCAGCGGGACTGGTTCCTTCTGAGGGCCGGGAGGGACAATCCGTTCTGTGCCTCTCCCTGAATTCCTAGTAGGGTCACTGGCAGTCTTTTTTTGTTCCCTGGCTGGTAGAAGCTTTGCTGTAACCTCTGCCTTCGTCTTCCTATGGCATTCTGGCCGTGTGAGTGACTATGTCCAAACTGCTTCTCTTGATAAAGACACTAGTCACATTGAATTAGGAGCCTACCAGACTCCCGCATGACCACATCTTAACTAATTACATCTACGATGACCCCATTTCCAAATAAGGCCACGTTCTGAGATACCGAGGGTTAGGACTTCAATGTATGAGTTTGGGGGAGACACAATTCAACCCATTACAGTTGTGTCATCCAAGATCACTCAGCAGTAAACGGTGGAGAGAGGCCCTGACCAGTGTGGCTCAGTGGGCTGGGCATCATCCGGCATACCGAAGGGTCATGGGTTCCTTTTCTGGTCAGGGCACATGCCTGGGTTGCAGATTTGGCCCCTCGCCAGACGTATGGGAGAGGCAGCTGATTGATGCTTCTCTTTCACTTCAGTGTTTCTCTCCTCTCCTTCTCCTTCCCTTCCCTCTCTGGAATCAATAGAAAAAGAAAAGGAAACATTTTTAAATGCTGTAGCCAGGCTTTAAGTGCAGTTAGGTCGGCTCCAGCATCTGCGATCTGGACCACGCCGCGATAATAGCCTGAGCGCCCCCCATAGGTGGATGGGGGGCAGGATTCCCCGGAAGAAGACATCGCACGCCAAGTCCAGTTACGCTGCCTTGGAAGCTCGCTGGCTCCCCCAAGCCAGCCCCCATCCTGGTGGTGACTCAGAGGCAGCCTGGGAACACCGGGGGCGGCTTCTCCAGCAACGCCACCCGAGCGCAAGAACACTTCGTTTGTTAAAGTAATTACAAACATAATCGGTGCTATTAAATGCCTCCTCTATTTCTCTGCCACGCGTGTTCCCCAGCGTGCCGAGTTATATGCCTCTCCTAATCATTGCTGACAGCGGCTCTATCCCCCCGCTCCCTCCTAACCTGCCATCCTCAGCGTTGATGGGTTTTGAGACAGTTTGTTTTAATGTCGGGATCTACATCGCTGATAATTATATACACACACCCCATTTGCTGGGAACGCACTGCTCGAATGAGAGGCTGGGTTGACAGCTCCGACACCCCAGCCCTCCTGTCAGCTGCAGACAGGGGTGCATTCTGAGGGCACGGGTGCCAGTCTCGTCACCGCGGTGGGAGCTCACTCGGAGCTGGCTCTCTGTGGTGTCAGATGACAGTCCCTGCAAGGTTCCAACTAGACTCCTCGGTCCTTGACAGCCCAGACCATGAGACTCTCCCACTCTGCCTCTCCCAGGACGCCTACTGCTGAGCCTTGAACAACACAGGGGCTAGGGGCGCTGATTGCCACACAGTCGAAAATCCATGGATAGCTCTGGACTCCTCCAAAACTTAACCACTAGCAGGCTACTGATGACCAGAGGCCTTACCAATGACATAAACAGTTGAGTAACACATGGTTTGTATGTTACATGTATTATATACTGTATTCTTACAATAATGTAAGCTAAAGAAAAGAAAACGGTATTAATAAAATCTTAAGGAAAAGAAAATACATTTACAGTACTGTATGTATTTACTGGGGGAAAAAAACCCTTTATAAGGGGACCTGAGCCTGAGCAGACTGAACCTGTGTTGTTCAAGGGTCAAGTGTATAGGCACGGGTTTGGGGGTCAAGCAGCCCTGAGTTCGAATCCTGGCTTCGTCACCTACCAATGTTTCCTCACCATTAAAATAAAGGTAACAATAGCTAAAAGATTAGTCCCAAGGGATGCTTCCTGAGCTAATGTAGATAAACAGAGGGGTCTGGGGTGTTAATCAGGGGATTTAACTGTAGGAAAGCAGGGTCATGGTCATCTACAGCATCAGAGTTGCCTACAAGGGCGCTGATATCTGGCAGAACTGACCCTGCCTCTCCCTGGCTGTGTAACCCTGGGTAAGCCACTTGCCCTCTCTGTTCCTTCATTTTCCCTGGACAATGGGAATGATACTAACGGCGCCTACCTCCCAGATTAAATGAGATACACATGAAAAGGACTTAGCATAGTACCCAACACACAGTCAGCATTCAAGAACTGACCTCTGTTCCTAGTCTCCCACCCTCAGAGAATCACAAATATTAAGACCTTCAACTCTCCAGCCTCAGATTCCAAGATACAGTAGGGAGGCCAGAGCTCTGTGTCTGTGGGTCTGTTTTAATTTCTCTGGTTCTGCCTGCACATCTTCCTCGGGGCACCTGCTTCTTTGGATGAAGATTTGAATTGTTACCTCCCAGAGCCAATAATACATCTCACCTCTCTACAGACAAAAGTAAATATAATTAAAAAGTGATTATAATCAGGGACTACATTCATAAGCTTTGCTAGACCTAATTATACAGTAAGGGCAAGTCTCTGGACATCAAAAGCTTCCTAGATGGGACTTACTGATGCTGTCGGCTGCAGGCTGGTGAGCAGGGCACAGCGGTGAGATGTGGGCTGTTGGCAGCAGGCTCTGAGCTGCAGGTGGAGACTCTAGTTGCTCTAGTCCTGAGTTCGTTCACTGAGGAGCATTTATGAGCGTGATCCATGGGGCAGATCTTGCTGTCAAGTCTTATTTGGGAAGGGGGTTCACTGGTACCAGCAGAGTGATAACATTTGTAAAAGGGCATCGGACTCACAGATGGCATCTAAGCACCTGGAAAGATGCTCTGCATCCCTAGCCATCAGGGAAATGAGAATCAAAACCACAAGGAGATGTTACTAGACACCCATCAGAGTGGCTGAAATAAAAAATAATGACAACACCAAATGCTGGGGAAGATGCGGAGAAAATGGATCACTCATACATTGCTGGGGGGACGAGAAAATGGGATGGCTACTCTGGAAAGTGGTTTCATGGTTTCAAAACCAGAGAGACAAATACGGTAAGACCAAGCCATTGCATGCTTGGAGATTTGTCCCAGAGAAGTGAAAATTTATGTCTGCACAAAAAACATGTTCATGCAAATCTATAATTACCTCAAAGTTAAAAACTTAGTGTTTTTTTAAGAGCTTCCTATTGACTTTGTAATAAAATTCAAACTCTTGTCTTGACCTGAAGTACCCGCTAACCTCCCCAATCATCCCATGATGCCTCATTCTCCACACTCCAGCCACTCCGGGCAGCTTTCGTTTTGTTTCTCTCCTGATTTCAAGCCTTCCTCTATGGCATCCCTTCCCTGGGCAATGCTTTCTCCCCCACTTTCCTCTCAGCTCACTCCTCGTCATCATTTGGGATGCAGCTTAAATGTCACCTCCTCATGGAAGCCTTCCTTGATTTCCTCCAAAGCAGCCCCTCCACATTCTCTCTCACTGTCCCCTTAATTTTTTTGATAGCACTTAGAGCAATTTATAACTAGTAATGTGTTTTTTGGTTTACCTACTTGTTTTGTCTTCTCTGCTAGACTATAACCTTCTTGAGGGTAGGGACCATGTCAACGCTTCTTACTAGTGCTTCCTCCAGAGTCAGCCGAGTAGCTGATATTTGGTGGAGATTCCATAAATATTTGCAAGCAGAAGGAGGGGAGCAAGGGAGAATGAAAGGGCAGGAGGGAAGGAAGAAAGAAAGGAAATGGAAGGAGGCAGGGAGGGAGGGAAAAGGGGGCTTGGAAGGAGAGTAGGGTGAGTTTGAAAGATGGCAACGAGGTGACATCAACAGGACCTTGGCTGTGGGTGAGGGGGGAGAGGGAGGGTCTAGGATGACACCTGGCTTTAGTGTCCCAGCAGATGCAGGTACCATTTGCCCTTCATGAGAAATGAAAGTGTTTCTGGTGGGGACAGGGGGACAAGTATGAGTTCATTTCCAATGTGCTCATTCTCTTCATCTCTAAGGCCTTCTGCAACTGGTTATCTTGGGCATACAGAGGAGCCCACTTATTGAATCCATATAGAACCACTAACTAGCCAGCTAATCAAAAGGAAAATGGTTAAAACTGAGAATGAAAGTAATGAACTCCTTAACATTTTTGTAAAACTCTAAAACGTGTTCATTGATTCACTCATCTTGTGATAGAAGGTGAGGATTTTTCCTTAAGTGTGTTTTGCTATTGGAGTTTCATGTAATTTTCTTGCATGACTCTGAACCTTAACAGTCACCTCCAAGACATGACTCCATGCCAGGATTTCCCCCCCAGAAATTCTCACTATTTTTTAAATATATATTTTATTGATTATGCTGTTACTGTTGTCCTGATTTTTCCTCCCATGCCCCCCTCCACCCAGCACCCCCCACTCCCTCATGCAATTCCCCCACTATTGTTCATGCCCATATGTCATGCATAGAAGTTCTTTGGCCACTCCATTTCCTGTACTGTACTTTACATCCCCATGGCCATTCTGTAAACACCTATTTGTACTTCTTAATCCCCTCACCTCTTCACCCATTTTCCCACCCCCTGCTCCCATCTTTTGTTTTTTATAGTCAATTGTTAATGTATATGTATTTATTGCCATTTTATTATTTATAGTTTTGATTTTCTCTTTCTTAAATAAGTCCCTTTAACATTTCCTATGAAAATGGGTTGGTGATGATGAACTACTTTAGTTTTTTCTTGTCTGGAAAGCTCTTTATCTGCCCTTCCATTCTAAATGATAGTTTTGCTGGGTAGAACAATCTTGGATGTAGGTCCCTGCTTTTCATGACTTTGGTTATTTCTTGTCAGTCCCTTCTAGCCTCCAAAGTTTCTTTTGAGAAATCAGCTGACAGTCATATGGGAACTCCCCTGTAGGTAACTAACTGCTTTTCTCTTGCTGCTTTTAAGATTTTCTCCTTATCTTTAACCTTTGGCATTTTTATTATGATGTGTCTTGGAGTAGGTCTCTTTGCATCCATCTTGTTTTGAACTCTCTGTGCTTCCTGGACTTGCATGTCTATTAGGAAAATTTTCTTTTATTATTTTTTCATATAGATTTCCAATTTCTTGATCTTTCTTTTCTCCTTCTGGCACCCCTATGATGTGAATGTTTGACCTCTTGAAGTTGTACAGAAGCTGCTTATACTATCCTCATTTTCTTTTATGCTCTTTTCTTCTTGTTGTTCTGATTGGTTGTTTTTTGTTGCTTCCTTATGTTCCAAATCATAGATTTGATTCTCAGCTTCATCCACTATACTGTTTTTTCCCTGTGAATTGTTCTTTATTTCAATCAATGTATCCTTCATTTCTGACTGGATCTTTTTTATGCTGCTGAGGTCCTCGCTAAGTTCCTTGAGCATCCTTATAACCAGTGTTTTGAACTCTGCGTCTGATAGATTCCTTATCTCCATTTTACTTAGCTCTTATTCTGGAGTTTTGATCTGTTCTTTCATTTGGGCCACATTTCTTTGTCTCCTCGTTTTGGCAGCCTCCCTGTGTTTGTTTCTAAGTATTAGGTAGAGCTGGTTTGACTCTGTGTCTTGGTAGTGTGGCCTAATGTAGTAGGTGTTCTGTAGGGTCCAGTGGCACAGCCACCCCTATCACCCAAGGTGAGTACCCAAGGTGTGCCCTTCATATAAACTGAGTACACCCTCCTCTTGTAGTTGAACCTTGGATGCTGTTGGCAGATCAATGGGAGGGATTTACCCAGGCCAGTCAGCTGCAAGGATTGTCTGTGACCACTTACCACCAACCTCTGCCCTCCGTGGAAGATCAGCTGTGTAGGGGCAGGGTGGTGGTGCTCTAATGTGGTCTGTAGCTGTCCACTGGGTATGCTGGCCCTGGGGTTTCCTGGGTAGTACAGGCCAAGGTCAGCCTCAACCAGTATTTTGTCCAGTGCCATCCTGCCTGAGTTATAAAGCAACTGAGAAGGCTGCATCTTGCGCTAGGCTTGGATATTCCCAGGTGAACCCAGCTCTGAATCTAGGCTGGCTGCCGTTAGTTCTGGGCCTGGGGCTCACTGAGACCAGCTGTTGCTTGTTTCAGAGGATTTAGGAAATTGTGAAGCATAAGCTAAAACCATTCATATGGAAAAGCAGCTTGGGTGGGTCCATAAATTAGGTGGGGCGGAGTCTCTGGGCAGGTCAAACAGTGTTAGCCAAGTTGATGGAGTCTCAAATATGGTACCAGTCTGCCAGCTCTGTTAGGGGGAAGGCCCAGAAAAGGGACAATGGCCTCTGCTCATCTTGATGCCAGATACCTCAGCCTCCCTCTGCACACCACTGGTGCCCCTCAAGACACCACCCCACTGCTTGAGCCCAGAGGAAGTGAGCCTGAGTAGGTGAGTCCATGTGTGGGTTCTTTAAGAGGAACTGCTTGGGGCTCCAGCAGTTTCTTCCACCAACTTAATTTCTGCTGGTTTATGCAGCCAAAAGTTGTGGGGACTTTTCTTCCTGGCATTGGAACCCTGGGCTGGGGGGCCTGGTGTGGGGCTGGGATTTCTTGCTCCTGAGATATCCCTCACATGTAGTTGAGGGAACAGCCAATTCTACGTCTGCACCACCCCCTCCCAGTCTGGATGGATGTGGTTTCTTTAATTCCATAGTTGTCAGACTTCCATTCAACTCAATTTCTGATGGTTCTGGGTAATGAATGTTCTATGTTTTAGTTGTAATTTTGATGTGGTTGTGCAAAGAGGTGAGCCATCTCTGTCTATGCCACCATCTTGACCAGAAGTTATCTCTCCTTGTTCTTGAGTCTTTTTATAGCATTCTATTTCCTATTCATAGAAATATTTATTCTTCTTTTCACACTCAATGTAATGTAATTGGCTTACTTAATTAAATCGTATAATTATAATGACAAGTACAACTGGCATAAACAGGTTTGGGAACAGACACAGCTGGCTCGGAATAAGCATGCACCACGGCTGAGGGGTATTGAGTGCTCGGGAGAATGGGAGTGATAACTACCAGCCATCAGTGGGTGAGGGGCATCAGTTATTATGTTTTGTAGAAAGAATGAGAGAGTCTGCAACATGGCAGGCTGGTTAAGCAGAGGCTGGCAAAGATTTAGTTAAGTATTTACTTACATATTTAGTTAAATATTCATTGAATAAATGAATGAAAGCTGGGATTTAGTCTCAACCATCCCTCTGGTCTCAATGTCCTTGCCTGTAAAATAGGCCTAAGATTAGTTAACTGGCAGAGTTGTTGGGGCACGAGGCCTGGACAAAGTGGATAAACTTGGCGCACCTGGCTCCCGCCCAAAGCTGGGGCTCAAGCAGATCTTCCCGGAGACTTCAGCCTGTGAGGTCTGCATGTGTGCACCTTTTACCAAAGCAGCCTGGATCCCCCTTGCTTATCTCCCTGATGCTCACAAGACATACAATGGAAATCTGATCTATGGTGTCCCCAAAACTAAAGGACAAAGGAGAATCCAGTCCTCCCTTCTGGAAAAACCCTAGGCAGCCCATTAAGCAGAAACAATTCAGACATTGTGGTTAGGAAGACTGGGTTCGCTTCTTATTGTCTGTATCTTCCTGGGCAAGTGACTTAAAATTCCAGAGCCTCAGTTTCCTCATCTGGAAAACTAGAGTTAAAATTAATGTACATGAAGTAGCACATGACAGGTACCTCATGAATCTTAGTTACTATTATTGTTGTTGTTGTTGTTATTATTATTATTATTATTATTATTATTATTATTGAAAGCTGGGAGAGACAGCCCACCAGACAGTCTCTGGTCACACAACAAATGAATTTTGTGTTTACATCCTAGAGAGGAAAAAGCAATTTGCCATTTCCTCTCCCACTTGAATTGATTGCAGTTTCCTTCTGATTAATATTTATGAAGATGGCTTTGCACCTTTGCAGGGAAAGGGCCCTGTTTGTTAAGCAGAGGTCCATAAATCTTTATGGTAATTACTCTCCCCTCTGTTTCAGCCCCCCTAGAAGCAGAGATCATTGAAACAAGGTGGCCATGTATGGAATGGGTAAGGAGATAGTGGCCATGGAGAAACCAGATACACAAAACCACTGAGAGAAAGGTGCTGGGGGAAACCAGAGTTTCCCAGACCCCTGCAAGGTCGGGGCATTGAGACCACCTGCTTTGATCACCAATTGTCACTTGGAAACGATCACTTCCCACCTGCAGGGGGCGTTCAAGATCTAGGTCTGGTCAATTAGCATAGTCCAGCCCCCTTTCCCACACTGATTGGTTTATAATGGACACGTAATTCAAGATGGCCCAATCAGAATGCATCTTGGGACTATCACCAAAGAGGTGATAGGAGAATATGAGCTGGGAAGTGCCAGAGGTAATTACCTGGAGAGGAGCTGTCTGAGAGGTAAACCAAAGCACAACCTGTGGGAAACATGAAACCAATTCCTAATGATACCGTTTGAGTACTGGATGCAGCTGTGCCTGAGGTCCTACTTTCTGAGTGTTAGTTATAAGAACCATAAATGATGATTATTCCCTGAAGCCAGTTGAGTTTGGCTTCTGTGGAAGTTTGCCCCTTCACTTGATAAGGAGGAACATGACTTGTCCAAGGTCATGCCACTAGCTTGTGGTGGAATCCAGTGTGGATGGATGTTTGTATTTTAAAACTACAGATGAGACAAAACTATTTTTAAGAAGATGCTGGTAGCTAGTGTTGGCATGATATGAGGAAACAGACACTCATACACTAACTACAAAGAGTGTGAATTGGTAAACCTTTCTGGGGGTGGAGGCAGAATTTTGGCAACAGAATAGTTAGAAATCATGTTGATATTTAATGGACAGATAGATCATATGATACAGGAACCCTGGACACATGAATCTCTTAAAAATATGTGTACCTTCCCACTCAGGGAATCCCCTTGAAGAATAAGTCCTAAGGAAATTATCCAAAAGGCTTTCAAAGATTTGGGCACAAAGATGTTCATTGCTGCATTGTTCACAATTGTGAAATGTGGGAGGAGAAGAAACCTTATTAGGGCAAATGGTGAACTAAATAGGATTAGTCCATAAAATAGAATACTGTGAAGTGGTTAAAAATTGTTTTTGAAGAATATCTTATTACACAGAAATATGTCCAACATCTATTAAGTGAAAAAGGCAGGTTACAATCTGATTTTTGCCCAAGGAGATCGCATGACCCAAATATCGTATTTATGTGCCCACGCACACAAGAATGCCACACTGAGTGTAAACAGCAAGACAAAAAGCCAGAATGTTAGCAATGTTTATCTCTGGGTGATATTTATTTGCTTCTTTGCACTTTTCTGTGGTTTCCAAATATACTACAACGAACATGTGTTACTTATGTAATCAAGAAAAAATTGAAGTGTGATAGAAAAAAATATTAAATTATGCAGGTTGGTAAGAAATAACTGGGCCAGCCAATGATGGGGATGCAGCACAGCCTCCGTCAGCCACTTTGTGGACTCCGCAGAGGCTCTGAAATAATTGCCTTGACAATAGAACTGTATCCATAGCCTGAATTATTACGGTAGCAAAATCCTATTAAATGGAGAGGCGGGCAGCGCACCAAGTGTGCTACATCCTAAAGCTCTCAAAGGCCTCCAGGAAAAGGCATTGTTAGCCCCATTTTACAGGCGAAATAGCTGAGACTCAGAGAGGGTGTCTTGTTCAAGCTCACCCAGCGGGGCAAGGGGCAACGTTGCAATTCAGACCCCATCTACCTGATTCAAAATCGAGCTTGTAATGCCTACTCTTTTTCTATAGTGTTGTTCATGCCTGGAGTGGCTCCGTTTTATAGGCAAGGTAACTGAGGCTCTGCTGGGTAAAGACACGAGCACAAGATCACACAGCTATGTCTGAAGCCCGGGTGCTACCTCTTTCCCCGGTTGCCTCTGGACCAGCCTGCCTTGGGCTGCAGTGTCGGGGAGGAGTGGCCTCTTACGGGGCTGGACTTTGGAGAACGGCCATGTTAATTGCCAAAATCAATTTGGGCTCCTCGCCTGTAACTCCGAGCCCGCTAAGCTCTCTTTCTATGGCCTGCAAGCCCCAAATTGACCACAGGTAATGGAAGTCATTTCTAAAGAGGCCTTTATTGTTACCAATAAATGCCTGTGCTCCAAACCAGCAACTGTTCCTCAAACAAGTGCTATAGAAGGGGCCTTTGAGAAGGAAGAGGAGAAGAAAACCCATTCCATCTGACCATTTCAGAAACGGTGCTCCTGGCCCCACTGTTAGCAAGGCAGCTGCTGAGAGAGAAGTTCAAGTCTAAGGTCAGACTGAGGGTAGAGGCAGGTTGATGCTATTCATCCATACTCTCTTGCCCAAATCTGTCCTCTGAGGCTCATAGACCCATCATTCCTCCAACACTTATGGAGCACCTGCTGTATTCCTGGTGTGATGCTAGGTACTAAGGTTACAGAGATGACAAGGACACAGTTGCTTCCACGGGGAGCTCACAGGCTGGAGTGGGAGGCAGAGAGGGAGGCAGAGCTGCCGTCATTAGGAGGGAGATGCTCTTCCCCATTTATGCACTCGGGAAGTTTTTAGTAAGTAGCTACTCTGTGCCCTCGCACTGTGCTGGGACTGAAGGCATAGGCTGGGTTCTGGGGAAGGCAGGCCCTGAGACAAGGTTCACGAGCAGTGAAGGGTCTTGCAGAGGAGCCCCGTGGAAGGATGCAGGACCGAGTGGAGAGGAGAAGCCATGTACAGACTGACACCGGCCTTGGCCAGCCCACGAGAAACCCTGGGGCTAGAATGACCTTTCGACCTTGTCCTAAACTGGACCAAGAGGACCAGGCCTTTATTCTGCAGTCATTGGGTGGGCCACCCCAGGAAGGGTGTGCCCTGGGGTGAGGCAGCTCTCGCCCCGCTGAGCGTACATACCTGAGGGGCTGGGAGCTGGGGTGGCGATCAGCAGCACTTGGGAGGGGATCTGGGCCGTGTACCTGCAGCTCCGCCATAGAAGAGAGAGCAATGAGCAAGAAAAACACAATCCTTGCGCTGAAAGGGCTTCTTCTGCCTGAGAAAACCTTTTTTTTTTAGTCTTTATCAGCACTTTATTCAGATGGCTGGCGATCTGAGAAAACGGTGGGTTTGTACCCTAACAGACCGTCTTC